>JARHVA010000012.1:9607500-10207500 GCA_037957365.1 Torreya grandis | reverse complement strand
TGGAAAAATAAAGCTAGAACACGAATAAAAAAACTAATAGCAACCTAATATTAACTAATAACTAACAAACACATAACAACCGTAGAACAATGCAATTATACAAGTAATAACTACTCCCATACCAAAATTAGGTATTTTCATAACGTCGCACTTTGATGTGTGTCCATAAATACACATCACACTAAAAAAAACAAAGTTATGTGCATGCATACATATAAATCTAAAACAAACAAACTTACATGTAGGATTCAAAGACGATACTTCAATCACATGAAAACTTTAAGAGTTTTAAATGTTAACATAGGAATAATAGTTATGTAAGGGGAGACCTCTCTGACTCTGGTCTTCCTGTGGCTTGTGTTTTGTTTCTGTCTGTTATTCTCGGCTGTGACGTCGTCTCTCTAAAAGCATTTTTTGTTTGTTTGCCTTCTTGTCTTTTTTGACTGTATAGGGTTCGGCCCCTGGTTTGCCGCCTTACTTTATCAAAAACATAGGAATAATAGTGGATTGAAAGTCAAGAGGAAAGAGAGATCACCTAATTTCCATCATGGAGGGTTGTAAAAATCCTGAAACTAACATACATGCTCTTATGTCTTGGGATATATAAATTTATGCTTATACAAACATACAAATAAAGAGTGCATATATGGATAAGTGTTTAAATAATCAATGTCACACTTAAATAAATAAAATGAGAAATAAAATTGATACACTTGGTTTCGACAGTGATCCCAATCATGAGTACAACCTTTAGTGAAAAAAGCCTAAGCTACATAAATATTATGTAATAAAAGAGACTAAAGTTAGAAAATGATCTAAGGATATCTAATTGTGAGAACAAGTATCATGTGTCATGTACACCTTGAAACATCAATTTATCATTGCCATTATACAAAGGTGCAAAAATAGTGTGTAAATGTCTTGAGACCTTGGTCTAGAAATAAAAATAATGATCCATGTGCACTTTTTGTGCATGCTTGTGCAGTTATCACTTGGACTTTTAGTTCCCTTCATGCACGGTATCTCATGACACATGCATAGCTTTATAGTACCTTATTGAGTTTTCACATCATTCTTTCACTTTTTGCAAAGAAGTCCAACACCACGCAAGCTCATTTAAACCTTATGCTCAACACATCTACATGCAGCTTCACATTACCTTTGTTCCCTACCATAGTGCCATGTAGACTATCGCATAGGTCCATCACATACACAAACACATGAACACTCAAAATTCATGTGTCAGGTTCCCCTTGCCACGAGTATGCCAATTGTCAGTGCAACTGCATATTTAGAATTCTAAATGTGCACTTGCAAGAAGCATAACCACCACTCAACTAGAAGATGACCGCCACCCTTTTATAACCATCATTAATTGTAACTAGTATGTGTGTATATATATATATATATATATATATATATATATATATATATATATATATACTAGTTACAATTAATGATGGTTATATATATAAAATAACCATCCAACCTATAAGGAGACAGATGAGAGAGATGAGAGAGATCTCACACATGTACTAGAAAGGAGTATATTAACATGATGTGTATTTATCATTCATATACATCTGTAACTCTACATACTTTCATTAATTCTATAAAAATCATAAAATAATTATTTACCCTCTGATCATATGAAATAACATTCCTAATATTATTGAATTTTGTACAGTATGTAACTTTATTTATTTTACATATTAAATAGAAGTTGTGTTATTATGCATATCAAACTTTAGCATCAAGTTTGGCCACGTGGAATTTGAAGTATCTTGATTCCTATTATTCATCTTCCTTCATTTCCCTCCTTTTGGTGGTAAGTTTATAATTGCATCTTCTAAAAAGCTCTAACTTGTTTGAAAATAAGCGTATAATGTGGGTCTAGAAAGGTTGAGATTTATGGTAAAATCTATATGTGGCTTATGGGTATAATTTGTGACAAGTATTTACTTAAATTTCAACTCCTAGAATTTGTTATTATATAAGATTTTTGCATTGAAAATATTCATTTCTATTCTCGTTAGTGTCGAGTATTGGTATTCAAATTATAATTTGGATTAGGATTACACTCCAAATCAAATTTTTTATTTGGACTTAGATTTACAAAAACACAGTATAAAGATTCCTACATAACTCTTAACATTCAATATTAATTTCTTATAAAAATTGATTTTTATATATTTTTATAACATAGAAAAGTGGTTTTACATTAAAATATAATACATCTACCCCTACCTAATACAAATTATGATAATTAGTATCAGTTAAATAAACGAGTAAATTAAACCTAATTCAAAATAAAAAAATATTATATAACTAACAATAAATGACAATATGGAGTTTTAGAAGAATATATAATTTGTCACGAAATTGGAGCAAGTCGTCAAAAACACAAAGTGGAAAATAAGTCCACATAGTGAGGCAAACAAAATCTAAAAAAATTAAGACGAATAAAAACAACTTTTTGAAGTGAACACTTCCATAAATTTGAATATGTTTTCAGGAACATCAAACAATCTGTGTCCAAGTGTAGATATTTGAAAAGCAATTTCAAAATCATGTTTATTTTTTTTGGGCCTCCAAAAACCTCTCTTCCTTTCCCCAAAATCTATGCAAATCTTTAGAAAATTGATCGCCTTTTATACAACCATAGCAACCCATCATAAACCAATAAAAATGAGGGATTGATTAGGGGGTATGTGTTACCCCTCCATTACTATCAATACCATGGATTGGAACAAAATTGGAAAACGTCACTCAATACAATTCAACAAATAATATGTGAATGCAAGGCTTAGTTCTATATGACTTCTCATGTTAGAATAAATATGTTTAAAAGCAGATAAATGTTTTAAATCTTAATTAAATATTACTCTAAATACTTGAATTATACTCTTACACTTTCAAAATATATCTCTTCAATAAATGTGGGACTATCTATTTTTAATTTCGTTGTCTTATAGGCACTAATGCCCATGTGTATTTATAGACATCAAATTCAAATTAAGACCAAATTGGCACGTGGTCCCACACACAACGAATGGAAAATTTTGACAAAAGAGAAACATAATACATGGGATAACAAAAATAAGGGTTATAACGGCCTACAATAAAACCATACATTATGCAATCATGGTGCCCTAAACCGTACACTATACAGTCCTGATGCCTCAAAATTGTACACTATACAGTTGTGAGAAATAGGCCTAGAACTCAATAAAATAGGGCATTGAGGAGAGGGAAAGGAAAATAAGGTGAGCATTGAAAAAAAAGCCAAAACACGAGGAAAAATTCCAATAAGAACCTAACATTAACATATAATCGAAAAACACATTAGAACCCTATAGCAATGCAATTATATTACTAAAAACTAGTCCCATACCAAAATTAAGTGTTTGTATAATGTCTCTCTTTGATGTGCATGTGTGAATAAATATCAAACTAAAACAAAAAAACTTGTGTGTGCACATATATGTCAAAATAAAATAAACAAACTTACCTATAAGATAAAATTAGGTGTTTTTAAAAATACATCACTTTGATGTATATGTGTGGATACATATCAAATTAAAACAAACTAACTTGTGTGTGTGCATACATATCAAAATTTAAAAAATAAACTTATGTGTGTGCATACATATCAAAACAAAACAAAAAACTTAACTGTATGAAAAATTAAATTTTTGTATAATCCCTGCTTTGGTGTATATGTGTGCATACATATCAAACTAAAACAAACAAATTTATGTGGGTGCATACACATCAAAATAAAACAAACAAGTTCACCTCAATCACATGAAACTTTTAAGAGTTATCAAAGTTAATATAGGAATAATAGTGGATTAAAATTCAACAAGGAGAGACCATAATTTCCGTGATAGAGCATTTTGAAGATCCTAGAACTAACATTCATGTTGTTGTGCCTTTGGATATAAAAACTTGTGCTCCTAAAAACATGTTAATAAAATGTGCATATACAGATAAGTGTCTAAATAATCAATGGCATATTGAAATAAATAAAAGGAAAAATGAAACTAATACACTTGTTTTTTGTAGCTATCCTATTTATAAGTACAAATTTTAGTGATAAAAATCCTAATATACATTAATATTGCGTAATAAAATAGAGTAGAGTTAGAAAATCCCTAAGAGATATCCCATTATGGGAATAAGTATCAATTGTTAACTATGTCTCAAAACATCAATATGTCATTTCCCTCACACAAAGGAGCAAAAATAGTGTGTAAAGGTTTTGAGACCTAGGTTTGGAACTGAGAATAATGAATTATGCATAGTTTCCACTTGGTTCTGGGCACTTTTCATGTGGACCATTAGTTCCTCACATGTGTAGTATCTTATAACACATGTAGCTTAGTGGTATTTTGCCAATTTTCCACATCACTTTTGCTTGTTGTATATAAGTCCATCACATCATAAGCACATTTAAACTTTGTTTACAACATATCCATAGGTGGACTTGAAGTACCTTTGTATGCTACCACAATGACACATTGATCTATTACATGCACACTCAACATCCACATGTCAGGTTCCTCCCATTATGTGGCATGCCAACTGTCACTTTCTAAGTCTATGGCATATTAGATAACTTATTAGTGGAATTGCATAGCTAGAAGCCCAACTGCACACTTGAAGGAAGCTCAACCATCACTCAACTTTAATATAATTTCCATCGTGATGTATCCAACATTAGTTTAATACTTCTTGTAATGATGTATATATGTTAACCATCTAAACCATAAGGGGATAGAGAAGATAGAGACAGGAGATATCTCACACAGACCAAATAGGAGTTTATTAACATGCTTTGTGTATCTAGCATTCAAACACATACATAGATTTGTATTCTTCCATTAAGTCTATACAAATCAAAATGGATGCATTAGTCTTTTCATAACAAAAACTATCATTCCTAGTCTTATTAAATATTGTACATATCTATATGTTTCTTTATTATGCATATTGAATAGAAGTTGCATTATTAAACATTTCAAACTTAAGTATTAAAATGTGTGTTTGATTTTTTGTGGCTTAGATTTCCATCTATGCATTCCACAATCTAAATCTTGTCCATAAGTGTGGTATTTTTCATCGCACCAACATCCTAGGTACCATGGTCTAAATTAAATGGATACAATAAATGCCCCCCATTTGAGATTTGGACTAACCCATGAAGAAAATATCTCAAAAGAAAGGATTATGCACATCATGTATAAGATATGAAATAAAGACATCGATGTCTACCATAGTAAGTCATTGTGAAAACCTATTGTTGATGTGTTGTTTGGCATAGCTCACCAATGTTAGGCTCTCGAGATGGTGAAACATATCCAACCTCTCTTGAAAGGAGACATACAAGGCATGTCTCCCCAAGGTATTTATATATCAAGTCACGATGCATTGATCTCCGCTCAGGCATTTATTGTGATTTATTCTGGTCAAGGGGTCTACTGGTATGAAATATAAAATTTAAGTTTAAGTGTTCTAATCCTTAAATAAATTAGATGATAACTACAACTTCACACTTCCCTCCAATGGGTTTTAAGTAGATACAAAAAATGACAAAGCACAAACAAACATTTGTCCAAGTGTGAAATTAGGGTTTGAGGTTAAAATAGTTAAAAATGCTAATTTCATGTGTTCATTCCCTTACATTAATACATTCAACAATGTGGAAACAATATAGGAATGAAATAGAACAAAAAATGGAGATAAACATGCATAAATAGATTGCTATCAAATGAAACCCTAACCTAACAGATTTGATAAAAAAAAAGTGTAAAAGAGAAGGGGGAAAGAGAGAAAAAATTGTGATATTGGAGAGAAAATTCATCCACTTTATGTAAGCAACCCATAAAACCAATCCTTGTATTAGTCAGCATTCACACAACTAGGTACAAATAAGGTGCAAGAGTCTAAGGAGAGCAAAACTTGAAATAGAAACACAAATCCACCATATTTCATGCACAATAAATGATAATCCTCTTCCACAACTTTAATTAAAATTCATAGATCCACTTAAGTAGCATAATAATAGGATTGTTTACAATCTGAATGAGCCCAAATTTTTCCAACATGACAGTAAGGAAACAAATGGGAGGGAGAAATTACATTAAAATTGTATAAAAATATGGAAAATTTTAAGTGTTTGGAGCAACAAAAGGCCAACCCTTATGATGATCAAGGTTGGCCAATTTATAGATATTTTAATTCTTCATTTCCCTCCAAGATCGTTCTTTCACCTTTCCAATGTTGCCACTTTACCGTTGTGCTCCATTTTAGCCTACAAAAAGACAACAAACAAGTTACTTTTTGTAATTAAAACCTTTACAGGGAACTTACAAACATAAAACATTAAAATCTCATTGCACAGGTGGAATTTTAAGAAACTGGAGGCACCAAGACATCTACATTGGAGTCAGCTTTCTAATGACTCAAATGGTTCAAGAAAGTGACACCAAGATCATAAGTTATGGCAAAAAATAAAGGCCCCAAAACTTGACCAATAGACCTAATCAAGGTTTTGGGGGGAATCTGGGCTTTTTAAACTTCACTTTTGGAAAAATGAAGTTCCTAGTTCTAATCAGGATTTGAAAGCCTAAATGGAATTGAGGAGCACTTGTTAGGCATAATAGACCTAGTCAGAGTTTTTCCTCCGATTAACACTAAGGAAAGAAGTGGTAAAATAAATTTCAAGTTTGAGGGGATCCAAGATCGGGGTCTAGACCCCTAATCACAATTGCAGGGAAAGGTTGGGATTGCTCAAATTCTAATCGATTTTGAAAACCTGATAAACATAATCATCCCCCAGAAAAGGATAGCCTAAACCTAGTTGGATTTTATTCCCCAGTTGGGTATGCGATGAATGCTTAAGGCTCTCTAAGACCTAGTTAGGAAAATTCTTTGACTAAAACTATGTTACAATGACCTCCCAACCTAAGACCTAGTTGGGATTCTAAACCCTGACTACCACTATGACTCCCTAATGCCTACACCTTAAACCTAATCAGGGATGTAATCCTTGATCAACATAACAAAGACACTCGCTTATACTCATGACCCAATCAGGGTTTAAAACCCAATTATAACTAGCTTTCCCTTAAATTCTAACAAACTAATCATGGTTATTTTCCCGAATAGCATAACTAAAAGCAAGTACATACACCCTAGACCTAATCGGGCTTTAAATTATGCAAGCCAAAACCTTGGGTGGGACAAAAAGTAGAATATAACTAGAGAAGGCAAAAAATGACCCTGAAGACCTAATCGGGGGTTGAAATATTGATTAGGTCTAGGGACTTATAAAAATAATCATCACCTACAACCAGACTTAATCGGGGTTTTGAGCAAGATTTTCTGAGACTTAGTAATATTTTCAATGAAGCAGAAGTCAAGCAAGATAGGGGCTAGAGACCAAGTGTAAACTATGAATATGACTCACACGAGATTGGTATTCTCATTGGGATAAGTTTTAGGGGTTGAAAGGGCATGAAAATCAATTTGACTCCCAAAGCAATTGTAAGGAGTTGAGAGAGCTAGAGAGCAAGATTCTCCAAGTGGGAACAAGTGTAGCTAGACTCAGCTTCGAGGCCAAGTGCTTTATATGAAACTTCACCATTCGGACTTGGTCATCACAATGAGACAAGTTATGAGAGCCAAAATGGCATAGAAACTGATATGACCTCCTGGAACAGGCTAAGAGAGCTAGGTAAGCCAGGTTTTAAATGTAAATCAGGAGGTCATAACTCTACTTTCATGCTGAGTATTATATATGGAGTTTTCTTGCATGCATGTGGTCTTTTTAATAGTGATGGTTGTGAGACTTAGTTCCACATGCAAACTGAGATAGACCACCAAGATAACTTGAGAGTGTTGAAACCAATGAGTCATGAGTACAATCGGGAGTGGCTATAAAATTAAAAAGAGATTCCCTGATTCTTGGCAGAATTAGGGCTTGTTATGCAAGTAAAAAAAGTGTGACTCTGCTAGAAAATAATCTTGAGTACTTTAGAACAATAGAAATGTGTCTAAGAACCTAGAATCTTTGGCTAATACTGTGTCTGGAATGTAAATAGATTTGAGAGAGGAGAAGATAGGGATGGATAAAGGACTAAATCGAATATTCTCATTGACTCGATGTATGTAAATGAGTTAAATTACTACTTATTAGAACCTGCAAGGACTAACTATTATGGATTTCATCATCAAGCTAGTAAATCCTACCTTGAGAATGTTTCCTTAGACATTGCTTTGCTACCAAATAGGCATCCATAGCCCTGATAGAGTTATCTCTGATCCCACTCAAGGTCTTGCTCTATTGTCGATCGAGCATCTATAGCCATAGTAGAGGTTGCTTGAATTACCCACAATTTGAGTTTTTTGAAAATTGATTTTTCCTTTTTTCTTTTTTTTTTATCTTTTTTTTTTTTTTTAGAATCTCAATTCCAAATTGGGGACCACTGTGGCAATCAAAACACGAAATTATAGATTTTTCACCCTAGATCTTCACTACAACAGGTTCATCTAAGCTAACCTAAAAACCATTAAGATGTGATTTTTGTACTTGATTTCGAGAGAATGTCTTCATTGACCAGATAATTTTACCCAAAATTAAACCAACTTGAACAAATTTAGAACCCATGATAACTCAAGCTTTCAAAATTGATTCAAAAACAAAATCTAAGGCTACAAACTACTAATAGCAGTTATGCACTAGAACATCATTCACATCACTTGCCTACAGGGCTTTTGTTCTTCATTATTGAACCAATAAGGGAACCTATAGGGCAAAATATATGGACCAAACCAAAAATGGACAAGCAACAAGGCTAGATCGAGAATGAAAAATGGAAAAAATAAGAAAAGTAAACTAAACTAACCACAAAATTAGGAAACAAACATGAAACAAAGCAGGAAAGGGAAAGAGAATGAATTTATAGGAACATGTTAGGCTAATTCAAGCCTAGAAGTAGGAATTTGGAGAATCACCCATGGACAAGCCAAGGGACGTTCTCACTAGTTAGACACCTGATACAAAATGCACTCACGTTTAGGATTTTGAGAAGATTGGTAGAGATCTTACCAAGGGGAAGCATGTATTTATACATATTTTGACCTCTACAGTCATGAATGATATCGTAGAGAGTTCTACCTATGTTGTTCTCTCATGACTTAATCAATTTTTTGAATTAAATTTAGTAGTGTACTTACGTGTAACTTGAAAAAAACACTTGGGATAAGTTCAAAGTAATACCTATGCCCATATGTTGAAATGAGGTGAGGGGTAGGGGTGAGTATCAATACATACTAGAGTGACTTGCATACCCAACCTAGAAGAGATATCTTCATCTTGGTAGCCAATTATTGAATCTAGTGTTGGTTGCTTTTTGACTGATATGAATGATTTCGTAGCATCCTCCTTGTTGTATTCGTCATCCTAAAGGTTTAGGAGTGGTTCTTACCATGTTAGTGATCTTCTAGATTTCTCATCTATGGTGGAAGTATGTGGGGAGCTACATTGGATCAAGGTATTTTTAGCTCTAACTTCCACTATTCTCATCTCTTCATGGCTAGGGTATCCATGCTCATGATCACTCATTTCTACCTTGGTTGTCTCCACTGTGGTGAGGAGCATAGGGATACTACAATCATATTCTTCAAGTTGTTCCAAATGGTTTAAATCTTCAAATGTAAGGATAACAACCTAATTTTCTTATTCTTTCCTCCTATCATCGATAATGTATAGGTACTCCTCTTCAATAGAAAGGGCTCTCATGACTTCACCACTCAGGTTCAGGCCAATCAAATCAAAATTAAGGATGTCCCGAGATGGGAGATCTTCCATTTCAAAGTCGTTCAATTCACCTTAATTATGTGGACAACCAATTTCATCATTATTTTCATCTACTTCTTCCATCTCTAATGACAATATGGGTGTTACATTATTATAAATGAGTTGTCTATCACCCTGAATCAAATTTTCAAGTGTAGGGACAATGGTATACGGCATGCATCCTCTTCATCCAACTGTTCTTATTCATTAATTTCTTCTTCCAACTGATTACAAGATATTTTTGATGTTTCTTCTTATGCGAGCAACTCATTATATTCTGATTTTCAGTCAAGAGGTCACTTGAAACAATTATTGTCTCTTCATCATCAGATTCATCCTCATCACTACTCCCAGAGATCGGTTTATGCTTATGGAATGGTACATTGTTGTTAAATATGACCATTTCAACACTTGTCTCATTTCCATATCCGTATATGCCGAATTGTGAACTTTGGAACAATGTCTCATAGGCCAATTTAGGCATTGCTTGTGGAGAATCCCTTGTAACAAATGGCCTTGGATTAGAAAAATCATTGAAAGATGTTTGATCACTAAAGAAAGGAAAAACAACCTTTTGTCCACACAATGAATTATAATAAATGCATGTATTAAAATCAACATTAGGGTTTTCATTTGTCATGGGGAGGATTAGTTGGTTATAAGCTTGAGGTAATGCTTTGTTATAAGGTGTAGATTAGTCAATGGGCTAACTTATAGGCAAGTGAATTGAAGGATTTTTGGTGTAAACCTATGGTTGTCCTAGCGAATAAAATGGATCCATATAATAGCCATGCAATATTGATTGTTCTTCAATTGTGAAGGCCTCTTGATAAGTCAATGCCAGAGTTGTGAGAGTGGTGGAATATTCCAAATAAACATAGTAGTCAAGGGATCCAAAGTTTTAAGGTAGACTTCAATAGGATTCCATTTGTATTAATGGGTCTTTCATGCTCCTGTATAACTCATGAAAGTGAATGTTGAATGCACTAATAGATTAATTGGGCTGCCTACATGATGTATCAAATTGGCAATACATGGAAACAAGGTCAATGGGCACACTAAAATAATTGATAGACAAGTTTTTGAAGATATCTCGCGATGTGATACACCCATCCGATTAGTTGAGGTACCAGCTATATGCTTCCCTAATGAAAGAACAAGGAAAGACACAACATGCAATGTCTTCATGCTAGATTTGATTCCTAATTATGGCATACTGGAATGTCTGAATGTATTTTTCTACCATTCAAATCCCACCATGTGTGTATTTTTGACATTATCATCAGGGTCTTTGGGCAAGTCATGAGCGGACCTTGGAATGTTCAAGGGGTATTTACCTTCACCTAACGTAGCAAAATCTATAGATGGGTCTAAAATTTAGTTTTTTAGTATTAGAACCTGAAGGATCACTTGGGCAAATCCTCTAAAATGTTCAAGTTTAATTTTTCTAATAAAATTTAAATTTTACATATATGGCTCTCCTTCTAGCATGAAAACTATTGACATGTCATTTGGCATAGCTTGACAACGTTAGGCTCTTAGGATGGTGAAGCTCATCCAGCCTCTCCTGAACAGATCCCTGCGAGGTGGGTTTCCCCAAGGTCTTTATCTACAAGTCACATTGCATTGATCTTTGTTCAGTCATTCATTATGATCTAATCCTTAAACAAAATATATAATAATTATGGCTTCACATTTTACTCAACTGGGTTTTAATCATGTATAAAAAATGACAAAACACGCACATACATTTACCCAAGAATGAAATTAGGGTTTGAGGTAAAAGTGTTTAAAATACTAATTTCAGGTGTTCATTCACTTGCATTAATACATTCAATAATGTAGCAACAATACAAGAATGAAATAGAATAAATAATCGAGATAAACATGCATAAATAGATTGCTATCAAACGAAACCCTAACCTAACATATTTGATAAAAAAATTAAAAGAGAATGGGGAAAGAGAGATAAAGCCTATGATATTGGAGACAAATTTGATCTACTTTATGTAAATAACCCAAAAAACTAATCTTTATATTAGTCAACATTCACACAACCAGGTAAAAAGAAGGTGCAAGAGTCTAAGGAGAAAAAAACTTGAAAGAGAAACATAAATCCACCATATTGCATGCACAAGAAATGATAATCCTCTTCCATAAACTTAATTTAAATCCATATATCCACTTGAGTAGCATCATAATAGGATTGTTTACAATCAAAATGAGCCCAAACTATTTTAGCATAATAGCGAGGTAGTAAATGGGAGGGAGAAATTACACCAAAATTATATAACAAGATGGAAGACTTAAAGTGTTTTGGAATAATAAAAAGCCAACCCTTAAAATGACCAGGGTTAGCCTATTTATAGATCTTTTAATTCTTCATTTCCCTCTAAAATCCATCCTCCACATTTCCAATTCTACCAATTTGCATTTTTTGCTCCATTTTAGCTTGCCAAAAAATAACAAACAAGTTACTTTTTTTATGATTAAAAATTCCACAAGCAAATTATAAACTTAAAACATCAAAATCTCATTATACAAGGAATTTTTGGAAATAGGAAGAATCAAGACATTTGTATCAGAGTCAGCTTTTCAACAACTCAAACGGTTCAATAAACTAACACTAGGATCAAAAGTTATGGAAAAATAATGAAGAATGGCCCCAAAACTTGCCCAATAGACTTAATCAGGGTTTTAGAGGGAATTTGGTCTTTTTAAACTTCACTTTTTGAAAAATAATCACTTAGTTGTAATCGGTCTTTGAAATCCCAAATAGAACTGAGGAGCACTTGTTAGGCATTATATACCTAGTCAAAGTTTTTTCTCTGATTAGCACTAAGGAAAGAGGCAAGAAAACAAATTTAAAATTTAAGGGGGCCCAAGACCTAATCAAGGTTTGGACCCCCGATTAAAATTATAGGGAAAAGTTGGGCTTACTCACATTCTAATCGGCTTTGAAAACCTAATCAACATTGTCATCCCCCGAAGAAGGAAAGCCTAAACCTAGTCGAAGTTTGTTTCATGGTTAGGTCTATGGGGAATGCTTAAGGCTCCCCAAGACCTAGTCAGGGAAAATTCCCTGACTGACACTATATTACATTGACCTCCCAACCCAAGACCTAGTCAGGGAAAATTCCCTGACTGACACTATGTTACATTGACCTCCCAACCTAAGACCTAGTCAGGGTTCCAAACCTTGATTACCACTACGACTCCCTAATTCATATGCCTTAGACCTAATCAAGGATGCAATCCCCGATCAACATAATGAAGACACTCACTTACACTCGCGACCCGATCGGGGTTTAAAATTTTATTATAACTAGTTGGACCCTAAATTCTAAAAGACCTAATTATGATTATTTTCTTGAATAGCAAAATTAAAATCAAACATAGATGCTCTAAACCTAATCATGCTTTATAATCCTAATTAACTATGCAGGCCGAAACCTATTTCAAACAAGCCCTAGGTGGGAAAAACTATGATTATAACTGGATAAGGCACAAAATGACCTTGAAGACCTAAACAGGGGTTGAAATCCTGATTAGGTATAAGGAACTAAAAAAATAATCATCACCTATAGCGAGACCTAATTGGGGTTTTGAGCAAGATTTTTTAAGACTTGGCAATATTTTCAACAAAGCAAAATTCAGGGGAGACAAGGGCTAGAGACCAAGTGTAAAATATGAAAATGACTCACAAAAGATAGGTATTCTCACCAAGATAAGTTTTAGGGGTCAAAAGGGCATGATAATCAATGTTACTCCCCAAAGTAACTACAAGGAAGCTGAGAGATCTAAAAGTGAGATTTTGTAAGCAGGAACAAGTGTAGCTAGACTCCACTTCAAGGCCAAGTGCTTTATATGAAACTTTACCATTTAGACTTGGTCGTCTTAATGATATAGGTTTTAAGATATAGAATGGAATACAAATCAGGATGACCTAGGTGAGGACAACTAGGCAATCCAAGTTTCAAATACAAATTAGGTCATAACTCCACTTTCACATTGAATGTTATAAATGGAGTTTTCTCGCATGGACGTGGTCTTTCTAATAGTGATGGTTATGAGTCCTAGTTTGGCATACAAACTGAAATAGACACCAAGAAAACTTAAGAGTGTTGATACCAATAAGTTGTGATAACAAATTGGAGTGGCTACAAAAGCAAAAAAGGTTTCATGATTCTTAGAAGAATTAGGTCATGTTATGCAAGCAACAACCTATATGTCAAAGATAAAATTCTTCATACATGTTTATAATATTATAATATATATATAGGACTAGGTATATATGTTTAAGATAAACTAAGATGGTTTATTATAGTACAGGGTTAATAATATAGAAATGAATAAGCACACAGGTGATAAGCATATCTCTAATAGGCTAATTAATTTGTAAAATCAGATAAACAATATCTTAAATTTATAATGTTGAGATATGCTAAAAATAGAAAGTATAGCTATTGATTAATATTGTAGTAAATTAAAAACAAAATTACTTAGTTTGTTTATTGTACACATGCATATTTGATATGGAACAATCTGGAAGTGGATTGGATCTAGGTTTTGGAACAATCATCAAATTCTATATATTTTCACTCTATAGCCTCAGACACTTGCATCAAATCTAGATAGTTATGTCAATACTACTATCTGACTTGGACATAAGTTTCTAGTACATAATATCAATTATATATAGGTATGACCACTTGGAACCTCCTAAGTTTTATGTCTCTTTTACTCCAGTGTGTTCAGATATTGTGCACAAGTTGTCACTTTTTATCAAATGATCAAACTCTAGCCTTTTCACCCTTGGAATGATTATGGGAAAAATGGATTAATGGGCACATGGTGTTGATCTACCCCAAAGACCTCTATATCAATGGGTATTGCTTACATCACCAATACTCTAAAGTGGGCCTCAAACTTATGTAGTTATCTCATACGTGTTGGCTTGTGTGTGTATCGAGTGCAACATGTGATAATCAAGTACATGGATGGGTTGTCCCTATGACTAATTTTGAAATAGGAAAGTAATTAATCTTTACTCACTTGAATGCTTGATTGAGTGATTTTGGTAAGTTACCTTATGATTTATTAGGTTTGTGTTAGGTGAGGAATGAATGAGGGTTGACCTTCTATAAATATCAATCCATTTTGGAAATATCTCACGTAAAATCACGTACGTTGACCATATGGGTATTTTTCGTTTCTAAATTTGATGACTTTAGGACACTAGAAACTTAGTTTGTCACATGACACTAGCGTTGACATAGGCACCCGATTGAGATGCAAGTGTCTAGAAAATTAGAAAATAGGTACGTGTCTAAAACTTATATAGGATGATAATAATAAGGTTAATAGCATTTTGAGTAGTACAAAAGGCCTAGTCATCAGAATGACATATGGTCAAACTAAGATATAAACAATAGGCACAAGAGATAGCAGATGCAAACCTTTCAGTAGTAGGAAGGTCTTATAACTAAAGGGTACAACTATAATAAGTACTTACCAAGTATACAAGACTGAAATGATATATAATTCATATTTAGTGTCTACATTTTCCTCCTTTTAATCTAGTAATGAAATCTCTAGTTTAAAGGAAAAGGAATGCCTACCTGGATGTATAATACACCTTGTCTTTGTGTGAGTCTCACTTGAGTGATTTTTTGGTGGTTGACTTGTAACCAAGAGCATGTCATAGTATATAATTAGTGTATATAATATAGAATTGAAAAAAATTGAAATGTTTAAAAGATATCAAAGTTAGGAGTACACGTGTATCAATGTAGCCATCTTACCTTTTGAAAATTTGATTTGAAGAGATGATTTATTGTGAAGCTTTGCAGTTGAGATTGGGACAATAGTAAAACTTACAAGTGCAATTATATATAAATATTAGAGGGTAACTTGCCCCCAACCTTCAAGAAAAATGGGAGTTTACACTCAGCAATTGAGATTAGCTCAACCATGTAACCCAGTCATACTTATATCATGGTGAGTGTGAGTGATCCAAGTCAACTCACACTATAAATCTGGTGCAGGTGGATGATTTGGTCATTTTATCCTATAAGCTTGGTAAGATTGAGTGATGTAATCACCTCAACCTTAACAAAATAAAACCAACTACTACAATGTATTGGCTCAATAATAATCTATAAAAATTCATCCTAGTGTAGGCTAAAGTCTGTAAAAGTATTTTAAATCTAAAAGCTAATTTGATTTTGTAATTTAATGTGCTCTTTTGCATGTCATATTCACCTCATATATGTCTCAAACTAAAACCTGGGTATAATAATGGTTCTAATGTATAGAATGTTTCCACAAATGTGTATCTAAATCATATAACTATGCAATTTTGCCAATTTCAAAATTTGCTAGTGTGAAATGCATGTTCCCATGACATACCCCTATTGAAATCTAAAAATGAGAACTAGTTTAGGTGTGGAGAACATGTTTCCACAACATGACCCCACTGTAATTTAAAAATATTGAGTACTAAATAAGTGTGGAATCTATGCCTTTTTGGCATGCCCCCATTCAAGTCTAAAAGTGTGAAATACATGCCTCTATGCCATTCCCCCACTAATATGCCCCTCCTTTTGAGGTGAAGGGAAGTAGAAATTGGTAGTCACCTTATGTTAAAAGGATAAAATAATTGTATAATCTATTAATGTATCATATAACATATAGGAATAACATGTTTAGTTAGATGTAGCAATGAGGTACATAGTATGTGATCATATCAAGTCTTAAGTTGTTTGATATGAATCATGGCAATGTCTAGATAGTAACAGTAGAAGCTCAACAAGCAATCAAGTACACACACAAGAGCACTCAAAGAAAATCAAAAGATAATAGTCTAAGGAGACTTAAAATAATTGGCATGTTTAAATGCTGTAAAATTTAAGGGATGTGACCTATTAAAATGTTTATAAAGCAATGAATGGCATATTTAAATGTCAACATAATAAGTAATGACATATGCAAAGTCACAATAGGCAAACATAAGCACGAGGGCCACAATCAATGAAGCATATTCAAATTGTTGAACAAGCAATATAATTCAAAATAAGACACTCAAGAAAGTGTATAAATGGAAATCATATAACATAAGCAACCAACAAAAATATATCACACTAGTCTTTGGATATATGTGTTAGTAAAAAATGTTAAGTACATAGCATATCAAGTGTATTGCAAAATATATTAGCATGGATAAAGACATGTATAATTATATAATCTCAAACATGATAATGGAAAATTATCATAGAATGATATAACTTGGGTGTATTGTGATCAAAGAATTAAATTCCCCCAACGTGATGATGATGTGAGTAGAGGGAAAGCCCAACATTTGTATGTGTATATATCATGTGTCTAGATATGCCAGTATCATTCTCAAAATATGTGTGAAATATGTTTTTGTATATATAAATAAATGATATGTCATCTACCAACATGGAACTAATATCATAGATGGCAAGGAGCTAATATAGGTAGAAGTGACATTAAGACCCAAGGATCTCATCAAAGAGATGAATCTGTGAAGGCTTTATATCATGTGTGTCATATTCATATGATGCATAGTTAATATCATCATGATCATACCAATATTATGTATTAATAAGATCATAATCTTCAAGGCAGTAATTATTATAGGATAAATGTAACCTATTAGGTTGTTCTTGAACTTGTGATATACCATTATGAGTATCTATATATAAATAATGAATTGTGTCATACTATGGTTTTAACTTTTCTAGTATTCCATTGTTTGTATTTGTGTGCACCTCAAATGTTAATACATTATGAACATCCTGAGCTATATGGTTTGCCTTATCATTATCTTCATTTGGTTTTTTACTTTTTGGAGATGGATTTTTTTTATATGTACCAACACCTGTAGGTATGATTAGATCATGTGGTAAGTTATCAAGTGATTCAAAATTAATTTTTCTCAATTATGCATCTATCATATTAGGATTAAGAATAATATCATCATTATCATAATCATTTGGAATTGTTCCCTCTTGTTATTCGGTATTGACCAACAAAGGGATCTCAAATGGTACTCTCTATTGGTTTTAATATCATTGGTTCATTTGGTAATTGTATATCACCTAGAATTTTTGAAACCTTTATCAAGGTGTTTGCTCCATTTATTTGTTTTTTTAACCCTTCTCTTGCTTTGAATTGTCTTTTTGTAACCATAGTTGTTATTTTTGCACATGTGCTCTAGGAGAGCTACTCAAAGTATGAGTGTTTTTTTTGTTGATATATCAATGATATAACCACCACTACTTTTGTGACTTTGTATTTTATTCGCATCAGGTTCACCAAATGTTTAACTCTAAATTGAGATGGCTTAATATAGTATAGGGTTAAGAATATATAAATGAATAATCACAAGGGTGATAAACAAATTTATAGCAGGCCAATTAATTTTTAAACTCAAATAAACAATATTCTAGATTTATAATGTTGAGATATACTAAAATGGAAAGTATAGTTATTGATTGATATTAAGAAATTAAAAACAAGAGTACTTAATTAGTTTAATGTGCGCATGCAAATCTCATATGGAACAGGCTATAAGCAGACTAAATCTAGATTTTGGATCAATCATCAAATTCTAAAAATATGTAATTTGTGGCCATATGCACCTACATTGGATCTAGACGGTTGCATTGATGCTATTGTCTGACTTGGATGTAGGTTTTCAGTATAGAATATCAATTGTATCTAGGTGTGACCACATGGAACCTTCAAGGTTTTCTTTCACCTTTACTTTAGTGTGTTTATATCTCGTGCACAAGTTATCGCTCTTTATCAAATGATCAAAACCTAACATTTTCACCCTACTCCAAAGAGGGCCTTAGACTTATGTATTTTCCCCCTACATGTTAGCTTGTGTGTGTATCAAGTTGTAATGTGTGATAAGTAAGTTCATAGGTGACATAGCTTATAACTTGGCAAATATGGCTCGTGGAGTGTTCTTTCAATACTTCAGACATGTAGATGGGTTGTCCCTATGATATTGAAATAGAAAATAATAAGAAAGATTTTCCCATTTGAATGCTTGAAAGTGATTTTGGTTAGTTGCCTTGTAAGTTATTAGGTTTATGTTAGGTGAGGAATGAATGAATGTTGATCTTGTGTGTGTGTGTGTGTGTGTGTGTGTGTGTGTGTGTGTGTGTTCATTTTAAAAATATCTCAAGTAAAATCACTTAAGCTGACCATAGGGATATGTTTATTTTGCAAATTTGATGACTTCAGGGCTCAAGACACTAGCATCGACATAGGCATCCGATTGGGATGCAAGTGTCCAGGAAGTTGGAAAATAGGGACAAGTCCAAAACTTGTAGAGGACAATAATAAGTAGGTTAATAGTATTTTGAGCAGTACAGAAGGCCTAGTCATCAGAATAACATATGGTCAGACTAAGAGATAAGTTTTAGGCACAAGATATATCAGATGTGATTCTTTTGGCAACATGAAGGTCTTAGAGCTAAAGGGTATAACCATGAGAAGTACTTTCCAAGTATGCAAGATTGAAGTGTTATATAATCTAGATTTAGTGTCTACAATAGGATGCCTCAAGTATGAAAGGTATAAGCACAATATATATATGCCCCTCATGGGAAACATATAATAAATGAAGCACACAATGTAAAATGCAAAAATATAAGAAGTATAGTAACAAATATATCAATGGAAAAAATGCACATGGAATGTTGCCACCAATATATGTATGATAGTAATCATGGAAATGTAGGAAATATAATAAGAAACATTTGCATGTTTTAAATCATGGAAAATAATATGTGTGGGCATTATATAGATAATGACACCAATCATATAGTAGCATTACATCAAATCAAACAAAGAAGGAAAACTTAAGAATAAACATGTTGCATGCAAAGTAAACAAAGAAAACAAGGCACTCATAGAGTAAACAAACACCGCATAGATAGCACACTGTGTGTAACTCAAATTAGCATATAAAAATCCATGTCACATATAGAGTGGTAGATTTTTAAAAATACAAAGTTAACAATCACAAAAAATAAACATTTGATAGAAAGTATATAAAGGAAACAAGAACACACTTAAAATAAGGAAAACATGCCAAACAACAAGCATACAAAGCAAACACATCATGTATACTAAAACAAAAGCTATATAATAAAATTACCAATATAACCAAGGACAAATCAACCATGAAGGCAAGCACAAGACCAACATATGTTAAAACATCAAGCACATAGAGATACATGCAATAAACATGAGAGACCAAAATATATAAGATCACACGAAAGCTATACATAATAAAGGAAATCATAAAAGATAAAACCTAAAGTGTTGCTAGGAGATTCCTCAAAATTCATCTAGAGAAAGCATGAAAGGTGCCCCCATGCTATTCTGAATCGATAATCATATGTCTATGACCCTGTTGCTTATGGACCCTATATCTATCTCAACCATATCATCAGTAACATTAGCAATAAGTGGAAAATCATGAACATATAGTGGGCATCATCAAATTTGAAGTATAATGATTCTTATTATTCATCGTCCCTCCATTTCGTCATAATGCATCTTCTAAAAAGAGTCAACTTATTTAAAAATAAGGGTGTGATATGGGTCTATAATAGTTGTGATTTAAGGTGACATCTCTATGTTGCTTATGGGTATATTTTATGACAAACATTTACTTAATTTGTAACTCATGCATAGGCTTTTGTTATTATGTAAGTTTTTTACATCAAACGATTATTTTCTTTTCTATTTAATGTCAGTTATTGGTATTGGTATTCATATTCACATTTGAATTAGGATCCAAAGCATTTTTTGTTTTGGAATTAAATTTGGTAAAAAAATAAATAAAAATTCATTAATAACTCTTAAATTATTATACAAATTTATTGATAAAATTGATTCTTATATAATTTTCTAGTATGAGAAAGTGGGTTTACATCAAAATATAATACATCTAATCATACATAATATATTTTTTTAATTTGATGAGTTAAAAATTGGGATTAGAAGGCCCTGTACCCTAACAAGAGTCGAAAGATATTCAACTAGAAGTAAAAAAAACAAACTTCAACCTAGAGCCCCGAGGGAGAGAACATTGCATGGTTATCTTTAGCCAAATAGATGGTAAAACATCTAGAAAAGGACACTACGTATCAATAAAAAAGAATAACACTAACAAAAATATGATATTTAGTGGTAAGACTCAAATGAGTCTGAGTATACGACCAACCTCATGCTTTATTTCTTCTTGTTTCCTTATTTTTTGGTTAATCCTCGAGTCCTATTTCTTGGTCATTGAGTGGGGTCATTAGCTACATTTTTCTTCAGGTGTTTCAGAGTTTTATCGACCATTTTCTCTAGCTTCTTATACCCATGTTCCTACTTCTCTTCATATTTCTTTTCCTCCTTCCTTTTTTTTTCTAGGAGTGGCCTCCCCCATTTATCCCTCCACCACAATATCTTTCACCTTTCTTTCTACTTATCCTTCATGAAAACTCGATCCTTCAGTTTAGATGAGCATCGATTGTGACTTCAGCTTGTCAATTTCTTCAGTCATCTTGGTACACATAATTTGTTGCATAGCCAATTTGGTCTTCATATTTTCCAAGTTCAATTCCAATTCCCCTATTTTCTTACTCATTGGGGTAAGGGATTCTAGACTTCTTATTTATTTGACACCTTTCATTTTTTTCCTATGCTAATTACTGGAGTGGGTTTGTCAGAGTCTTCCTCTCCTAGGGATTCAGATGAGGCCTTCTACTCTTTGGTTTTAGAACCATCCTCACCAACCCCCTCCATATCTTCTTATATGTTATGCACATCGATGGCTTAAATCACTTTTTTGCCCCACATTGGCTATCCCTTATTAACTATCAAGAAAATGAGACCCTAGTGTAATAAGTCAAAGGCAGGATTCAACTTGAAAACTGTGATGATGGCGTCCAGGGATTTTAGTAGAAAGAAGGCTATGATGATTTTGTGGCCTTTGACATGATTCATTAAGAAGAAATGGTGTGAGAAAATGTAAGTGTACTTATCCTCAAAATTATGTATCTCATAATTTGAAGACATATTTTAGGCCATTTTCATGGCAGTGCTATTATGGGGTACCTTTTTTGTTTTGGAGTGACAGGCTCATTCATCTTGAACAAAATATTCATAAGATCCTACTTACACCTTTTTATCTTTGAAAGCCTTCACTCCCTCGTGGTCCATGCCTATAAATTCACTAATTATTTCCTCTATTATTGTAATCTTCAGTATTCTCATCCTAACCACTCTATCCTCTCATCCTCTTACAAAATCCTTGGATATGGTGAAGTTAGAGTTGAAAATCCTCACCATGAAGTTAGTGAGTCCCCCTTTTGAAATTTTCTACCATACATCTGGGTCTTCTTTGGACTCAAAGTAGGAGATAGGATTTATCCTATCATGGTCTACCCCTATGACTAGTTTGTTTTTGTTCCTTGAGAGCTTGCTACAATTTGAAACCTTAACGAGCTTTAAATGGGCAAAATGTGACATGATCAGGGCAATAGTATTGGAATTGATGTCTTTTCGCCATAGTTCAAACTCACTTCCTTTGCCTTGTAATGATTATTGACATAATTGCTTATAGTTTCACATATAGTGAGATATTTCATTTATTTCCTATTCATTATTAGGTTGCCCTCCTTTGTGGGGGTAGTAAAATTAGCCATGTCTTTCCCAATGACTATGGGTACATGGCTTGCTAACTCTTCGATCTTCATTGAATGTTAGATAGAGGGGATGTGAACTCCAATGTTTGCCATGTTATTCACACATTTATTTCTTTCTCTATATATGTGGGAAATTGAAATATCCTTGAATTATTGAAGGATTATTTTAGCATCCTCCATTTCTTTTAATATTGACCACGAAGGATTCATTTTGCCCAATAAATAATTTATGATGTTTAAAGAGTCACCTTCTATTACGAGGTATTTAATTCATTAAATCTTTGCCAATTTGATTCCTTAAAGAGTTGTTGAGGCTTCAGTGATGTGGTTAGTTTGAATTTCCAAGGGGCCCGCATAGGCATCCAAGACATTACCTTCTACATCCCTGATAAAACCTCCGCCTCCAACCGGACCTAGGTTACCTTTGGCAACTCCATTAAAATTAATTTTAAGTCAAGGTCTAGATGGTTTGGTCCATTTCACCTATGATATATCCACCCTTTGGGATTGGATACACTCTAGGGATGAGAGCTTCTAGTTGGAGAAAAAGGGGGTTAGAGGTAAAGGAAGAGGATCCCTATTGTTAGGAGAGAACATTGCCCATTTTTATTTAATAGAAGCAAATATCCTTTAGGTATAATCAAGCAAACATGGCTTTTTATTATTGAAAATGCAAGAGTTTATACACTTCCAGATGCCCTAAAAAATATGTTGTAGGGCTAATTGCCAAATGAAATCCAGGGGGGAAGTCTCATGGGAGTTTCCATTGAAGAATGAGGTAAAAGACAGAGTTAGGCCTAACCTAGGAAAAGTTTAATTTATGCAAGAAGAAATTAAAATTTTCACAATTGAAAGGACACTCGAGGAACAAGTGAGAAACTGATACATAATAGAAATTAAGTTTAATCAGATTTAATCAAATAAAAGAGTTAATTAAACTTAATTTATAGTAAATAATATTCTAGAAGCAAAACATACAACACGAGGGTTTTTTATAAGAATATATTATTTGTCATGAAATTGGAGATAGTCATCAAAAGCAGATGGTGGACAATATGTCCATATAGCGAGGTGAACAAGACCTTAAATTTTTGAGACAAACTAAGATAATTTTAAAGTGTGCACTCTTCCAACAAAGTGAACATAATACAACTCTTTAGATTTAGACACTTGATAATATACAACTTTGATCTTGCCTTTAATGTTCAAACTTGTATTTCAATAATATTCATTTGAGGGTTTTCATATTTGGATGTTTTTAGATAGTGCCTCAAGGATGTGCAAGTGTATTTATGAAGCTTTATAAAGATAAGTGTTAGATGTTAGGTGTTTCCAAGATAGGAATTGTGTTAGGTTTGATGTATATTTCTAAACAACTCTTTAGGCAATTTCTTTTCATAACCAACACATGAAATATGTAGGCTAACCTAAGGGAGAGATTTGAATTTTAAAAATAGTTATTAGAGGATCTTAGGACTCTACAAGTAAAGTCGCACACTATTGGTAGCCACCAACATCTGATTGTTGTCAACATTCTCCAAGGGGGAAATAGTAATCTAGAATATGGAAACAATATTCTTAGGATTATAGCTTAATCTGATAAAAAAATAAGGAGATATTAAGTGTGAATGACAATAAATTGGGATGGCAAAGTCAATAGATAGATAAACAGATACGAGAGAATGTGATCAAGATTCAAATGTGGACACACAAGTCATGTATGTTAAATATATGTCAAAACTAATGTTTCCAAGTGTTTAATACCAAATTTATGTGTCTACAAATGTCCCATTTTAATCTAGTATTTAAAATGTTAAATTTAAATGATTAAATAAATAAATTAGGTATATGTGATTAATCACACTTGATGTTAATGGGTATGCCCCAAATATCCATCTTGTTCCATGCAAAACTTGTAAGAAAACATGTATAAATCAAAGTTCACTCATGATATAAATTATGAAATAACTTAGGTTGTTGAAATATTTGAATTTTAAAAATTCAAGGAATGAATATACTTATGAATATGCAAACCAAGCTGTCAGTTGAACTAATTTGGAGACTACCATGGGTTGATTATGCCCCAAGGAGTTTCATTATTCAAAAAAACCATTGAGAAGTGTAAATACCTCAACCCTTGTTGAAGACTAAGAAGGGATAGAAATTTTAGCGATGTAGAACCTCAATTACACTACTCAAAATATTATCATAATTATTTTGGTGGAACCACGAACAAAGTTTGTATGTAAATATGGAGTTGTTTTAATGATTTTGGAGTTTTACAAGATAATACATAAGCAATAAAAGTTGTTTGAAAGGAATGACAATATTCAGATTTACACTAAAGTACAATCAATAATACAAATTTTCCTAGCATGCGTAAATAAATATAAGTACAAAGTGGATAAGGGATAAAAGAGGGAGCATATCTTGTTTGATGTTTTGTTCTAGAGTATGAAAGTGATTAATAATCATCACAAGACTATAATAGATATTTGGGTTCCATTCATTCCAAGTTCTGACTTTGTTCGACCACTAGACACTTACATCTAATTAGGACCCCTGTGTCGATGATAGTGGTCTAAGGTTGAGGATAGTGTCTAGACCACAATATAGCTCCATTTGTGAATCTGTTAGTTGTGTTTTTCTAGGTTTTTTGTCTCCTTATACTTGATGTTTTTAGATTTTGCACATAGGCTATAATTCTCAGTTTATTGATCAGAACCCTATGTACACTCTTCTTTGCTCTTGAATGATGCTCTAGGAAAAATGGGTTAGTGGGCACATAGTGTCGAGCTGCCCCAAAGACCCCATTATTAATGGGTACTGCCTACATAGCCAATACTCTAGAAGAGGGCCTCAAATGCATTTAGTTCTCCCCTAAGTGTTAGATTGTGTGTGAATCATATAATATGTGCAAAGTAAGTACAACAATGACCTAGCTTCTAACTTATAACATCGAGCTCAGAGGCTACTCCTTTAGTACTTCAGACCTATAGATGTGCATTCCCTATGACTAGTATGGAAATAGGAATAAATAGGCAAAAAAAAATTTAATTGAATGCTCTTTGGTCCTTTCGCTAGGTGTTCATAGGTGAGGAATGAATAAGGGTTGATCTTGTCTTTATATCAATCCCTTTAGATTAATAACTTGAATTAAAGCACTTAGGCCGACCATTAGGATATGTTTCATTTGTTAATTTTATGACTTTATGACACTGAACACTTGTGTCAGGACAAGATAGTAACATTTATGATATTATCTCGCCCAAAAGTTAGTGTATAGGGATTAGGAGAGTAGGTACATGTTCAAAACTTGTAAATACAAAGATAATTACATTTTAAGCATTTTGGACAAGATACAAGACCTGGGTCATTAATATAAGACTAATTAGACAAAGAGATATAGGCAAAAGAGCACAAAGATGGAGCAAGTGAGAGACTTATGGAAGTAAGAAATGTAAAGAAATAAGAGGAACAACCAAGGTCTAATTTTTTCAAGTGTACTAGACTGAGGTGTTATATAATCACAAAATACCATCTACAAGAGCCCTGAAACACAATTGTATGTAAAATTTAAAACTTTGAACAACTCTATAGATAAATTTTAGATTCAAAGTGATTACACAGCACCATCATTCCCCAATATATAAAATATAAAATGTTTATTTAGGAATAATACTCATGCACCCAAATTTGATCTATTTATACCTCAATGTGATATAGAATGCCATATTGTTTTGATCAATCCAGTCCATATAATTTGTCTCAATCTCATAGAATATGTCAATTATCCTCATAATCTTGTAAAATTCCCCACATATGCCTAGCATACATACCAATTTGTTTATATGTCCCAATTTGAATCATGTAATTTGAACCATCCTAATCACACTTTATCCCAATCTAAATCACAATTTGTCACAAATTCTATATTTTCTATTTGTCAAGGACTGATACTGTATGACAAGCCCATTAGTATGCCCCCCTTTTGAGGTGGGGGACAAATCATGCAAATAACTCATCTCAGAATAAAAAATCAATACACATCATGGTATATATAAAAATGGAAGCATGTGTACTAACATGAGAATATTATATCATCATATAAAGATTTGATCATTTGCACACATATGAAACATGTAACCCAATGCATACAAGTTTTGTGTTAAGTAGATATAGTAATTAGGCACGCAATAATCATCACAATGATAAGAATTCAATAGTAAGCCTTCCAGAAGATGCATAATATTAATGATGGCATCACACACAAATAGAATAATGTGTGATAACAATCATGGAACCACAAGCTCAATAACCATAGATATATTGGCACATATAATTACAACATGTCATGATAATGATGCACATAAGCACTTGGGACATGACATGGATATGGACTAGAGGATCCTAGAACATGCATGATGTGATAACATAAAATCAATGCACTCATAGAAACATGAAAGATAATAATGTAACACTCTGAATATCTCTAAATAATAGTCACCCAATGCACATGCCATGTAGCACACATGTACACACAATAGAACATGACACATAATACACAATAATAATCAAACAATGTAATACATAAACAATTATCAGACCATGTAACAATTATTAGCATCAAATATGCATAAAACAATCAATTTTAGTCTACATAATCAGTCAATGTCAATATTACATATATCAAAGTACATCATCCATATAAAATATAACACCCTCAAAGTATACACAAGAATAAGTCGTGTCTAAGAAGTCTAATTAGCTTAATATGATCCATGGAAATTCATAGAAAGAGATAACTTATAAATGTGTTTCAAGACTCCCCTAGTGCAGGCATGCCTCCAAGCGAGAAAGATATCCCTTAAGTGTAAGAAATGTCATGCATCTATAAATCCCTAAATCATATACAACCTATATATCTTATCCCACTCCTGTACACTGTGAAAACCATGTGCATGGTGAATTGATATATAATTTACTATATATGATAAATAATATAAATCAATCACGTAACTAGCAAAACATGTCATACATAGATCTTTTTTTTTTTTTTTGAATTGTGTGTGTGTGTATATGTGTGTGTGTGTGTGTGTATATATATGTACATATATACATATGCATATGCATACATACATGAATGTATGTACGCATATGCATATGTATATATGTACATATATATATACACACATACATATATATATGTGTGTGTGTGTGTGTGTGTGTGTGTATATATATGTACATATATACATATGCATATGCATACATACATGTATGTATGTATGTACATACATACATGTATGTATGTATGTACATACATACATATATTATTTATTTATTTTATATATTTTGAATTTTTTATTATTATAATAATAGTAAATTCAAAATATATAAAATAAATACTGTGTGTCGTTCCCAAAATCTGCACTTCATTTTTGGGACAACATATGAACTATTTTGGTCTTGCAGGACCAAAATTATATCTTCCCTTTTCAAAAAATTGTTCTGAACTTTCAATTTCTTCATTTTTCAAGCTTTCTCAGTTAGGGCATTAGTAGGTTCAATGGCTTCAACAAGCAAATTCTCTCAAAGGAGCAAGTTTCCAACACTTAGGCATTTTCAAGCTTAGTTCAACGCTTTGGTTCAATCAAAAATGTTCATCGACAAGCTTCAAAGGAAGGATTGAACCATTGAACCCCGCTTCCAAAAGGTTCAAAGGTTCAACGGGTTCAAGGTTCAATGACGTTGGTAAGCTTAATGAGTTAAGCGCTTCGGCACAAGTTCAACAAGTTTAACCGCTTCAAGGTTCAACGACTTCAAAACACTTAACGAAAGGAAGAAGGCTTGAACCATTGAACCGTTGAACCTTGAACCACTTTGGTTCAAAGGTTCAATGGGTTCAATGGTTCAAAGGTTCAACGAGTAGTTGGTTCAACACGTTTTGTTTGAGCAATCAAAAGACTTAGTGAAAAACAAAGAAATGAACCGTTGAACCATTGAACTGTTGAACCTTGAACCAAATTGGTTCAATGGGTTCAATCGATTCAAAGAGATCAAAAGACTTAGACAAAAAGATGGATTCAAACACAATATTGAACTGTTGAACCAAAGTTGATTCAATCGGTCGGTTCTATCGACCGGTTCAAAGGATTGCCCTAACGCCGAAGGAACAAGTACCCTTGTGGAGGGCCGAGAACTAAAGCCAAGTGCTCTTGCGAAGGGCAGTGAACCAAGGCCAAGTGCCCTTGCGGAGGGCAGTGAGCAAAAGTGAACAAAGTTGGAATTCTTTTGGAAAAATGAATAAGGCAAAAGACAAGGCGAATTCCTTCGGACAAAAAGTCCGAAGGAATTCGCCTGAAAGCAAAACCCTGGTAGAAAAGTAGCTAAGGCAAGCCAAGGAAAGATTTTCTTCGGACAAATTGTCTGAAGGACTTCCTTCGGACATTTTGTTCGAAGGAATTGAAGCCTAAAGGCCGCCCGAAGAAACCCGAAGGTTAGGTACCCTTGCGGGGGGCTATCACTGACCAAAAAATGGACCTTTGCAAGGCTCGAAGGGACACCTTCCCTTCAGGAAGTTCCAAAGGCATTAAGTTCCACGACTGATTTCTACAGACTCCGTAGGCCCGATTTCTACGGACTCCACAGGCCCGATTTCTACAGACTGCATACTCATTTCTACAAACTCTGTAGGCTGGGTTCTACTGACTAGTTTCTACATACTCGTTTCTACGGACTCCACAGGATGATTTCTACGGACTCGATTCTATAGACTCTGCGAGTTCATTTCTACGGACTCTACAGGCTGGATTCTACGGACTCCACAGGATGATTTCTATAGACTCATTTCTAAGGACTCTGCAAGTTGGTTTCTTGGTTCTACAAGCTCAATTCTACGGATTCTGCAGGCTTAATTCTACAGACTCTACAGGCTGGATTCTATCGACTTGTTTCTACAAACTCAACAGACATTTCTACGGACTCTTCCAAAACTCGAGAGACTTAGAGAAAACAAAGGCTTTTGAGGAAGAAGATGAATCGTTGAACCTTGAACTGAAATGGTTCACAAGTTCAATGGGTTTAACAGTTCAAGGGAAGCTCCGAGCAAAGATAAGAAGCAGAAGTTTCTAGAGACTAGTTCAAGGAGAAGGTTCAAGTGGATGAACCAAGGAGGCCACCCGAACCGTTGAAACAATGAACCTTTGACATCCTCGTGGACTTCAAATTCAAACTAGTGAAATATCCATTGATTTTCAAAAGTGGCGCGGAACTTGAAAACAAACTCAACGCCTAGCTGAAGGAGCCGAAAAGGCCAACAAAAGGGGTAAAAGATAGCCCAAGAGCTCAAATCGCAATAGGAAAGAGGGAAAGACCAAAAATATCTGTAGGAGTTATCCAGTAAGTGGAACAGTCTACCAAGTAAATATTTGAGCTTGCAAATATTAAAAGTGCAGCTTGTTTGTCTCCCTTGGAGTAAAGACGAAGTAGACAGCTGCGCAGACATCAAAGGACAGACCAGATGACTCAGGCCCAAGAGAAGACATTTGAGATTAATCGACACGCCACAGTTAAGGCGGCTGCCTTGTTCCAACATGGGCTCTTTGACAAAACTAAAAATGCATTCAATGCAACATGGGCCATTCCATGGAACAAAGCGCCAAGCCTTTCTTGGCTGCTATATATTGTATTCTCTTACTTCATGCAGGGGAGACTTTTCAATATACAAGTGAAACTCTGCCCAAATTGAGAGGCGATTACTGAGACTTTCAGCTCAGATTATTCATCATATTTTTTTATTTGAATGAGAAAGCAAGTTACTTTCAGACTTTATGTTGTTATAGCTTGTGTCATTTTAGGAGATTGTTCTTATGTCTGTCTTCTGAATGTATTATTGTTTATTCAATTTAACAAGCAGAACTAGTGGAAGTAATCAGGAAGGTTTCATGAAGCCAACTGTGGAGAGACTTTGTGCCCCCACAATTATCTTTAGTGTGTGTCTATTTTCTATTTCTGTGTAAAGGACCTTGGGATGACTTTGTGCCCTCATTGTCCTTCGTATTTCACTCTTGGGCAGTCAAAGTGGAGACTTTGTGCCACATCTCAGTCTGCTGGTTACTAAGCCCTTCGTTACCAGTCACTTATTATCTATCAGATAGAATCCCTATTGTTTACTATAAGACCACTTCTGAAAGAAGAGAAGTGCCTTCAGTGTTTTCACCAAGATTTTTTCTTTACTTGTGAACATCATCTTTGCAAAAAGAGAGATGGATGGTGTTATCCTACCCCTGAGTGTTATTTTATGCTTATATATATAGTATATAGCTCCTCATATTTTATAGGGAACCTCCCCTTGATGAGAGGAGAGATTTGTCCCCTTTTGTTGGGTAAACCTGCACATTTGGCCGACCAATCTCCCTTGTTGTGGTTGATACGACCTATTTTATTCATTAGTTAGCTGATTGACATAATATTCACCCAACAGTTTTTTGGCAACTCCGCTGGAGATCGACGAGCAGTTCCCACCCTTTTCCATTATATACTTTGGCGACTCTAGTTTGTGCCTTACCCATTATCATTATAGCCTTACCACTTTCCTCCAGTTCCACAGCAACAGTTTTTTGGTGACTCCGCTGGGGATCGACGAGCAGTTCCAGTCCTTGTCCAATCTATTCAAATTGAAACATTTCATGTTGTTGGGGAACGATGTGAAGTAGAAAAGAACACTGCCAACTCCATGCCAACATTTTTTTGGCGACTCCGCTAGGGACATTACGTGCAGTCTGAAGCCTCAAGTTTTTGATTGAAGCAGTCCCTATCCTTATCTATTTTTATTCTACAATCTAGCAACTCCACGTTATACCAAAAACCAGAGAGCCCAAGGTGTTATTGACCATATTTTTGAGTTGGTGCAGCAGGGTAATTTCAATTTGTTCCCTCCCCAACTTCAAGTTCAACGATCCACGAGTGTTCTTCCTACCCATACCAAGTCACCAACACAAGGTAGAGCTTCATTTTCTATTGTTAGCAGGGCTTTGCCTATACGTACTCCACCTAAATTTGTTATCCCTATTTTTCATAATCAAATCATGGCAGCTCAAGGCCCCTGGGGTAACTCTTTTGGTCCACTCAATCTTACTCCTCTTCATGAGCTACCACGCAGTTCAAAGAAGAATTTTCCCAAGTTCTTTGGTGATGGAAAAGTTTATCCTGATGAACATATTGCAGCGTTCAACATAGCTTGTGGCGTGATAGGCATGGAGTATGAAGACATAGCAATCAAGTTGTTTGTGGAAACACTACAAGGCACTTCTGCAGACTAGTTCTACAATCTACAGGGTCGGTCAGTAACTGACTAGAACACTCTCAAAGTTAAATTTGAAGCTAAGTTCAAGCCTGCAAAAGATGCGCATGCCTTGCTGGCCCAGCTCACACAGATGAAGAAAGAACCTCATGAACCCATGAGGGATTTCATTGCCAAGTTCGACAAGTTGAGGAACTAGATTCCTACCATTGCTCAGCCAACACTTGAGAACCTCAAATGCTTTTTCATCAACTCACAACTGCCTGAAGTGAGTTTTCTGCTGAGACGTGCTGGCCACATAGACCTTGTTGTCGCTCAGGGATTGGCTACTGAGGTGGAAGATGACCTTATCTTGGCAGGAAAGATAAGGAGAGATCCAAACAGAGGTAAATCCTCTTTATCTTCTGAACACTCACCTATATCCACCACTGATCCAATGGTGTAAAAGCTGGCAAACAAATTGCTAGCTCTTAGAAAGCAAATGGCGCAAGGGATGCCATATGTTCCTTCATACAGAGATGTACCAAGGAGGACATTCCCCAATCAGTCATACCAAGGCAATGCTGTCAGGAATCAAGGGCAAACAAATCATCTTCCTCCCCCATGGGGAACCTTGCCATTGAAGCACCTCCAACCAATTCAACAGTTGGATATCTTAAAGCAGAATCAGATTTCTCCTTCCAGCCTGAGTTGAATCCAGAAAATGACGCTAATCTCTTCACAGAAGGAAAAGAAGAATTAGTTGGCGACTCCAACATTGGTTTCTTGAATTGCCAGGATGAACCCAGAAGTGAAGGTAAAGCAGCTGAGGGATCATATGTTGTGTTCACCCGGTCTAAGAATCAGTCAGCCCAGTAAGTTGATAAAGAAAAGACAGAGGAGCGACCTCAACCAATAATTTCAATTGCTAAGCAGGTAGCCACTCTACCTTTCCAGCGAAAGGACCCGGTGATTGCAAGAAAGGTAAATCCATCAAACATCCCTACACCTTCTACTTCAAATTTGTAGACCAGTCCTCTCCCTCCCAAAAAACAAAAAGATGAACTCCCATCCTCTATTCCTAGTTCATTTCAGACATTTGACATTATTGACCATATAAAGAAAACCAAAATTTAAATGTCTGAATTTGAATTCCTGTAATCCAACCCTGATCAGTTGGATAAGTTGGTTCAATGTGTAAAGAACCAAAACATCCATGCAAGACAAGATGCTAAGAAGGTAACTCATGATCCCCCAACAAACATGTCCATCCCAAACAATCTTGTCATTACTCCACCTGCTACCCCTAGGAAAATAGAGCATTTCTATGTTTTTCTGTTGATAAATGGTCACAAATTGAGCAATTACATCATTGATTCCAGAGCTTCAGACAATGTCATGCCTGCCAAAGTAGCGAAATCCCTTGGTCTCATGCTGACCAAAACATTTGAGAGATGTTTCTCCATGGAAAACAAACAAGTGCCACTGCTGGGACAAATCAAGGGTGTCCAATTTGCGTTTGTAGCATTCCCAGACAAGAGGATCAAGATGATAGTCTTGGTGGCTAACATCTCAGCCTCATACGGCATCTTACTTGAACGAAATTTCTGCAAAGATGTTGGAGGAGAATTGAGCATAGACCTGTCTGAGGCGAGGATCCCAGTCAAAGACATTACCCAGAGATTACTACTTGAGAAGGAGGCAAAATATGTTGTCACCCAAATGTCGGCCCCTGAAGCTCATTATGTTTAAGTCTTCAGGCATGGGTAACTACTTTATATCCACGGAAGAAGTCCACGAGGCATCTGATGAAGCTCCTGACGGTGACAACTTGAAAATTGTTTCGAATGAAACAACAGAAGGATTGGTGGAGTGCAGTGCGAACAAGGAAGAATCTAAGGAAAAATTAGTGTCTAATGAGGTATGGATTCTGGAATTCGATAGCAGCTGCTCCTCTATCGATTCAAGAGCCGAAGTTGTGCTGATATCTGCTCAAGGAGATAGTTTCCTTTCATCATACAAATTACAGTTCAACGACACCAACAACACTATTGAGTACGAATCTCTATTATTTAGGTTGAAGGTAGCTCAAGACAGAGGTGTTAAACTCCTTCATGCTAAAGGAGATGTTGAATTGATGGTTTGTCAAATGAGAAACCTATGTCAAACCAAGAACAAAAGATTGCACCATTACCGCAATCTAGTGTGGGATCAAATTGAAAGTTTCGAAGCTTTCAATATTTTTGCAGTGTCCAGAGAGCCTCATAATCGTGCAAATTCATTGGTTGGCCTTGCAACCTTCATGGTTCCTCGCCCCGATTTCAAAGATAATAGGCACACTATCAAATTGGTCTTTCGACCAAGTGTGCCTGATAAAGCTAACCATTGGCGAGTGTTTGATGCTGACAATCAAATCATGTGCTAGACTGAACCAGAAGAACAATAAGTTATGGTAGTGGACCATACTGCTGCGCGCAAAAGTCAGGAAATGAACTCTTCGCCAAGAAAGCAAGGATTTATGGTTTTCAGATTGGAGACCATGTCTTGCCATGGGGCAAGAAGAGAGAACCAAAAGGAGTGCATAGAAAATGTGATTCCTGGTGGAGAGTTCCTTTCGTCCATCACCGATTTTGGAGACAAAATGGTTTCTTGTTGGTTTATCAGGACAGAATGTCATTTTTATTGTCTTACAATGGGCAGCGTCTGAAGCATTTCAATCTTTAAAGTATCATATAAGATCATATGTACATATGTATATTTATATAGTCTTTAGTTATGTTTTATGCTTTTCATTTTCGCTTTTGGCATCTTTCTTTTTTGGTTAGCATGACTTCATAGCCCAATGGCATACTTCAAGGCACTGGAGATTCTAGTTTCTACTCCCCTTAGTTGTTCCAAGTTTTCAACTGAAGGAAGTTCCCCAACTGGAGCCAGTTGTTGTTCCCAAAATTTGCCCCTCATTTTTGGGACAACATATGAACTATTTTGGTCTTGCATGACCAAAATTATCTCTTCCCTTTTCAAAAAATTGTTCTGAACCTTCAAATTCCTCATTTTTTAAGCTTTCTCAATTAGGGGATTAGCAGGTTCAATGGCTTTAACAAAAAAATTCTCTCAAAGGAGCAAGTTTCCAACACTTAGGCATTTTCAAGCTTGGTTCAACGCTTTGGTTCAATCAAAAATGTTCATCGGCAAGCTTCAAAGGAAGGATTGAACCATTGAACCCCGCTTCCAAAAGGTTCAAACGTTCAATGGGTTCAAGGTTCAATGACGTCGACAAACTTAATGAGTTAAGCGCTTCGGCACAGGTTCAACAAGTTTAACCGCTTCAAGGTTCAACGGCTTCAAAACACTTAACAAAAGGAAGAAGGCTTGAACAATTGAACTTTGAACCACTTTGGTTTAAAGGTTCAACGGGTTCAATGGTTCAAAGGTTCAACGAGCGGTTGGTTCAACATGTTTTGTTCAAGCAATTAAAAGACTTAGCGAAAAACAAAGGAATGAACCGTTGAACCTTGAACCAAATTGGTTCAACGAGTTCAACGGGTTCAATCGGTTCAAAGAGATTAAAAGACTTAGACAAAAAAATGGCTTCAAACATAAGATTGAACCATTGAACCAAAGTTGGTTCAATCGGTCGGTTCAATCGATCGGTTCAAAGGATTGCCCCAAAGCCGAAGGAACAAGTACCCTTGCGGAGGGCAGGGAACTAAAGCCAAGTGCCTTTGCAGAGGGCAGTGAACCAAGGCCAAGTGCCATGCGGAGAGCAGTGAGCAAAAATGGACAAAGCTGGAATTCCTTCAGAAAAATGAACAAGGGAAAATATAAGGTGAATTCCTTCGGACAAAAAGTCTGAAGGAATTCCTTCAGACATTTTGTCCAAAGGAATTCGCCCGAAAGCAAAAGCTCGACGGAAAAGCGGCTAAGGCATGCCAAGGAAAGATTTCCTTCAGACAAATTGTCTGAAGGAATTCCTTCGGACATTTTGTCCGAAGGAATTGAAGCCCGAAGGCCACCTGAAGAAACTCGAAGGGCAGGAACCCTTGCAGGGGGCTCTCACTGACCAGAAAATGGACATTTTCAAGGCCCGAAGGGACACCTTTCCTTCGGGAAGTTCCAGCGACTGATTTCTACGAATTCCGCAGGCCCGATTTCTATGGACTCTGCAGGCTCGATTTCTACAGACTCATTTCTACAAACTCTACAGACTCATTTCTATGAACTCTACAGGCTGGGTTCTACGGACTGGTTTTTACAGACTCGATTCTACGGACTCTGCAGACTCGTTTCTAGAGACTCTACAGGATGATTTCTACGGACTCGATTCTACGGACTCTATAGGCTCATTTCTACGGACTCTGCAGGCTGGATTCTACGGACTCGTTTCTACAAACTCCACAGGATGATTTCTAAGGACTCTACAGGTTGGTTTCTTGGTTCTACAGACTCAATTCTACAGACTCTGCAGGGTTAATTCTATGGACTCCGTAGGTTGGATTCCACCGACTTGTTTCTACGAACTCAGCAGACATATTTCTACAAATTCTTCCAAAACTCGGGAGACTTAGAGAAAACAAAGGCTTTTGAGGAAGAAGATGAATCGTTGAACCTTGAACCGAAATGGTTCACAAGTTCAACGGGTTCAACAGTTCAAGGGAAGCTCCGAGCAAAGATAAGAAGCGAAAGTTTCTAGAGACTAGTTCAAGGAGAAGGTTCAAGCGGATGAACCAAGGAGGCCACCCGAACCGTTAAAACAGTGAACTTTTGACGTCCCCGTCAAATTCAAGCTAATGAAATATCTGTTGATTTTCAAAAGTGGCATGGAACTTGAAAGCAAACTCAACGCCCAGCTGAAGAAGGAGCCAAAAAGGCTAGCAAAAGGGGTAAAAGATAGCCCAAGAGCTCAAATCGCAACATGAAAGAGGGAAAGACTAGAAATATCTGCAAGAGTTATTCCAGTTGATGGAACACTCCACCAAGTAGATATTTGAGCTTGTAAACATTAAAAACGCGGCCTGTTTGTATCCCTTAGAGTAAAGATGAAGTGGATAGCTGTGCAGACATCAAGGAACATACCAGATGACTCAGGCCCAAGAGAAGACATTTGAGATTAATCGACACCCCACAATTAAGGCGGCCGCCCTGTTCTAGCATGGGCTCTTTGACAAAACTGAAAACGCATTCAAGGCATTGAATGTAGCATGGGCCGTTCCATGGAACAAAGCGCCAAGCCTTTCTTGGCTGCCATATATTGTATTCTCTTACTTCATGCAAGGGAGACTTTCTAATATACAAGCGAAACTTTGCCCAAATTGAGAGGCGATTACTGAGACTTTGAGCTCAGATTGTTCATCATATTTTTTTGTTTGAATGAGAAAGCAAGTTACTTTCAGACTTTGTGTTGTTATAGCTTGTGTCATTTTAGGAGATTGTTCTTATGTCTATCTTCTGAATGTATTCTTGTTTATTCAATTTAACAAGCAGAACTAGTGGAAGTAATCAGGAAGGTGTTCTGAAGCCAACTGTGGAGAGACTTTGTGCCCCCACAATTGTCTTTAGTGTGTTTGTCTATTTTTTGTTTCTATGTAAAGGACCTTGGGACGACTTTGTGCCCTCATTGTCTTTCATATTTCACTCTTGGGCAGTCGAGGTGGAGACTTTGTGCTACATCTCAGTCTGTTGGTTACTAAGCCCTTCGTTACCAGTCACTTATTACCTATCAAAAAGAACCCCCGTTGTTTACGATAAGACTACTTCTGAAAGAAGAAAAGTGCCTTCAGTGTTTTCACCAGGATTTATCCTTTGCTTGTGAACATCATCTCTGAAAAAAGAGAGATGGATGGTGTTATCCTACCCGTGAGTGTTATTTTCTTCTTATATATAATGTATATATCTCTTCATATTTTATAGAGAACTTCCCCTTGATGAGAGGAGAGATTTGTCCCCTTTTGATGTGGTAAACCTGCACATTTGGCCGACCAATCTCCCTTGTTGTGGTTGATACGTCTGTTTTGTTCATCAGTTAGTTGATTGACAAAATATTCACCCAACAATATGTATGTATGAATGTACATACATATATGTATGTTTGCATATGTATATGTATATATGTACATATATATACACACATACATACATACAAAGTGTATATATATGTACATATATACATATACATATGCATACATACATGTATGTATGTATGTACATACATACATGTATTATTTATTTATTTATTTTATATATTTTGAATTTTTTATTATTATAATTTAAAAAATTCAAAATATATATATATATATATATATATATATATATATGTGTGTACGTACGTATGTACATACATACATATATATATATATATATATATATATATATATATATATTTTATATATTTTGAATTTTTTAAATTATACATACATACATATATACACACACATACAAACATACTCACATATATGTATCTATGTATGTATATGTGTGTGTGTGTGTGTGTGTGTGTGTGTGTGTGTGTGTGTGTGTTTGTTTGTATGTGTGTGTGTATATATGTACATATATATACATATATGTATGTATGTACGTACACACACACACCCATATATATATATATATATTGAATTTTTTAAATTACAATATGTTCATAGTAACCAATGATCCCATCAATGGGATGCTCACATGTAGATCTTGGATCGATCGGTGCAAATATTGCTAGTTATGGGCGAGCATTAACATATGCATTTATATTAGAATCTGAAAAATGATCTTGCATTGTAATATATTCATCACCATCATCATAGTCAACATGATCTTGTGTGCATTGTGTATATTTAAAAACCATAACATGTGAATTGATTTGTATGCTAATAAAATGATGTATAGTTATTCATTCTATAACACACAAAGTAACCTGTAGAACTAACTTAGGACTTGATGGAGTAGGTAATGTTTATTCTTTCACCCAAATGGACCTATAATGTAATGGATGTCGAAGCAATGGTATTTGAGGAAGATCAACTACCAACTACCTGTCTCTAAAATGTATTTGTTGAACTTGTATAGAATATATAATAAGCTATGGTGGAGGTGCAAGAGGAAATGTCTCCAATTAAATATGATACTTATATGGAGTTCCTCAAACTATTCTTAATTGATATAAATATAATTCACACAACGATGTATTGAAGATGATATTGCACATATCTTATGTATCTAAAGACATCCTAGTAACATATCGAATAACCCAATATTGGGTAGAACTAAGATTCAAATAGCAACCATTGTAGGCTCTACAATAAGTAGTAGCATAATGCTCCCAAAGAGGGATTTATCTATTTCCATCGAGTCTTTTTGCTATATTTGTTATGGAATAAAAGTCTTCATGTGTGTACACAAGACTAGTGAGCAATACTATAGTGCAAACGTCTTCACTTGGCCCTTTATCCACCATATCACTGTGTATAGGGTATGATTTAATATAAGTGCCATAAACAAGGGTGTAATGATAGAGTCATCATCAATAATCTCATGTTCATTGAATGTTATCATAGGTCTATGTACTTGTGTATTCTTAAGTGTACCAATAAGACCATGTATATGATGTTTCTCTTCAGCCTTAGAAGCATACAAAGTCATAGGGGGATGCACTTTGTAATTCATATACACTTCAAAATTAGCCTTCGTCTCTTTTGCTACATGACTTGGAAAAGTTCAAAAAAATTATTTTTGAGCTTCGCATTCCCATTAGGTTGTGCCTTTAATCTTTGTAGGTGTGTTAACATCATTTAGCTCAATAACATTGTCATCAATTAGATTTAATATCTTATGTCTTAACCCAAAGCATTTATTCATAGAGTGCCCATCGCACCTATTCCAATAATAATATGTAATGACATTAAACCCCTTAAATTACACCCTATTCATACCAACGTTGCAAAGGGAGAAATATGAGATTGCACTCAAGTATAATATGTAATATCTTATAAAGAGGTTTGGCTAATCATGTAAACTAACTCATTTGAAGAGACAAAAGGACAACCCAATTAGTAGGTTGGACCCATACTTTAGGTTTATCCTCATTTTCAATTTCATTTTCCTTAAATTTTAAATTTAGTTTTCTTTGAAACTTGGCATCAACATATGTTGGAGGATTGGACCCATACTTTAGTTTATTCATAGCAAGGAGCTTAACTTCAAAATATTAAATTGCATGGCACAAATCATCAAAAGATTCAAAGCATTTGAACATAATAGACTCGTGTAGTAGAGGAAGTAAGTTTTACTTGAATACATTTTGAAACTTGTTATCAGCCATAGGATTTGTCATCATTAAAAGCATAGTCTTATAATGAATCACATAATCACTGATGGGATCATTGGGTCCTTGACTAAGTTTTATAATTTGAGCATAAGATAACTTTTAACTGATGTTGATAAAAGAAGTTCACTAAGAATTGATCAACCAAAGGATTGAAGGCATGCACTTATTAGAAATAGAGGTAATAAGACATCACAATGCATAGTCCTTAAGACTCATTGGAAACAACTTGGTCAATAACTTATCATTAGAATTATAGTCCAAACATGTTGCATGAAAGGTTATAAGATGTTGTTTTAGGTCACCTTTACCATCATTTAATGTAAGATTAGGTGTAATATTTTTTTAGAATCAGTTGAATGGCCTGCTCTAGAAGAACCTTGTTCCAATCATGAAAGCTTGGCTTGAATTTTGAGGATAGTTTGTATGAGGGATCAAGAAGTACACATGGAAGATTATATATCAATAGATGAAGTCACATGAGTAGAAACCCTAGAAGCCACAAAAGTATTTTGCATAGGAATAACCACATAAATCTGAGGGGTAACCTATGTTTCCCCCACACCATGGGTGGGCATCACATGTATAGCCTTATGTGTAGACATAATCATAGTAGGAGTAGGAGTAGTGGTGTCCACACCTATTGTAGGATATATGCCTATAAAATGTAAATTAGTATCATTGAAGAGTGTGTCATTTTTTCTTCAAATGTAGGTTCTTTAGCAATATTTGTTATTTTATCTCTAGTTTTATGTAACAATGCATCAACTATGTGTGGATTATTTTAAAGATGTTTACCTAATTTCCTTAGATTTGTATAATCAAATATATCATGGAAATCAATGTAATCATTTCCATTATTGACATCCACATCAAATATATTTTACATTATGACTATGTGAAAAACAAAAAATCAGATCCAAATCCTAATGAAGGATAAATTTGAAACCGGGGAAGGTAATATCAAACCCTAAGTGAAGACTTAGGGTTTACCATGCTAGAAAATAATAGTTGGGTTCACTAGAATGTTTCAAATTATTTTAGATTTAGGGAACTAAACAAGTAAAAAACTATTGAATTTTAGATTGCATAAGATAAGACATTCCACATACAAATATGAATGGCTTAACATAGATTGATTGATTGAGATAAGACATTCCAGTCATGGAGAACCTATCATGCAGATCAGTTTTCACTATTGTAATGGAGGATGAAGAACTCCTTGTGATCAATAGGTCATCAACATATAGAACCATAATTATAAGTGATTCATCCTACCACAAAATGTAAACATTTGGATCAGAATGGCATCTAGTAATCCCAACTGTGAAAAAGAAGGAATCCATCTCAGCATACCAAGCCTAAGCAGCCTGTTTGAGGTCATAGATTTTTGAAGTCTACAAAGTAAGGAAGAATCCCACAAAAAATCTTGTGGTTACTCCATATATATCTCCTACTCAAGTTCACTGTGAAAATATACACTTTTCACATCCATCTGATGAACTTACCACCAATGAGCTATGGCAATGGCAAGAGTGATTGGGATAGAGTTCATCTTTGTAACTAATGCAATGGTCTCAGTGTAGTCAATGCTAGGAACCTTTGAAAAAACTTTTGTAACCAGTCGTACTTTGAACTTATCCACTTATCCATATGTTACAAATTTTGTTTAATAGATGCACCTACATCGAACAAGTTTCCTTCCCTTATGAATGGGTACCAAATCCCAAGTATAGTTCATAATCAAGGAGCTATACTCCTCATACATAGCTATATCCCACTCAAGAGTGCTAGATGCCTCATGAAAAGACCGAGGATTAGAAGTAGAGGTAATAAAGACATGTCAAACACCCTGGTACTAAGAGCATGTCCACCTAGTATCTTATGGATCCCCAACTCAATCACTACACCTTGCAGTGTCTATCTAGCCTAAAGAGGCCCTAAAGTTAGAGATTCAAGAGGATATTTCTTAACCTCTAAAAATTGACTAAGAGAGGAAGGATGTGAATCCCTATATCTTTTATCATCATCTAAAGTGGAAGAAGAATCCTCATCATTAGGAATCTGCTCAGGGTAATTTAAATCATCAGAATTGTCATCAACTCCTAGTGAGTTTGAGGAGGGAGAAGTTTCAAGTGTGGAGTCTAAAGGACCATCCTAAAAATGAACACTACTCTTAATGAACAACTCATGTATAGTATGATGAAGAAGTGTGTATCCCTTAAAACCATCTAGATACCCATTGAAGATGTAAGACCTACTATGTGGATCCATCTCCTTATGTTTCTTCTTTGGAATCTGGGCCATAATTCGAGATCCGAAAACTCTAAAGTGCTTAACTATAGGTTTTTGACCACTCCAAGCTTTAAAAGGAGTGATTACTTTCAATACTCAGTGAGGAACATACATACATAGTTAATAACCTCTACCTAGCATTGAAGTGCAATATATTTGGAGAGTATCATTTAGTTTGCCATTCCCTTCAAGGACATCTTCTTGCATTATGTGATACCATTCATTTGAGGACTATATGAAACTTTACATTATATCAATCCCCTTTAAAGTGCATAACTACTCAAAATGATTATTGACATACTCGCCACCATTGTCTATACGCAAGACCCTAATGGTTTTCTCTGACTATTTCTCCACAAAAGCCTTGAATTCCTAAAAAAGATCAAATACCTCAAACTTGTATCAAAGAAAATACACCCAAGTATAGCTTAAAAAGTCTTTAATTAAGGTAAGATTATATTTGGTCTTACAAAATGAACAATGTGGAAATGGACCAGAAATGTTATTGTGAACTAGCTCTAAAATCTATGTAGCTCTCCATGATTTGCCTTCGTCATACTTCTCTTCAAGATGTTTACCAAATATGTAACATTGGGAAAACCCATTATTAAAATTGACATGAGGTAACCTTGTAACCATATCACATGCCATAACTTACTCACCTCATTAGAGTAAGTGAGTAGTGTAGTAGAAGGGTGATCAAGAGTAAAGTGTGATAAAGTGTACAACCATCACTGGTGATCTACTTTCCCAATTACCACTATAGAATCATTATGCAACTCCATAATGACCAAAAATATTGGGTAAACATAGCTCTTTTGTTGAACCAATGTGAGTGATCTGATAAATAGATAGGAGATTAGTTGATAGTGAGGGAACATAAATAACAAACATTGTTCCATCACTCACTTCAACAAACCCTATCCTACAAACTTCTATAGAAGCATCATCATCCATCAAAAGAGAAGGCATAAAACATGGCTCCAAAGATGAGAAAAGTTCATGTCATGAATCTATATAATGCAAAACACTAGAATCAATCACTCATGTGGAAGGCTAGGTTGCAACTATGATAAGGGCCTTGCCCTTTCATTTCCCCTTACCACTATCTTTTTCCTTAGATTACTCTTAAGTTGATGAAATTTGTATGACAAAATTAAGGAAACTTATGTTAATCTTTTCAATAATTTTGTTAAGTGATTTATATGTTTATTCATGCATTTTATGTTCATTATACCCAATTATCTTACAATAGGCACATTTGAATTTCTTTGTCTTAGGTTTGGAACATTATAATTTAGTTTGTGTCATTTTACAAGGCCTGAAAATAGCATAAGTGTGTATAGATCGAAAAAATCACTATTTCAAAAAAAAATAGCACCTCAAAAGGAGCTACCCATGGAAAGTTATGTGATTTACAAGTCAATTCTTGCACAAAATAATTTCAACATTTCAAAAAATATTCTTGCTCGCTCAAGAAAAAATAAAATTAGTAACTGACAATAAATTTAAGCCCCCTTTTGTGGGATTGACCATGGGCTAAACTACCATGTGAATAAGGGCTAAACTTTAGCTAAAAAATTGGTGTCTGTAATAAAAAAAATGACAACCTAGTAATTTTATATAAAAAACCCTGATGAGGGGAGAGCATAGCATTTATGGAGGTAGGGGCACTCCCAAAAAACCTTGGTGATGGGAGAGTTTAACATATAAAAATCTACGGATATAGGGGCACTCTCAAATATAATACATATAAATAGATATGTTCGGTTCATATCCATGAATAAGATACAAGTATGAATTGAGGTTCATAAATGTAACATGATTAGACAATTATAGAGATGTGTAACATGACTAGACACTTAATTATGGAGAGTATTCCACCCTATATCTATATAAGCATAGGCGACCCCCTCCCCCCATATATGGGGAATTATTTTGGTCTCCCCTGATGGAGTGGTTTCCTAATGCAATGCAAGCCATGAGATCGAGATTTTAGAAACTCATTCATGTAGGCCACCTAATACCTACTTTACTTTGATGAATCTATCGCCCCCCCTCCCGCCCCCCACGTTTCTCCTCCTAATAGATATAGCATCACGCCCTGCCGCCGCCCCCCCCCCCCCCCCCCCCCCCCCCCCCCCCCCCCCCGCCACTTTAATCCTATGAATAAAGGGCCCATATATTAGACCAAGACCATCCCCCTGAACTCTTTATTCTCCTCTAAGACTTTCATCTGGCATATAGACTTATGAATGCTCTATCTACTTCCATTTGGAATAAAGACTTTTATGGGCACCTACCAAATTTGATAGGCACCTACGAAAATAGAGGGGCACCTCTAATATTAGATGGGCACTTCCTAGTCAAAAGGTTTGGTTTGATCAAAGGCCCATATCTATATAAGTCGACACTTGATAGTAGAGTATGTAGAAATATGGATATAGATATATAGGGCAATCTTAGACTATGCTCGATCGCAACTTACCAAATGTGGACCTTGAGAAATAAGCATCACATTTCAATCTGATAATTTCCCATATATATATATATATATATGTATATATATATATATATATATGTATATATATATATATATATATGTATATATATATATATATATATTCAAGATGAAAAGTGTTGGGATCTTTTATTCCATCATGAAGAGGTGAAAAGATAAATCCAGAAAGCTAGATAAAGATTGGCTGAGAATAAGAAATGCATGACCACCATCATAAACTGACTATGGGTCATAAAAAATAAAGCAAATAGAGCCAAAAACACACCTAGGGATGCAAAACCTCGACCTAGTAAGGGTCTCAAAAAGTAAAATACTAGAGTATGGCATATAAATTGAAATGTCAGTTTTATATGAGAGGAATATCTCTCACAATATAAGGACCTATGTCTTCACTTACATGTAGGTGAACCAATCCTACCTTGAGATTATAAGCATTCTTTGCTAGAGCGTCTGCTCCCATGTTGTGCTCATGATAGACATGTGTGAAATTGGTCTGCTGAAAGAGGGTAGTACGCTCCATATTATAAAGATGAGATAGAGTGATATGATTGTAGGATGCATTGCCATTCATCCAATTGCAAACAGTTTGAGAATCCAGAAAGAAGTTTTTTGCAGGGATGCCCCTTTCTAATGAAATATTCAAGGTTGTTAATATTGCTTGTAGCTCATCATAGTGATTTGTTTTTATCCTTGTCCCTTACTAGAAACTAATAACAGTGGAGTGAAAGCAAATGATACCCCCAGTGATGTTAGGAGCGGGGTTCCTGCATGAAGCTCCATCAGTGAAATGATGTGGGAAAGTGTTGTCATATAGAAAGGGAAGAATGAAATGCTTAGAAGATGTCGCTAGTTGTGGATGAGGCACAAAAGAGTAAGAAACCCTGAATAGAGTGGTGAGAACCAAGGGTGAAATACCATTAAAATGGCCTCATTGCGAGAAAGACAAATACTCCAACATATATGGAGGGATAGGCATTTGTGAGTATCTGAGAGGCCTCTGATGTGAGTCCAATTTGACTAGGCTTCTAGTAAAGTGTCACCAGTCCATGTATGTGGACTCTACAATTTGTAGATAGCACTCCATACTTCCTTTGTGAAGTAATAATGAACCAATAAATGGTCAATTGTTTCATACTGTATTTTTCAAAGATAGCGCCAGCTAGGACTCTACCATCCCCTTTTCTAGAAATTATCCTAGGTAAGTAGTTTGCTACTCAATGTAAGTTAAAAATGAATAATGGTCTTTGGAGGAGCCTGAATACTCCATAGACCCTTCCACCACCACTAAGAGTCTGCATGTGCCAAAGGTGCCCTCAAATCCTTGTAGCTAAACTTAACAACATAATGTTTGCCCTCTTGATTGTAAGTACATAAGAGCTTATCTTGTTCTTTAAAGAGTAAAATAGAGCATGAAATTAAACCCAAGTGAAATCTATTCCATAAAATGGCATCCTCTCCAGTCAATCCAATGTCAGACATAGATTTCTAGCCCTCCACACAATTGGTGCGTAATCCACTATCACGTGCATTTACAAGAGTAAACAAGGATTGTCGATTCAAGGAGTTCTGTAGAGATATAGGAAATCAAAAATTTCTAGGGAAGCCAACAATAGCATCCCTCCTAATGAGAACCTTTGTTCCATTCCCTGATGCCCATGACAGGTGATTCCCTATGAGATTAAAGCTATGAATGATTGCTTTCCAAAAAATTGTGGCTCCAACATGTTTCTTTGGAAAAGTTTGATCCAATCCTCAATGGAAAGAGGGAATGTATACTTCTATTGTAGAATCTGCTACCAAAGACTATTATTTGTTATGAGGCTCCAAGTCCCCTTAGCTACCAAAGATGTGGATAAGAGAGAAAGATATTTGATGCCCCAATCTCTAGCTCTTTTGGGTTGTGCAATAATTTGCCATTTGATAAGTGGAATGCTCCTATGTTCCTTATTTCCCGACCAAAGGAATTGTAAACATAATTTGTGAATCTTCTTAATGATCATCCGTGGAAGAAAGGCCAGTGAGAGCCAGTAAATAAATATGGCTTCCAGAATACTCTTGATCAAAACCAACCTCTCTATCATGGATATCCACCTATTGTACCAAAAAATTATCCTTCTTTTAATTTTGTCAACAATCCATAACCAGTCTTGAATCCAATAATCATTTGCTTTTATAATAAACCCCGAATATTTCGGCCTTCATCAGGATTGTGTGCAATGAAAGGTAGCACCATGTGTATATGTTCCTTGGTAGCTTGGGTAATGTGAAAAAAATAAATAGCAGACTTTTGCACATTAATTTCCATACCGATAGCCAACGAGAACAACTTTAGTATCCAATCCAAGCTCCTTGCTTCCTAAATAGAACCATTCCCAAAAATGAGAATGTCATCTACAAAGAGAATATGTGAAATATGATCGTTCCAAGAAATCTTAACACCCCTTAAATGTCTAGCGCTGATCTCACTATCAATATGGTGACTAAGGGCTTCAAACACCAGCAAGAAAAGAAGAGGGGAAAGTGGGCAGCCCTGTCTGAGGCCACAGGATGGGGAGAAGAAAGGGGAAGCAAAACCATTTATAAGAACAACATATGTGGTCAACTGATAACAATTCTCAATCCAATTAATGAAAGTTGGATCAAAGCCCACTTAAGTGAGAATGAGCCTGAGATAGAGCCAGTTAACCCGATTAAAAGCTTTGGATAAGTCAATTTAAGGAGCAAGGTTGGGCAAGATTTTGTCTTGACAATGTGGATTGCCTCTTGTGCAGTGCTTATAGCTTCATGAATGAGGTGCTTATCAAGGAAACCAAATTGCTCAAGGGATATGTACATGGATAGAATAGGTTTGAGGCGAGTAGAAATGATTTTGGCTATGAGCTTGTATATACAATTGCACAAAGAAATGGGGTGAAAGTGATCAAAACTAGTGAGATTATCACCTTTAGGGATGTTTGCAATGAAAGCCGAAGAGAAAGGGGCATGTAGTCTATCATTCACCCATGATTCTTCCACTGTAAGTAGTAAATCACCAGCAATGAGATCCCAAAAGCAAGGTAAAATTCCATGGTCCAACCATCTAGGCCTGGTGCTTTCCCTACCTGAAAATATTTTAGTGTTTTGTGAAGATCCTTTAGCGAGATGGGTCAGAAAAGATGTTGATTTTGTTGATCCTCCACCCATCCTTCAAAGAAAGAGGATACAACCATAATGTCACAAATGTTTTCCCTTGGTTGCTCAGAATATTTGTTCTGATAATGTGAAACTGTTACCTTTGAAATTGAGTCAAAATCAATGCATTTTGCTCCACTATTGTCCTTTATATTCTAAATGTTATTCTTCATCCTATGGGCCATTGCTTGATGATGAAAAAAATTAGTATTATCATCCCCTTCATTAAGCTAGGTCATGTGGCTTTTCATCCTCAATTTAGCCTCCTACCAAGCTAAAAATTTAGTGTTTTCCTATTCACTTGCATCTAGTTCCCTAAGAGTTTCATCCTAAAAGTTGTCATGTTGATAAGATTCGAGACATACTTTGATATTTTCTTCCACTTGAATGATTTTGCTCTCACTATCTTCAAAAAGATCTTTTGACCAGAACTTGGTTACAGAGTTGACGTTGATGAGATGTTTATGTAAGTTGACCATTGAGTGAGTACCATTAGCAGGTTTAAAGGTGATCTAAGTGTCTTGAACAAGCTTGAAAAAATCCTCATAACCAATCTAGCGTGGATTGAATTTGAATGGAGTAGGAGGTTGCTTAAGACCATCAAATAACTCTAGGGAGATGGGGCTATGATCAGAAGTAAAATTTTTTAGAGTGATAGATTTATGTGCTTTCATCTATAATGAGAGCTCCTCCTTTAGAAGAATCTATCCAATCTTTTGTAAATACCTTGTGAACCAGTATGTTGATTAGACCAGGTGGGTTCCATTAGTGAAGGAGTAGCATCAATCAAACCATGAGTATCCAAGAACTATAGAAAATAATCAGCTAAAGGATCCTATCTAGCCATTTGACCCCAAACTTCATTGTAGTCAGTAGTGAAGTTCATATCACCCCCAAGTATAATATGGGGCATTTGTAGGAATCTAGTATCTGCAAGTGAGTCCCAAAAATCTTTCCTGTGATGTGAAGGCGCATAGACATTGAGAATGTCCAAATCTTGATCAAGAACAAGTGAATGTAGAGAAACTAGCAAGTAATTTGAGGTTAGTTGATGATAAATGTGCTCTAGAGAGGAGTCCCAACCAAGTGCCAATCCTCTCAAGTTACTAATAGAGCTAATAACTAGAAAAGACCATCCAGGAAGGAGTTGTTTAAGTAGTCTGTTCGCCACCACCTCTGAGCACATAGTTTCTTAAATGAGCAAAATATTTGGCTTATGTTTCAGAACCAATCTCTTAAAGGACCATTTTTTATTGGCTGCCCCTATGCCTCTAATATTGAAAGATGTGAAAATCATCTTATCACCTTTTTTTGGGTTGCATTGCTAAGGGCCAAGTCAATAGTTTATTGTTTGCCAAACATTACCTCCCGTTTAGACTCTATTTTTGTTGTGAAGATATTTGAGTGCCTACCTCTGTTGTTCTGAAGGGGATTTGCTTTATGAGAGCCTAAGCCTTCAGGTTGCAAGTTGCCTTCTTTTTGTTTTTGAAGGGCCTTTGAGAGGGACCTAGTCTGATATCTTCGATCAGTGGAGCATGTTGAGTCAAAGGAAGAGGTAGTGGGTGTAGATTTTAAAGCATACAACTTCACTAATGACTTTGTAGTCACATGGTCTAATCCTCTGAGCTATAGGCCATGTCTCCACGAGAGTGAAAAAAGAGGAGGTATTGTGTTTCACAGTGTGGAGTGGAAAAGAATATTGGGGTTTTGAGAAGATGGCCTTATAATTTTAAAATGTAAGTTCATTATCACCTTAGCATCTAATTTCCTTTCATCAATCATTTTGAGGTGATCTAGATATATAGTTTCCCCCATATATATACCCAACTAGTCCCCTACATATAAAATTATCTCTCACTATAGGGGATTGGACTTAGTTGTAACCCTAATGGCGATATGATTTGTATATAGTTGGTTTGTCAATTATTAACCCAGTGGCACAAGTTGGTAACACACCCAAGAAATCATTATGTTCCTTTGGGTGGACACCTATATATCTATATTATATGTCAACGAACTTCACTTCCATTGTAGCTTCAGCTCACAACATCCTTTTATGCTCGATCTTTTTCCAACTTCGTCTTCAACTAGAACTCATATGTAATCTAGAGGAATGATTGCTTGATTGAGCTAATGAATGAATCCAAAATGGGTGATAATATGGCATGAAAAATAATTTGGTATGGTGTGAATGACCTTTTTCGATCAAGTTCCTCCCCCTCCTCCATACTTCAAATAGACCCATTTGACTTGGGCTCCCTTATATAGAATATGGCCTTGAGGGCCTCTCGCTTCCCAATCGGTAGTGTCTATTATCTATTAAGTGTCACATGTACCTCTACCCAGGCATTGTGTTCCATCCATATAAAGATACAAGTAGGGCATGGCATGTTCCTTTCTTTAGTTATAGTGTGGGCCCCTATCCCTATCTATACAAGGGGAAGGAGTCGAACTGGGTTCAGGTATTTGTTACTCTAGCTACTCTAGATTCACTCAGTTTCACCTGGGCCCGCTCCTCTCTCTCTCTCTCTCTCTCTCTCTCTCTCTCTCTATATATATATATATATATATATATATATATATATATATATATATATATATATATATATAGAGAGAGAGAGAGAGAGGGGTGGGGGGGGATAGGGCTAGGTTAGGTCACTTTCAGTCAGCTTTAGCACTATCAAGCATGAACCCCGACCTTGGGTGGTTTATGGGAGAGATGAATAATTGTGACTATTAAGAGGGAGGATCCCACCCTAGATAGATATATAAGCTCACTTATCTCTATAAATAATACTAATCTTGCCTTATACATACGCACACACACACATACTGGCCCCATATATATACATAGGGCAAGCACTAGATCCTAGTTGGGAATATCAGGATCGAGTGCCAAGGGACTCTATCAGGCATGTTGAGATTCTATCTAGAGTATATGGCTTTATCAAACATATTAGGATTTAGTCGTTAGTATCAGGCACCATGTATATCAATTTTCTACATATCTATAAATATTAGAAGATGAAATCCATATGTATATATAGGGGATACTAAGATGAACACCCTCTTCCTACTGATTTCCCTATATACCTTTCTTGGGTACTCAAGCTACAATCTCATAATATAGACTGGGCGCTCAAGCTATAAATATGACCTTTTACAAAAAATTATTAGTCCTCTAAAACTATACAAAATTCTCTCAGGTTAACCTAGAAACCTGCAAAAAAGTGATTTTTTACAAAAATCTTCATTTTTGTTGACTTGGCAGGTGATCATAGCATTTTGAGGCCTTCTAGACTTAATGGTGTTGCACATTTTTAAAAAAAACATGCAAACTGACAAATGACATTCTTAAAGACTTGCACAAAGACCTTATTCCTCATTCTTTTATGATTCTCCAAATCATCTAATCACACAGGATAATAGCATACTCAAATAATAGAGGGTGTATATTATACAAGCTCAAATACTTAAGGTTCCAATATACATTACAAAAAAATAAAGGTTTTTGTTTATCAGAACCCGCTCTGATACCATGTCATATTGAGCCATGATCTGTCAAAATAGGCAACAATCTAGGACTGGGAGATTCAAACATACTAGACTCTTAACATGCAAAGAGAGAGAGTCATGTTGCAAAAGAAGAACCAACCATGAGCAGGATAATAAATAGTATGCATAATCAATGAAAATAGTTTTGAGAAGAGGTACATAAATAGGAGAAGAGAGTTATATATCTACCTACATTTGGCAATTTAAAAACATGTCAGTTGCCAAATGAATAGTGAGCACCATGTGAAAAATGTCAACATTGATTGGTAAATGACTAGTGCATCTACACCAACCAAGTTGACTACAATTTAGATATGTGCATGCACATCTCATAACCTTGGTATTACACCTAAGTAAGCTAAATAAATGTGTAAGAAAAAACATAAAATGGAATTAAAAACTTATACTAACACTTGTTATAGACAAATGGCCTTAGGCTTGATGTGTATTCATAGACGACTCTTTAAGTAAATTCCCTCCATAATTGATATGTTTCCAACCCAAAGGAGATATTTAAATTTGAAAAATAGTCATTAGAGGATCTTAGAACATTATCGACAAAGTAAGACACCTATGGTAACTCCTAGTGTCTTATTGTTACCAACACTATCTAAGAAAGAAAAAATAGTAATTTGGAATATGATGATAGTTTTTTTAGAATTATAGCTTTTTCTATCATAGACTAGGGAGATTTTGGGTATTAATGACAACAAATTGGGATGGCCAAGTTAGTAGATATGTAAACAGATAGGAGAAAATGTGAGCATGAGTCAATTGTGTACACACATGTCATGTAGTCCAAGATAGAAAATATGATGTTATTAAGTTTCTATTACCAAATTTATATGTCTACAAAGGGTTATAAGAGGGCACATGTTCACCACAATATAATACGTGAATAACTAGACTTCAATCAAATTGTAACATAAATATCTATAAAGATTTAACTAAGCCTAAATAAATGCAAACCAACAAACTAGAACTAATTAATCTCTAAAACCATAGATAGATATGAAGACAAAGGTAGGGTTTGGAAATGTATATTGAATATTGGGAGATTGGGTGACTTTAAAATCTAACACTAGGAAACAATGCTCAGTGGTGATTATAAAATAACCTAAGAAACCCGTAACGATTAGAGAATAATGTACATAAAGTTAAATTTTGCTCCATACATGTCCAAACTATTATCTTCTTTTTATGGGAAATGTGAGGTAAGAAAAATATATTTTAACGACTATGTTTGTATACTTCGGGGCTAAAAAAACCTCACCTAGTTTTCCACACCTTTACTTAGATCATTTGAAAAATGGAATTTTTTTTCTTTCCCTAATTGGGAAACTCTATCTAAAAATTGTAAGGAAAATAATATATGTTTTTGGGCCTATGTTATATCAAAGAGTAGTTAATTTATCTTGATATTTTTCAGGCCCCTCATTGGTGTAAAATATTAAAAACAACACTCCAATAGTTTCAATAATTAATTAGCCATGTAAACTAGTGCAATGCAATGTAATGATAGCATAAACTTTAGTGATACAAAGAATACTATAATGATTATTTGATTTCTTTAAATGCTTGCAGATGCTCAATAGATTAATGTAAGAAACATTTTTTTTTAAATGTTGTGTTAGGTAGGTTTTGTTGATTAACTTCATACATATATTACATGGATGAAATCCACAAATTATGGTAAATTCTTTTAGGGTTTTCATTATTTAAAATTTAGGAAAAACTAGGGTTATAATCCTACCATTGCGGATGGCTCGACCATCCATAGAGCCAGGTATATGACTCAATAAACCCTAGTTATACAACTATGAATTCTAAATTATGTTGCCATAATTTCTTAGCTGAGTTTCAATGTGTAAATTCTATATTGTGAACGACTAGCGGAATAGTGTAATTTTAGATTTAGTTGTGTAAACAATTTTAGTTGAGATTTTTGGAAGTAGAAAACCCTACTAAAGATACCCAGGGTAAATTCATGAATAAACGAATTTAATAGTCCAAGTTTAAATGTAGATCCTATTATGGATTATGCTCAGTTTATTCAATTTAATGTTTAATCATTTTATTCGTTATATAAATGTATACTAGGTGGTTGATTGTTCAAATCAAGACATAGTTTGTAACAAAAACCCAAGTTAGGGCACGACTATGTATGAGCTTAAACTAAGATGAAAAATGTAAAGGAATAAACTAAATAATATAAATATTGATAGAAATATATATATACTTCACGGGTCTTGGACAAGATTTTCAGTGACTTGTGGATATGTATAAACTTATGTGTGTATATACTACACTTAGGTTTAAGGTAGTTTTAATTTCAAATATAATTGTGTTATATAATGTGTTTTGATCCATCAGGAAATTCCAAGAAGTGAATGAACTATTGATATGAATATATCTACTTATTTATATACTAGCTTAGGTATATGTTTAAATCAAGTTTTTGATTCTCCTATTTTTATGATTGAATTAGTATTGTATGTGAAGCCTAAGGGAATTCGATATAGTCACTGTAGATGACCGAGTATTTACTTAAGTTTTATTATGGACTCTTTCATTTTAGTAAGAATAAGAAAATAGATAAAGTCTATAGTTGTAATAAGAAGTTTCATTTTTAGTAGATTAAGAAAATGGACAAAACCTACAGTAAATATACTGATGTGTAAATTTATGACTACATTTATATCATGTGAACACGAGTTGACCTCTTCAATCGGTATATATATGTGTGTGTGGATATATATTTTATATATGCACTTATAGTCATTGTAGATAACCGAGTATTCACTTAAGTTTTATTATGGACTTTTTCATTTTAGTAAGAATAAGAAAATAGATAAAGTCTATAGTTGTAATAAGAAGTTTCATTTTTAGTGAGATTAAGAAAATGGACAAAACCTACAGTAAATATACTGATGTGTAAATTTATGATTACATTTATATCATGTGAACACGAGTTGACCTCTTCAATCGGTATATATATGTGTGTGTGGATATATATTTTATATATGCACTTATATATATATAAGTGGATATATATAAGTAGATAGATAGATATATATCCACTTATATATATATATATATATATATAGATATATATATATATATCCACTTTTATATATATACTTATTTATATATATAAAAGTGGATATATATGTGTGCACTTATATATATCTACTTATATATAAGTGAATATATATATCCACTTTTATATAAATCCATTTATATAAGTGAATATAAGTGGATATATATATCCACTTTTATACATAAGTGGATATATATCCATTTAAATATAAGTGGATATATATATCCACTTATATAAAGTGGATATATATATCCACTTATATAAAGTGGATATATATACAAATAGTGGATATATATCCACTTATATATAAGTGCATAAATATCTACTTTTAAAAATATATCCATTTTATATATAAATGAATATATATATATATATATATATATATATATATCCACTTATATATAAATAGATATATATGCAAGTAGTGGATATATATCCACTTATATATAAGTGCATAAATATCTACGTTTAAAAATATATCTATTTTTATATATAAATGAATATATATATCTACTTATATGAAAGTGGATATATATATCCACTTTATATAAGTAGATATATATCTACTTATGTATAAAAGTGGATATATATATCTACTTATATTCACTTATATATATTCATTTATGTATAAAAGTGGATATATATATTCACTTATATATAAGTGGATATATATATAAGTGTATATATATATAAGTTATCCACTTATATAAATATATATGTACAAGTGCATATATATCCACTTATATATATGAGAATAGATATATATATATATATATATATATATATATATATATATATATATATAAATGGATATATATAGAGTTGACTATGTCTATATTAAACTGTATGCATTGTGCTATATCAAAGACCGCAATTGTAGCACTGGTTACTTTTACTTGGTATTGGTGAATAAATTAATATATTTATGTGTTCATATATGCATATAAACATATATACGTGATAATCAAATAATTCTGATCTGAGTATACCATATACACTTATGCATTATCAGTTGGATAATTAAATAGGTTATACAATAAATTTATATAAATGTATTTGATTACTTGAATTATCAAGACTAAGTTTAGAAATATAGCTGAGTGATCGAATATATATATATATATATATATATGGGATACTTGTAAATCAATGATAGAGCACTTTGCTAAATCAAGTATACCATATATGGATATGCATATTCTATTAGATGTTTAAGCATGTTATTTGATATAACAAAGATGTTTTAATGCATTTGTCCTTGATTTATTAATGCCTAATTAGAAGTGAAATCAATATATTTCAGAAACTTCTAAATGTGTAGTATTGGAGAATTTCATATCTTTCCATCTAACATTGACTGGTTTATGAATAGTTTAGATATGCAATAAAAGAATAGAAATAAAAGTGGTTGTTGTTTGAGTTATTAATTATTGATATGATTGTCTAGTTATTTAAATCCTACCCGAATGGTATGATTGTTTGATGTTTAAATCTTACTTGAATGGTATGACTATTTCAAAATCTGTTTACATAGTTGATAGCATGCCTTAATTAAATTAGATGTTTGGAATTTTAGTATTACATTTGACAAATTAAATGCATGTAATTGAGACTTCCTTACATTAGCATGTATTATAGCTGCTAGTAGGGAAAAAATCATTATAAATTTTATTGGTTTTAATATTTTTAAAATATATGAACCAATTTGGTATTAATGACTCTAAATAAGTGAGTGAGATGGATTCCACTTACTTAATTAGTGTCACAAATACGTAGATAAGGTGTAATTTGATTGAGTGGTGTGTATGAAATTGATTAATCTTCAAGATCAAATAACTATTAAAAACTTTAGTCAAAAGAGTGTTTAGGGTTAAATATTATCATTTTATCTATTTGATTTAGTTTATACGTCTTATATGATATCATGTTAGAATGAGTTTCTTTATGATATTGTACATGTAATGGTTATCTTACATCACATGAGTTCTAGTTGTCACTCTTAATTCTCATACCATCATTATCTACCCATCTATGAAGGGAGGGCCATTCTCTTGTTGGAAGATTATGTGAGGGATCGATGGTTTGTGATTGGTGTGAAAAAGCACTTGGATGATGCTCTTTCTCCCCTCAACAGTACTTCACTACTGACTAAACTCATGATTACTTATAGATGATTCAAGCTCGATGAGACTCGTATGTTCCATGGAACATTGTATCATTTTAAATTATTATTAGACCATGTATTATGTTGAAACTATATTATTTTATTTATTTAATCATTATAGCAGTTGGTTGTAACATTGCATCAACAGTGGCTAAATTTATAAATATACTTTTATAAAATAAATGTAGTGTTCATTTTTATAATCAATATTGTACTTGATCTTGTGATCATTAACTAAATACATTAGCTCTTGACCTTGTTTGGTTTGCTTAAAACCAATGTATTTAGTTAAATATCATTATGTTATGGTTTCATGTGATGGAATCTAAATTTTAAATTTGTGTAAATATTTTTTTTAAGTTACCTTATTCTAGTAAAACCCAGTAGGGTTGTTACATTATGGTATCAGAGCGGAGGCTCAAATTCTAAGACTTAATGATTCCACCAATGCAAATGTATTCTATTATTAACCAGGAAGAATGGTGTGTGCTAGACCTGGAGGTGAGCATACTTCAAACACTAGCCCTCCAATGGATCTAAATCAATTCACCACTAAGCAAGCTACAAAGTTGGATCAGATCTTCACAACCATACATGAAATTAGGGACCGAATCATGGGTTTAGAACAAAAAGTGCATTGGCATGTTGAAGAAAATATTTAAGAATGATCTAAAGAGCATCTTGTTGAGCGTTAAAATATTTAAGAGCATAGGCATAAGGAGGTGCCACAATATGCGAGACCTCAAGTAGTTGTAGAGTTGGCACAAGATATGAAAACGCTGAATCCACTCAAGTTTGATGGAACCATTTTGAGAGTTGGCACTGAAGTGTAGCTAATAAAGATGGAAAAATCTTTTGAGATTTAAAATTACTCAGAAGTCACTAAGATAGTTTGAGGATCATATCAGCTTGCTATAAAAACAACGAATTAGTGGGCTAATAAGAAACTCAAGATGAACCTTGACTCTACCATCACCACTTGGAAACAGTTTGAGACATTATTTAGGTCACGATGGCTTCCTCAGCTATATTTTGATCAGAAGCTGATAAATTTTTAGAACCTTAAGCAAGGAGACATTTCTATGAATGAATACTGGAAATAATTCACTAAGCTCCTAAATTATGTTCTATAGTTTCAGGTAGATTAGAGGTTTTGAATCAGGAAGTTCATTATGGGACTTAAACCCTAAATTGGATGTGAGGTGGATGTGCATGGGCCATCAACCATGGATTGGGTCTTTGGAAAGCCAGTTAAATAGGAGTAAAAGCTACAATATCTTGCTCAGGGAAAATATAATTCAATAAAAAATTTGGAAGTACTAAAATGATTTTCAAAAAGAAGAATTAGAAGAGTGGTGGAGACTCCAAGAAATAGTTTAAGACCCAAAATGCTAAGTTCAATAGTAGCTCAAGAAATAGGAAACTTGGAAATGGTTTTAAAGGAGGTTTCAAGGGGAACCAACAGTTAGATAGGAGAGGACCAACTTGAGGTTACTTTATCTATGGAGGTGATCATTATGCTATAGAGTGTACTCAAGGTAAATCAGATGATAAGAACAAGGATTATGCTTCACAATAAGGAACTTTTTAGCAAAAGATTCATACAGTTGTTGATAATCATCAAGTTCAATTTCAAACTTCTTCTATTGAACTAACAGGTATTTTATTTGATCATCTCATTTTAATTTTGATTGACACTGCGGCTACTAAATGTTTTATTACTTCTAGAATGCTTAATAAGTTGTCTAAAAATGTTGGGATTATGGTAAATGCATGGTCAATATAGTATGAGAATGAATCGAAGGTTAAAGTTGATAAGTGTTTAGTGGAAGATGAGATTAGGTTATCTGAATTCACTATAATAGTGGATCTATATGCAACACTGTTAGGGTCATATAATGTGATCCTAGGATTAAATAGGCTTATGAAGCATAAAGCTAAGGTTGATTGCTATCTCAAGAAGGTAGAGTGTCAAGATGATTTTGGAAATCAAACACAGCTTCAGGGTGAGAAAAGAGAGTTGACACTTTGTCAAATTTTTGTAATTTAACTCAAAAAGGCTCAAAGAAAATTAAGTCAAGAATTTATTGTTAAAATAAATGGGATGGAGGAATCTAAGGAACCATCTATTGAGGATTATCTTTTTCTTGGAAACTTTAAGGATGTGTTTCTTAAGGAATTACTAGGATTACCACTCAAATGTGAGTTTGATTTATTGATTGACATAATACTTGGATCTGAACCACAATATAAGGCACCATACAGGATGACAACTATAGAATTTATTGATTTGAAATCTTAACTTCATGAGTTATTATCAAAAAGATTGATTTAACTGAGTGTATCATCATTGGGTGCACCAGTTTTATTCATCAAGAAGAACGATGGTACGCTTCACCTGTGTATTGATTACAAGATGTTGAATAAGGTGAAAATCAAGAACAAGTATCTATTACCTCGTATTAATGATCACTTTGATCAAATGTGAGGGGCGAAAAATTTCTCCAAGATTGATCTTTGAGCAGGGTATCATCAATTGAGAATCTAAGATGAGGATATTCTCAAAACAATGTTTAGAACTCAGTTTGGACACTATGAATTTACAGTGTTTCTTTTTGGGTTAACAAATGCTCTTGTAACATTTATAAACCTCATGAACAGTGTGTTCAGGGACTATCTAGACCCCTTTGTGTTAGTTTTCCTACATGATATCCTCATATATTCTAAGAATGAGGAAGAATATATTCAACATCTAGAACTAGTTTTACAATGGTTGCAAAAGCACAAATTATATGGTAAGTTGTCCAAATATGCATTTTTCTATAAGAAAATGTAAAATTTGAGACACATTTTCTCTATAGATGGAATTTCAATTGATCCGACAAAGATAAGAGCCATAATGGAATGGCCAATGCCTAAAAATGTGCACGAGGTGAGAAGTTTTATGGGATTAACAAGTTATTACAAGAAATTTGTTCCAAATTTCTCAAAGATAGCTAACCCAATTACCTCTCTTTAGAGGAAGAATCAGAGTTTTGTCTGGTCATACAAGTACGTAAAAGCCTTTCAAGCGCTGAAAAGGAGTCTTAATTTAGAACTTGTGCTAAGAGTCCCTGATCCTAATGGTCAATTCTCAATAATCATTGATGCATCTGGGGATGGATTTGGAGGAGTTTTTATTCAATATGGTTCAATTGTAGCATATGAGTCTAAAAAGCTTAAGTTTAATGAGGTGAATTATGCCCCTTAAGATCTGAAACTTATTACAATAGTGCATGCCTTACAAATTTGGAGGCATTATCTATTGAGAAAACCATTTGAGCTTGAGGCTAACAACTTATTTGATATTAAATATATCAAGGGAAAAGAAAATACAGTTGTAAATACCCTAAGTCATAGAAGGTACATAACAACCTTGGCTACTATCAAGAGTATTTTCTATGATCAAATAATTAAATTCTCTCTAGGAGATGAATTTTATGAGTAGGTTAAGAAACCATTATCAGAAGATGTTCATAATCCCAAGTTTAAAGAATTCAAATTGGAGAGTGATGGTCGTTTGAGGTATAACAATAGGATGTATGTCCTTGATAGAGAGAATTTGAGGAGCATGGTGCTAAAAGAATTGCATGATCCCTCATATTCAAGTTATTTTGAAGAAACTAAGCTCATGGCTAAACTAAGACCTCTTTATTTCTAGAATAGAATTAAAAATGACGTAGTGGATTTTGTATCTTGGTATTTAGAATGTCAGTGTGTGAAGGTTGAGCATGTGCATCTTGTAGGATTGTTATATCCTCATGATATACCAAAGTGGAAGTGGAAAGTAACTAGCATAGACTTTGTCCAAGGTTTGTCATTATCACATAACTAACATGATATGATCTTTGTGGTAGTTGATAAACTGACCAAGGTAACTCACTTCATACCAAGTAATTTCATTGATGATGCACCAATGCTTGCAAAGAGATTCGTGAAAGAGGTGTACTGATTGAATGGATTTTCATAAAAGATCATTTCTAATCGAGATCTGAGAATGACTTCTAAATTTTGGTTAACTTGGAATTTAGCTCTAGGTATGTAGTTGAATTTTAGTACTACATATCACCTAGAAACACATGGACAAACAGAGAGGGTTAACCAAGTTTTAGAAGATGTCATTTGAATATATCATATGGATCAGTAATACAAGTGGGATGAGTACCTTCCATTAGTTGAGTTTTCCTGCAACTCATACTAATTAGCTTTGAAAATAGCTTTGTTTGAGGCATTATATAAAAGGAGGTGTAGAACACCAATCAATTGGGATAAATTAGAAGACAGAGTGGTCCTTGAACCTGAAATGCTTGTGGAGGTGGAAGACCAAGTTAAGACAATCAGATAAAGACTGGTTGAGGTCAATGATAGACAAAAAAATTATGTTGATTTTAAAATTATAACAAGACATTTTTTTGTTGGTGATAAAGTAATTTTGCAAGTTAAGTCTCAGAAAAGCTCGATTAAGTTTAGTAAATTAGTGAAGCTTTCACCAGGATATGTAGAACCCTTCGAGGTTTTGGAAGTGATTAATCTTGTAGAGTATAGGCTTATTTTACCACTAACTCTAGCTCTATTACATAATCTTTTCCATGTGACCTATCTTAAAAAGCATGTCACTGATCTTTCTCATATATTGAATTAGAATGCTTTACAGGTTTTAGATCTCGAAGTGGTCACAGTAAAACTAGTCAGAATAATTGACTCTTACAAACTCAATTTGCATAATAGAGAAGTGTCATAATATAAGGTCTAGTGGGACCAATACGCTGAAGATAGTGCCACCTGAGAGGATTATGATGAGTTTTATAAGTTATTTTCATATATTTTTACTTAATATGTTTGTTGGATGTTATTTAAGTTTTTGTTAAATAATGTATAAATTCAAAACTTATGTTGAAATAAGTATCATCGAAACGATGACCAACTTTAGGGGGATGTTACATCTCGATTCCTCTTTAGACTTGATAACCTATTGAATTAAGGAATTTATGGTTATTGATTGGCTAATTATTGTTTTGGTTAAGCTAGATTTTATATATTGATGTATGGACATTTATATGTTGCTTATTTACATGATCATTAACTTGTTGAGTTAGTTGTACTTATATGTTAAGTACATAATGATCATGATTATTCAGTTTATTACGGTAGTATGTTATGGATTTTATCTTGATTCAGGCTAACTACGTTTATTATTCCAAGGTGGATGCAGGATAGATTTTGTATTTTAGACTATGACGGAGGGAGAACATCATCAGAGAGGGTGGAGTAGATGGAGGTGTTAGGGGATGATAAAATAAAAAATGAGAACTTGGCACATACCATAAATAGTACAATATGATTTTGATCAATGTTTGATTTAAATAGCTTGTAGTTGCTTTCAGTTATGATCGTGTTTTATGCATTTGAATATGGTTGTATGTTTTATAGTGTGAAATTTAGACTCTTATATGTTATCCTACATAGCTTATTCCATATGATAATGTTGTCTCAACTCATGTTTTAGGATCTTTAAGTATCCTTGTTGTTGGCTTTGCTATGATACAAGTATAAATCCATTACTTTTGGAAATATCAGTGTCTTGTTTATAACTAACCCATCGTTATATAAAACGTAAACTTAATTGTTTGTGATAGATAATTATTAATTTGAATGTATAAGATAGGTATGGGTTAAATTGAATTTAGCATGATCTTTATGTTAAGTTAATGTTGTTAATAGTTTTAATGTTTAATTGACTAATTATGGAAGTCAATTTTATTGTTAATAATGTTTAAAGGATTATTAATTTAATGAGGAAGTTTTGTGAGTCTAAAGTTTTTGTGGCATTGACTTGGGATATCCAAGCCATTATGCAAACATACACTTTGTTTTGGATTTGCATGGTAAAAGCATGGAGTTATGCCCAAATTTTGCCAGTTATTTTGAGATACATGGAGTTTTGATAGAGAGATTGATAGTTTAGTTAGCATAAAAATAGCATGTAAGAGAATAAGATGGAAGAAAAAATGCCTATAGGGGACACGATAGACAAAGGAGAAAGAAAAGGGTTCAAGAAAAAATGGGAGAGAATACTACCAGTGCCATCACTATGACCTTTTTTACCGGGTAGGTTTTGTTGATTAAATTCGTACATATATTATATAGATTAAATCAAAAAAAATTGGTAAATTATTTTAGGGTTTTTATTTTTCATTATTTGAAATTTAGGGAAAACTAGGGTTATAAACCCAGCACTACGTATGGCTTGACCATCCACAGAGCTAGGTATATGACTCAACAAACCCTAGTTATATGGCAATGAATTCTAAATTATGTTGCCATAATTTATTAGCTAAGTTTCAATGTGGAAATTATGTCTTGTGAGCAAAGACTAACAAAATAGGGTAATTTTAGATTTAATTGTGCAAACAATTTTAGTTGACTTTTTTGGAAGTAGAAAACCCTGTAAAGATACCTAGGGTAAATTCATGAATAAGCGGATTTAATAGTTTGATTTTAAATGTAGACCGTGTTATAGATTATGCTCAGTTTATTAAATTTAATGTTTAATAATTTTATTCATTATATAAATGTATATTGGATTATTTATTGATCAAATCAGGGCATAGTTTGTAACAAAAACCTAAGTTAGGGCACGACTTTGTATGAGCTTAAACTGAGATGACAAATGTAAAGGAATAACCTAAATAGTATAAATATTCATAAGAATATACATATACTTCATGAGTCTTGGATAAGATATTCAGTGACCTATGGATATGCATAAACTTATGTGTGTATATATTACGTTTAGGTTTACAGTAGTTTTAATTTCAAAAATAATTGTGTTATATAATGTGTTATGAATGTATCTACTTATTTATATACTAGCCTGGTTATATGTTTAAGTCAAGTTTATGGCTCTCCTATTTTTGTGATTGAATTAGGATTGTATTTGAAGCCTAAGGTAATTCGATATAGTAATTATAGATGAATGAGTATTCACTAAAGTTTTATTATGGAGTTTTTCATTTTAGTAAGAATGAGAATATACATAAAATCTATAGTTACAATAAGGAGATTCATTTTTAGCGAGATTAAGAAAATGGACAAAACCTACAGTAAATATATTGAAGTGTAAACTTATGATTACATTTATATTGTGTGAACATAGGTTGAGGTCTTCAATCAAAAGAAATAAATATATATATCTACTATAGACGCATTCAACTATATATATATATATATATATAGTTGAATGCGTCTATAGTAGATTATTTGTGTTGTGCTATATCAAATTAAGAGTTTTAGGATTATGGAATGCAGTTGTAACACTAATTATTACTAGGTATTGGTGAAGAAATTAATATATTTGTTTGTTCATATATGTATATAAACATATATACAAGATACTCAAATAATTGTGATCTGAGTATACCGTATACACCTATACACTATCAGTTGTATAATTGAATAGGTTATACAATGAATTTATATAAATGTATTTAATTACTTGAATTATCAAGGCTAAGTTTAGAAATATAGCTAAATGATTGAATATATATATATATATATGGAATATTTCTAAATCGATTGTAGAGCACTTTGCTAAATCAAGTATAACATATACGGATATGCATATTTTGTTAAATGTTTAAGCACGTTATTGGAATAACAAAGATGTTTTAATGAATTTGTTACCTGATTTATTAATGCTAAACTTAGAAGTGAATTCAATGTATTCTAAAAACTTCTAAATGTGTAGTATTGGATAATTTTAGATCTTTCCATTTAGCATTGATTGGTTTATGAATAGTTTAGGTATGTAATTAGGAAATTGAAATAAAAGTGGTTCTTTTTTGAGCTATTAATTATTGATATGATTGTCTAGCTATTTAAATCCTACACAATGATATGATTGTTTAATGTTTAAATCTTACCCGAATGGTATGACTATTTTAAAATTTGTTTACATAACTGATAGCATGTCTTAATTAAATTATATGTTTAGAACTATGTTATTGCATTTGGTGAATTAAATGCATGTAATTTAGACTTTCTTGTATTAACATGTATTATCGTTGCTAGTAGGTAAAAATTCATTATGAAATTTGTTAGTTTTAATATTTTTAAAATATATGAACCAATCTAGTATTAATGACCCTAAATGAGTGAGTGAGATAGATTCCACTTAATTAGTGTTACTAATATGTAGATAAGGTATAATCCAATTGAGTGGTGTGTATGAAATTGACTAATCCTCGAGATCAAATAACTATAAGAAAACTTTGGCCAAAGTAATGTTTATGGTTAAACATTGTTATTTCATCTGTTTGATTTAGTTTACATATCTTGCATGATATCATGTTAGAATGGGTTTCTTTATGATATACTACATGTAATAGTTATATTACAGTACTTGGATTCTAGTTGTCACTCTTGAGTCCTGCACCATCATTATCTACCCATCCATAAAGGGAGGAGCATTCTCTTATTGAGAGATTGTGTGAGGGATCGATGGTACATGGTTGATATAGAAAATCACTCGAATGATGCTCTCCCTCCTCTCAGCAGTACTTCACTAGTGACTATGCTCATGATTACTTATGGATGATTCAAGTTCGACGAGACTCACACGCTTCGTAGAATATTGTATCATTTTTAATTATTATTAATCTGTGTTATGTTGAAACTATACTATCTTGTATATTTAATTATTACAACAGTTGGCTATAACATTGTATCAGTTTTGGGTGAATTTATAAATATACTTTTATGAAATAAATGCAGTATTCATTTTTATAATCAGCATTGTACTTGATCTTGTGATCATTAGCTAAAAAGATTAGCTCTTAACCTTGTTTGAGTTAGATTAAAATTTAATATATTTAGTTAAAGATCATTGTGTTATGATTTCATGTGATGAAATCTAAATATTGAATTTGTGTAAATATATATTTTTTTTTTAATTGCCTTAGAGTGGGATTGTCACAATATGAAGTACAAAAACTACAACCTCTCAAGAAGTTTTGTAATTTTTCTAAGATTAAAAAATATATATGTTGGAAAATTAACCTTGATTTGTTTATCCTTCTCATAGGTTTTTATGTTTATCTTAAGTCTTATGTATGTGCATTTATTGTATTTATAAATGCACTTTATTCTAACTTTTTGAGATTTTATTAATCTCTATAATCCACTTTTTGGAATTGGAGTTACTTGGATGTAACTCCTCTCCCCCCACATGGCACACACATCCTCCTCACTTGTAATACGATTAAGGACATATGGCACACATGGTGAAACTTGCACTTGTAACTCTTTTTCTCTTTTAGCTCTTTATAAAAATCTCTCATCTCCCTTTTTTCAACACTTGTTACTCTTAACTCAATTTTATTGATCTAGTCTTGCTCTTACATTTTTTATGCTTTCCTCATCTAAGACCATTCTTCTCGTAGCTTCTTCATGTTATTGTAATTTAAAATTCTTGTTTCAAGCTTTCAATACTAGTGTACGGTTTTTTTCAATACGTTCGGTTTCCACTTTTATCAAATCTCTTGTCTCACATTTTGTATGTTTGATTCACTCTCAAGGTAAATTTGTTAATTTACACATTTAATTCATGTATTTAATGTTATTTTCTTTCAATCTTGGCAACAAATTTAATATGGTATCAAAGCCTTGATTATTTAAGGTTATTTTTGAGTGCTTGTGCAGATTCTTGGGTGGAAAATTGAGTATTTAGACACCCTTTAACCATAAATTATTCATCTTTTATCACCATTTTGTATGTATAACTTGGTCTTTTCTGCTTAATATACAAATTAATATATATTCATCAAGTCATTTGCTTTCTAACCATTTTTTTGCAAGTTGCTTAAGAAGGTTCTCAAATTATTTTTATAATTTGAAAAAAAATTACTCCATTTACAAATCTTTTGCTATCTAGGTTAACATTTAATTCTATATTTTTCTTATAAAACAAAAAAAAACTCTAAGCTCCAAGCAAACAATTTTTTTCCCTTTACTTTTTAAAACATTTTGATTTTTTTCTTTAAAGTTTCTTCCAATCCCTATTTTTTCCTTTGGCTCAGATCTAGTTTTAGTCTCCCAAGGCATCACTTATCTTTATCTTGGGCTTTTCATAGCATTCTTGGCGATTCTCTTCCTCTCATCAAGTTTGTTTTCTCTACCACCTCTAATTTTTTCCCGTCCTATGAACTATTTGTTTTTTTATTTCTTTTGTTTCTAAAGTAGACCTATTTGTATCTCTCTTCTATGCTCTTGGATTTTCACATTGGCCACTTAGTGCTTCACTGTGTGTCTTTTCTCCTTGTATAGTGCATTCTCATTTATTTTAGTAATGAGTTGATCATTCTTCGCTCTCTGTGATTTGGTATCCATTTCATTTTTAGTGCAAAAACTTCTCTTTATTTGTTTGTCATTCACTTCTTGTTCACTTTGATTTGCATAATAGAGGATTTTTTTACTCCTTTTATAATGTTTGGTCATCATTTTATATTCATTGTGTAAGTTATTTTATGAGTTATTCACCTTGTCGTTGCTTTAATTAAATGCACTTCTTTCATTTTCTATAAGTTTTGAATTTTAATGAATTACATGCCAATTTGGTTCATTTCTTTAGTCTATAACTCTCCATTGTTTATTCTTATTTGAATTGGTGTTTCAACTTAAACCCTTTTGAAGACTTCAATGTGGCAATAGTTGCTTATTTGGTTTGCTTAAACCTCCTTTTTTCTTCTTTTATCCTTTCATGTAAATCATTTTTATAAAAAAAAAGGCTATTTTAAGACTCTCCATGCACATTTTGTATTCACTTTTGTTTAAAGTTTTTTCAAAGAAAAAAAACTATATCATAGGATTACTTGTTCCTCATGTCTTTACCTTTTTATATTAGACCTACTCTTTGGTAAAAGCTTTTTAAATACTATTATTTTATAAAAAAACACGTCATTATTTTTTCCTCACGTAGCATTATCACTAGTAGTTGCTCCACATGTGTTAGTTATGCTTGAAGCATTACATCGTTAATTTTGCATTAAAATATGCATTTAAGTTTGAATCATGTAAGGGATTATGAGCGACATGTGGAGGACATTATATGCTTTATTGACTGGCTTGGATTTTGAATCAGATCGTACATCATTATTTGATCAAACTGAATAACTGAAAGTATATATGTTGGTTATTATATGTGTATTATATAATATATATACTAATATTTTCATGTATTATAAGATTTGTGTACTGAGAGATTTGAAATAATCTGATTAGTGTAAATGCTTAAACCTAGAAAATTATGAGGTACACATACTATGATGCATTTAAGTTTTAAAATTATAGAATATGAAGATATAACAAACAACAAGGGTTAATTTTAAGAGGTCCTATTAGAAAAAATATTGAAAATATTTAGTGAATCTAGGAAAATATGATTCACAGCTGTGGTGAATCCTCTATGGGTGATGGTGAATCCATCAGGTTTTTAAAAGAGTGAAATCAAATAGTTTCCTATTTTTTTTAATTTTTTTGTATAATTATTTGGATGCACCAAAAGATAGATGCCAAATAGAACCACTAAAAAGCTGTACCAAATGGCCTTATCGAATGGTTGCACCAAATAGAAGAAACCAAATAGTAGGTGTTGAATGGTTCATGCTGAAAAACAGGTGTCAAATGGCAAGTATCGAATGGAAACACCAAATGATAGGTGTCAAATGGTGTATACCAAATCAGAATGGTAGTTGTTGTACAGTGCCTACCAAATGATGGTGTCAAATAGTGGCTACCAGATAGTGATGTCAGATAGCTGGTCTAAACAAAGGTGTCAAATGGCAGGGTTAAGCCATGATGTTGAGTGGTTGCATCAAACATTTTTTGGTGTCTCTTGGTAATATCATTTGATGTTGTTGGTTAACCCATGTGGCCAGTATGCTACTTAATTACCCAGTCACTACATTCATCCTATAAATACTCACCTTTTACCCTCATTTTAAACATTTTATAGAATAAATTTATCATTCGGCTTTATCCCAACCACAACAATTCCCCATCCTTGGAAATAAAATATATTTTAAAGAGCTTGTTATGCCTAGACATTTTGAAGATTGTATAATAACCTAATGCCTACAATGATTGGATTTTGAAATGCAACTTTAGAAGCCTACTCTACATGCTCTAAAATGAAATAGATCATGGGCTACTTAAATCACTAATGTCTTCCTATGACCCTAGTAAGAAGAGGTTCATTATGAACATTGACTCTAGAATGATCTACTTTTGTACCTCACCAGAAGAGATTCATAATCTAACAGGCCTTCCATTTTATAATGCAAACCCTATGACTCCAAATGCAATGTTGACAGATGATGGAAGAAATATTTGGAGTCAGCTTTTGGCTTATAGATTGGTCAAACTGGTTATGTAATTGTAAAATTGTTTAATATATTCAAAATTCAACTTTTGATATGTAAATTTTTTTTAATATTGAAAATTCAACTTTTTATTCCTCATTTTTCACTTTCATTTCAGATAGTTGCAAGAGGGGCCTCCACGTGAAAGACCTTTGTGACCCTTTTTTAAAATCAATGGTTCAAGTTTTTTTTGTGAGAATAGTATTAAAAGGAAGATCGGCATATATTCCCTATTGGGTAGTTGTTTACATTATTTGTACTCTTTCTAATTTTAGATATGCCTAGTGCACTTTTATTTCTTCTAGGATTAAGATTGAATTAAGTTATGCTTATATCAATCCCAATTCCACCATTTTATATTCAAATTTTATTTTGGCCTTGTACTATGAGGCCTTATATGACTTCCAAATAATTATGATTCCAACTGTGTTGCATCCAAATATGAACACAAATGCTTTCTTTATTGATGAAAGGACATTAGTTTACCATTCAAACAAATCTCAATCACCTAAATTAAGGATTAATATTTGTTTATTTGTTGAACTATTACCAAATTAAGGATTATATATGTTTGAACTTTGTTTGTTACAAGTAAGATTTTGTGCCTTTATGACACAAAAATAAACTACATTAAAAGGATAGCATGCAGTTAAAGAATCTGTAGATTCTGAGTCTATAGAATCATCCTTGCATTCATTTTGGGTTTTGAAATGTCCAAAAGTTCTTTCCTCATCATCTTTGCATGTTGGTTTAGTATTTAAAACTTTTAAATAACATTTTAACTTTCAAGTGCATTATATTATTTATTTGTTTAATTTTTGCAGTTGACTCAGTATCAATTAAGATTGTCATGGAACAACCACCGCAACAAATCCTAACATTTCATGTGCCTTTTTGACCCTTTGTGTAAGGTATTTTACATTGTATATTTTGGTTTTTTAGTTAAAGATTCTTTGTTTATATATTTTTATGACTGAAAGTTTGCATAATGTAGTAACTCAAACCACCCCCATCATTCACAATATGGTTCATAGATTTAAGGAAATATTGTCTCCAAATATAAGTACTAAACCTTTAATATCAAATTAGCATATAGTTTTGTTTTTTTAAATATATTATTTTCTAAAATAATTGAAATTTTGTAAGGCACCCTCAATCTCTAAGAAAAATTATGTCGCTATCACTACCCCTAAATGCAGTTCACACAAGGGAGAAGGCTCTTCCATTACCACAAATGCCAGTACCTAATAAAGGAACACTATAATTATCGGGTTTCAAATTCCCTACTTTCACTATCAGAAGTATATCAAGTATGCAGGGATTAATTTGTTTGCAAAAATTTGATATTGATGAGGAATATTGGAGAGTGAAAGTGGCAAAGTAGGTGGTGTTGCTTTCAATCCACATGATTTTATTCAGGAAATATATGTTCATGTAAACATTGTACCTCTTCACCCCCCACCCCACCAATGAATGTTGTCTTGTCTGACAATGACATTACATATTTTCCGTTAAATAATTTATTATCAGAAAGTATTGTTTCAAGTCTTAAGAATGGAGTTATAGATGAGTTAAAAAATGTATTAGTTTGGGAGTTTTGGGCAAAGGCATTGATTAAATAAATAAACATCCATTATCACAACCAATCCCAGCAAGAAAAATTATTTTCATTAGTGCAACATGAACCCACAAAGATTGATGATTTATTTGGTCAAGCTCAATTTGGGTCTATTACAATTTTGAATAGTTACAATGATAATGAGTTGAGTATTATGCTAAGCAAGTTGAAGAATTTGAATGCAAAAGCCTAGGGATATTTTAATAAATGGAGAAAAGACAAATCTTGTTATTGCAAATGCTGAGAAAAAATCTTTGGTAATGTATCTTCATTTTAATCAAATTTCATGTCATAGTTATTTTAGTTTGAATATAATTAGATTTTATTTTAAATTGCAGGCAAAATATGATAATATAAAAAAAGAAGTCGACGTCCTCAATGTGCATTTAAAAAATACACGAAAAAGTTTATATTTTACCATTCAATTTATGGAGAAGCTTGATCTATTGAGTAAAAAAAATAACACACTCCAAAATATCATTAAAAAGCAAGAATGGGATCCTGATGTCTTATTTAAGTAAAAGATAAATATCAATCCAAGTCTACTTTTTGCAGAAAATACTATGAAAGAAGAAAAGAAAAATCTTGCTCATATTAATTCTATGATTGAAGATCTTGAAAGGGCAGGGATATTGAAGGAAAGCACAGAGGAAGTGAAGGCAAGGATTAGTAAAGATTGTGGTAAAAATGTGGATGTTGTGGTTGAGAAAGTGACAAAGTAGTGAAAGACAAAAAAATTGTTAATTTTTGACATTGTAAACTCTCTAATATTTGAAAATAATGTTATGTTTAAAAAAATATATTTTAAATGACAATTTGAAGATTGGATTTACAATGATCAATTTGTTAAGTTTTAATTGGTCTTTTTTTCCTGAGTAATGAGGTATGGTTCTTTTATCATCTTACATACATATTTTGTGTTGATGGGGTTCAATAAACATGGTGATGTGCCATGTCGATTGTAATTATTGTTTGCAATGTATTTGGATTTAGTCTTAAGCATGAATTTGAATTTTATGATGTTGTGAAGTCACTATTATTAAAAATGAGTTTATTTAATTGATATAGTTCAAAAAAAATAGTAATGTGGATTGTAATTATTTTTTATGATGGATTTAGAGTCAAGGTTGAACATGAATCTGAGTTTGAATTTTATGATGTTGTAAAGTCACTATTAATAAATATGAGTATATTCAGTTGATATAATTCAAACAAAATAGTGATTTGGATTGCAATTATTTTTTGGTATGGATTTAGAGATAGGTTTGAGCATGAATTTGAATTTCAATTTTATGATGTTTGTAAAGTCACTATTATTAAATATGAGTTTATTCAGTTAATATAGTTTAAACATAATAGTGATGTGGACTGTAATTATTTTTTATGATGGATTTGGAGGTAAGTTTGAGCATGAATTTGAATTTGCATTTTATGATGTTGTAAATTTATCATTATTAAATATGAGTTTATTCCATTGATGTATTTCAAACAAAATGGTGAAATCAAATTTGGAATGCAATTATTATTTTTTTCGATTTAGACTGAGCATGGATTTGAATTTGATGTGTTTTCATCTTGTTGAATTATTAGCTCTCTTTTAAATTAATTTTTTTTTTTGAATTTGGTCATGTTGTTCAATAAGCTTATCGTGTTTTATCGTCATTGTATTTGACTTGAAATTCATATTTTTAAGCTAAAAGTTAAAACTCTTAATATGGTGGTACAATATCAAAATATAATTATTTTAAAATTTATAAAAAAATGTATTTGACAATACAATTAAAAACCAATTAAATAAAAGAGAAAGTTGCATGATGAATGGAAAGAATATTTCAAATGACAATATTATCAACAATTGTAGTGAATTTAGTATTTGAAATGTTTTAAAATATCAAAAATTATATGAAATTGGAATTCAAAATATGGTAATTGTAATAAATATACAACTAATACTCTAGTAGTTGAAACAATCCTACACTAGCCTGCTCATCACCAGTGACATTTGCATCTACCATGTCAGTGCCATATTTAGTGTCATAATTTACATCTTTATTTGTTGTTGTGTTACTGATGCCTCTTATTTAGTTAGAGAAATCCATGTTGCTAGAGCTATTTCATAAGAAAATATGTCCATATCATAACATGAAACATACAATCTCAAAAAGGTTTCTAAATTTTTATCTAATATGTTTCAAAGTTTTGACTTAATGAATGATAATGCACTAAATACTCTTTCATCTCTCATTAAGTCTAGAATTATTATTTGACAAAGCTCATATAATCAGAAATATTCACTTAAAATTTCTTACGGTGTATTACTAGGATAAAGTTTTTTTTATAGCCGTGTAATTGCCTCATTTTCTATTGGTTCACTTAGAAGGCGATATTGTTCAAACATTGTAATTCCAAAATGAGTTGACTAAGATGTTAGTAAATCCTTTACCAAAATACATTTTATTTCAACTCCATTGACCTCAATAAATTTACCAAAATGATTAACAAGAGAACTCATGTATTTCTAAAATAAATTGCTAAACAAATTTTGACTATTATTACTGTTCCAAAATATGGGATTCAAAATTGCCATGGCCTCTAAAAAATTATCCCTTTGAAAACAATATCTGATCTCTATAGATAAGTTTTGTGAAATTATACTTAGTTTCATCCAGGGTTCAGATATAACAATATCATATAGAATATGTGTTACAGGCAGCGCTTTAGATTTAGCTCCCACAATATCAGATCTTCTATAAAAAGTGTGTATTGGTATTTCCTTGTCATTCACAATGACACAAAGATTATCATTGATATTCAATTTCAAATATCTTTCATGATTTTTAGACCTATCAAACATCGACAACTACTTAAAATAGGGCTTTGAAACTTTTCATTCAAAGTGTATAATATATCTAGAGATTGACATACTCATTTTCTTAGTCGTATGAAGTCAATAATATAAATGGATCTCTCTTGAGCATGTTTTATTAAATAATTTATTTCCTTTAGCATTGGGAGAATTCTACAAAATATCAGCAGTGTTTCTAAATCTATTGAACACAATACAACAAATATTTTTCTTTGTCAATTTTTTTATGATATATGTACATAAAACCTACTAATGATGGATATTCTTCAAAAATTTGGCATGCAAGTTTATAAATAGAAATTCATCTTGTATCAACATATTTCAGTGGTTTATTACTATCATTCACTCCTATTACAAATTTCTGGAACTCTAAAAAAAAATTTAGACTGCTTGACATATAAACATGTAAGTCACGAATGAGTTCCTCCACTTTTAGGACATTAGCAAATTTGCTAACTATTCTGTATGCAAGATTTATCCTATGAGCCATGCAATGAAATGAAATCATATATGGGATAATTGTTGTTTGTATACAAATACACAAATCATTTATATGCCCCTACATAACTAATGTACCATCATCCCCAACACACACCAGCGTTTTAACTATTGCATAATCATCCATCCCAGCGTTATCTTTCAAATTAGATACAACTAATTTATGAAAAAATTCAACACTATAATTTTCTACCATTTTATGAACTGATAGTAGATGAGGTTGCTTTGAATAGTTCTCAAAAATATAAACATGCATGCAAACCTAGGACGTGTTATCAATTGATGTGACCTCATTAATAGATAGTGAGATGAATAATAAATTTTGAACTTTTTATTTCAAAGATTCTTGCTCAACCATTGCTAGATATTTTTCAATTTTCAAAGCACTACTATCTAACCAATGTGATTTTAGAATATCCATAAATCCATTGTGTTGAAATAAAATCTTATAATTTAAAAAATTAAAAAATAGGTCTAACTTTTTTTAGAATGTGGTATATAGTAGAGAACTATATATATTTGGTCTTTAGATGGGACTGCATAATTTTTACAAATTATACTTCGATTGTTCCCCCTTTCTCAAAAAGATGTTTTGACATTTATTATCATTTTCATACTCGCATGCATATCTTACATGCATGTATTTTTCTATATTTTTTCACTTGTGTGTTCTTATGATATGTCCATCTAGGTATTTCACTATCACATATACTTTTAGACAATGTTTCTCAATCTTGTCTAACTTCAGTTTCATTCTATATTCTTTTCTTAGTTTCTAGCTACATATTATACATCTACATTCTATTAGAGTATCATGAGCATTTTCAGGCTTTACAAGTCTAATTAAGGAAAAAAAATTGCCCAGTGCACCTTAAAGGACCTTCCAATTGTCCATATATTTTTATTCCTTTATGAAGATTTATGAGTGAAAATTTTAGCTAAACTTGGTGTTTGATGAGAACCAACAATCTCTTCTGCCACTTGAGTGTCATGATCATTATCATCAAAAATCATAGGAATGTCTTCGAGTGGAGGCATGTCATCATCAAAATAATCTTCAGGGGGCAGCATATTATTCTGGTTAATTCTTTCTTATGAGATATTAGTGGGGTTTCTACATGTAAAATTGTTTTAATATTATTGAACAGTTAAAGTTAAATTCATGACAAACTAAAAAGTAATAAATACCTATATTTTGAGTACATTATGATTGTGTGAGATTTTTGATTCGCTCTTTAAAATAAGATAATATGCTCAATTTTTTTTATAATTTTCTTATTCTTTTATCATTTCCACCAAATGCCATGATGATCAAAGATGCAACACTTCAGTTCTGTCATCTAGTTAAAGAGTAGATGCTACATTTTGGTTCTGCTATTTGGTTGTAACACTGTTCTAATTATTGAATCTATCATCTAGTCATAGAGTGGATGACACTATTCGGTACTTTCATTTTATATTATCATTCATTATTGTCATTCGACATTGTCATTATTTGGTATCTTCAATTAGTTCCTCTGTTTGGCACTATTATTATTTAGTATCGTCATTTGGTTCCTCTATTTGGGTGTTATCATTTGGTGTTGTGGATAGTATACTCTTGTTTGATGATGTCATTTTATTGATTCATTTTGGCTTGTTGCCTTATTTTATATTGGGGGGCAGTTGTCAAAAGTATATTTTGATATCGGGGGTTGATTGTACTATATATATGTGGTGAATTAAAATGTAAACTAAAAAAATATTATAAATGATTGGTGAGCTTACCCCCAAAATAATTTATATTCCTAAATTTTAGGTGATCCAAACCCATCCACCAACCCTAAAAAATCATCAAAAACAAAATTCAAAAATTGAAATATTCATGAATTAATGAATATTCACTGTTAAAATTTACCATGAAAATAACTTTTCAAGTTAAACACTAGTATATATGCAAATCACTCTTGATATAAAAATGTAAGTATAGATTGAATTATATTGTAAAGTAGATGAAAAGAGCATTATGAGGATTAAAATATGTTTGGAAAATTGAAACATATAATAGTAATGTGCAAACTTATAATAGCTTCCAAATTCCACTATTCAATGCAATATTATAGCATGTGTTGTAATAAAAATAAAGTACTAAAAAATATGAGATTGCAAAGAACTGAAAATGGTATATTACAATATGTATTACAAATTAAAATATAAATCCATATACCAAGGTTACAATGGTTTTAAATGTGGTAGGAGAGGTAATTCTTTCAATCTTATTTCTTCTATTTTTTTAAGATTTACATATTGACTATCTTTAATTCTTGTAAAGTGCTCAAAAGTAAATGCAGGGAAGATATGCATGTCATAGATTGAGCGTACTCTAGATATAGCAGTGAATGTCAACACTTGATGATCAATATTGCCAATATCAATTATTGTTTTATTGAGAGTCATTCCCTATGCTTTATGTATGGTTAGATCCCATGCCATTTTAATAAGTATTTGGCAGTGATTAGGTCATGTAATAGGAGGAATTGGAAAGTTTGTGGGATTGTAATTATCCCATGGAGGACCGGAGTATTTTTGTAATGCAACAACTATATATATGGGTAATAAAGGTGGATTTGAATCTACACTATAGATAATATAAACAATTTCTCCAATGGCTCCATTAACTAATACTACTATCACCCATAGATTGGATGTTAACATAATTTTTTGTATTTTACATAGAAGCACAACTTTCTTCAGTTGAGTGTCATTGTGATTATTTGTCTCTATTTTTTTGCTTCGTTCACCTCTACATATTGTGATTGGAATATTTAATGATTTTAACATTTGCTTATTATGCATTATTGCTAATGTGTTGGTTGTATGCAAATGTGTTGAGATTTTAAAATTTTCTTGTTCCTCTGAAGGCATGAATGATGTTGTCCTTGACATGAGAATATTCCAATCTTCCTCTATTGGGTTTACATTTCTGATGTTGGTTAATAAATTTTTAAATAACAATTATTTTTTTGTGCAACCTTGTTGATGAAAATTTATTTCTAATGCTACAACTATGTCAAATGTTTGCCATAGTGTGTGATTAAAAGACATCGTGACATACATTAGAATGTCATTTACAGGTGGAATATGTCTTAGGAATCTAAAAAGTACAACTAAATAGCCACCAAAGTAACTTTTATTCTACTGAGAAAATGCCTCACACAATATGCTATTTATATTGCTAATCATATTTGGGCCTATAAAGCTCATTTCATATATGATCACATATTCAATGTGTCTCATGTCTTCTTGAAAAATTGTTAGAGCTTGTATGTCCAGTGCTTTCATTTCTTGGAAAAGAATGTGGAGACATGAATGTATTGTTGATGCATTTATGTTAAATGTTTTAACCCCATTTGGAGCAAGGAGAAGCAAGGGATATTTAACTTTGCTAGCAAGTCCATCTAGGATATGCTTGATGTTGCTTATCAAGTAAGTTTTACAAGCACTTGTTGTTCCTTGTATAACATTTGGATTGGTGTACATTGTTTCATTTTTTGAGCATGTTATTAAATTATGTTAAAGGCTATATGTTAGTTACTTGATAGTTTATTTATCATTGGTTCACTTGTACAACCAACATCTGTATCTTTGACTACTATGTGTTGTGAATATATAAACTGTGGTGTGGTTATGTGTAGGCTGAACAGTACTTCAGAGTGATTATATTTCTGGTTATTATTGAAGTCACAAATCCCAAGCATGTCAATGTTATCTATTTGGTCATTTCTTTATGGGTTTATGTGGGACAAGATTTCCCACTCATTTATTTCCACATCAAGCTATATATCTTCTTAGTTATCACTGGTTGATTCTAGATTATTATTTTTTCTATAGATATTCCATTGATATGCCATGGATTGTAAGATTCCTTAATTTCATCCCAATGTGTAACAATGTCTTCCTTATCTAAACTAATGTCCTTTTTAATATTACAGAACGGTTTGTGAAGTAAGAGCTCCACCTAACAGAAAGCTTCATATGTTAGGAAATCAATAGAGGGTTTATAAGAGAAATGAGGAAAGATGTGAAGAGTCACATGACTTGTTCCATTTTTCCATTGATTTATTTTCCTTTTATTGTTGTACAATCATGCTTGTGTAGCCTTAATGAGCGATGTTGTGTCCAAGAAAGAAGGGCAATTTAGATATGCATCAATGAAAGATGGTAGGCTATCTTTAATAGATTTATTTTGAAGAACTCATTTGAAGATTTGTTTGCCAACAGAAAGGGTAACAAATGTTCAGCTAAAAACTATTAAAGGGAGCTTTTACAGCATGTGGCATGTTTCTTACATGCCTATGTGATGGTCAATAATAGTTTATGAGAGAAAACTTATGTATGTAATCATTGTTAGGCTTTTGATTGGAATGGTAGATGTTATTCTAGTTAGCATATGGTGGTAGCTTTCAAATTTGTTTTTAGCCTTTACTGCATACTTTGCTACATATTTGAGCACATCATGGTGGTAAAAAACTGGTTGTCTATCTACATTTGCACACCATATTGAAAGCATGTTTGCATTGTGTATGTTGACTCTTTTATCATTACGTGTTGGGAAGTAAGTATTCCATCCTTCATCATTTATAAACATGGGTGAGCTTGCTTGCAGTGTCCATGGGGATTTATATATGCATTAAAAAATCATGCCCTTTTTCATAAACATGTAGACTGATTTAACCTTTTAGGGCTTTATAATGTAAATCCTAAGTTAGATAAAAGGGATGGGATGTCTAAAATAGTTAAATAATATGCAATAATTAATCACTGATTTTTATGAATTTTGACTTTTTTTGACTTGCTAAAAATATAAATAAATATGCATAAATAGAGACTTGTCTGGAAAGTGACTATCACAAATGATCGAGGTTCTAAAAATTAGGTTTTAGACATGTCTAAGTGTCATCAATAGGTTCCTAAGATCTAATTGCTCACTGGACAGTAGTGCCCCACCTAGATAGTAGTGTTAAATTGTTGTAGTGTCCTCTTTATAGGATTGTTCCTATTTTTTGGGAGTACCTATGCTTGTGTTTCTGAGTTTCATTCCTGTGCATATGAAATCTAGAACTCTATATTGTAGCTGGAAAACCTAATTTAGTGTGAAAACCTTAATTCTCCTTGCAAGTATGCCATAAACAATAAATATGTGTCCATTAGTAAGATAAGTTGGACATCCTCAACAACCCATTGTACAGAGAGTTGCCTACATACCAATACTCTAAGGAGGGATCAAGCTCGATGTAGTTCTCCCACTTAGTGCTTGATGAAAATGCAATTGAATGCTAAAATGAGAGTGGTCTTGAATGACTTGAGTGTGTTTGAGCTTTGAAATCTTTGAAATATGCGCTTAGGGCTTCTACAAATGATAGTATGTAGAATTAGGGCATAATAGATATCAAATACCTTAAATTTGCTTAACTTGTTTCTTGTTTAGAAAGGCTTTTACATATATTTTCCATCAAGTGAACAGAGGTCAAATAGTCTTGTATTTATAGAGATATTTAGCTTTTGAAGATAAGAAAATGTACTTAGGTCGACCTTATGAGGGGCACACATTTGAAAATGTATCCATTCAAGAGAGTTAGGGTGAGGGACACTAGCACCATGTAGTTTTAGTGTCCTTAGTGTGGCACTAATGTACACCTGACAGACTATTGGGCACACTAGGTTGGGATCTGTAAATGCCATCTTGGGACTATGTTTGGGCTAATAAAAGATGTCTATGATCTACACAATAGCTAGAAAAGTGTGGTAAATAATATATAATAGGTCTATGACTAAGGTAGGAATAGGTTATTTCATACAACACTCTTAGCATCTAAATACCACTTTTAGGTGATTACATTTGCCACCCCTTTATGCTAGAAACACAACAAAGCAAAATGACTAGTATACAGAAAAAATAGGCATACATGGACTTACCTTAGAAGTGAAGCCCACCTAGCTAAATATGAGTATGTGAATCCTGGTCTACATATGTGAACATGATCCAAAACAATGACCTATAATGAAACATGTGAAAAACAGTCCTTACTTAAGAGATTATCAAAAGTAAAAGACTATGCTAAATAAGTTAACTGAGTAAAGTTGAGTAAAGAGAGAGAAAAGGAATGAATACACTTCATTGGGTATGTGAATTAATGTATGAACCTGGTGACAACCTAGGTGTGTGAGTGTATATAGTAATCAAATGATTGAATAACTTGGACTGAGTTGATAACTTGTTCAATCTTCATATGGGTGGCTCAAGAACTCAATCTAGTTTTGACTCCATCATTTCTCACCCCTACTTGGTGGATCATGATATGTTAATAGCTTGGATAAGATTGTAAGTGTGTCTAACCCTCTCATGTGGGTGGCTCAAGAACTCAAGTAGGTCATAACACCATCATTGCCAACCCATGTAAAGTAGATGCATCTGAAACTGAACTATACAAAGTGCTAAAAGTATCTAACTAGGTATATCTAACTGTGTATGTCAGCTTCATGGCCACTTGGGTATATTAGATAGCTTTAGGCCCCTCGAGAATGCCAACCACTACAAATGGAGTAAGGTATGAAATTGGTGACAACCTAGAATATGATAAGTGTATACAATATAGAGAATGACATGTAGTTTACAATTCCATCTGATCAACCTATGTGTAACTGAGTGTATGGAAACTATGTGCTACACATATGCCTCAAATTTAATATTTGAGTATATTAATTTTGGACTGAGTATGTAATGATTGAATCTATGTATCTGAACTAAATGTGGCAGTGATCATCCCACATGTGATGCCCCCAAATTTGAGTAACTGGTATGAATATGAGTTGAAATGAGTGCATATGAGCATAATCTAAACATAATTATCAAACGTGTGACTGTATATATGCAAATCTATATTATACCTAGTGCACTATTCTAATTAATTTGGAATATCCTAAAGTTGAGGATATTATATAGTAGTGCCATGTAGTGGACAGTAGCGCCCTATGGTGCTAGTGTCCAAATTTGGATGTTAATGTATGTCTAGTCTAAAATCTGGCTAACTGAACTATTTTTTAAGTCTATATTTTTTCATGTGTCTAACCTATGTCTGATTTCTAAAATTGAGCTTGTGTGTTGGAAATAATATGTGAATAGAAAAGTAGGAGCATGATCTCTATGATGACCCCTGTGACTGCCCCCTCTTTTGAGGTTAGTTATGGAATATATGTAAGAATTATCCTTAAAAGAAGTAGCTCTTCTAAATGTGTTAGTTGGAGCATATATATAATAACTACATGATATTCCAATACAATATACAAACGTAACATCAAAATGTAAAAGTATCTGAACATAAGTAGGTAATGTAAGATTATGTTGTAATCTAGCATTGCACAAGGGTGTCATGATATATTTAATCATTATGTATGACAATAAATCTGAGTAACTACCTAGGGGGATGGGGCATGATGTCCATCAATACACTTAAGTAGGAAGGGTAGATACATGAGGTCCCTTATGGCATCAAAAATTGGTGTGTGTGTAACAAGTAAAGATGAGTGTCATGGTGAAGAAGTATACAAGGAAGCATACATAAAAAAACACATGAGGCATGCAAAAGTAGGTCAAGGGGACACAATACAAGGGACATGGGCACATGTCACTAAATCTAAGAATGAAGACATACAAGGACATGTTCAAATTCCACACATGTAAGCAATAAGCAATTTGGCTTAGAGCCACATAGAAGGACATATTTAAATGTTTGCATATACAATCAAGAAACCACACACAAGGACATGGGCAAATGTCCAAGGCATACAAACATAGAAATGATGTAGAGACAAAGAGCAATGGCATATTCAAATTCCCTCGAAGATGGAAGAAGCATAGGAAACACAATCAAGTCTAATCTAGGAAAACTAGAAATGAGAGCATATATAACTATGTAGTACAATTCTATGTAAATTATATGATATACATAGGTTGAGTGTAACTAGTGATAGTTAGTAGAACATCAGAGCAATGAGTAACAATGATCAATATCAAGATATGTTAATGCATAAATTGTAATGTATAAAATGTAAGGATAGAACCTGGTAATAGTAATTGTGTAGGAGATAACCTCGAGTGGGTGAATGTATCAAATGAATAAACCTTGACTGGTGTATATGCCCCTAATGGGTAGATAATAGCAAGTCTAGATCAGGGTAGTTGATTGGGGTCTTGTATGTAATCTGCCAGCATTCGACAAGAACAAGTGAAGCATGTGTATGATAAAAATGACTATACTAATATAGATAGTAATATGTAATATCTAGAAAGTAGTAGAAATGTAAACATAGCAATGCATATAATCTATAAATTTTGTGTCTTTTGAGTAATATTTGAATGTTTTCATATTTTGACATGTTACATTATTTTTATATTATTTTGGATATAAGTTATCTACAAGCAAATGAAAATAAACTCTATACAAGCAGCAAGAGGAGAAGGAAGTATGTAAAAGAGTAAGAACCATACTAACTAATGAGTCTCATGGGAGACTCATTATCATAGTGACCTATGTCAAATAGAGGAACTGTGATCATGCATGTAGTGTGAAAGGGAAACTATGAGCCCATGATCTGCTATGCAGAGTAATCTATGTCTACAACTGCCTGAGTGGTGATGTTATGATTTTGTGGTAGTGACTGTGATGCCTTGTGAATTGTAGGGATCTTATTTGAATCCATTTGGTAGAAGAAGTTGTACGTGATGTAGGTGTCCTATGTTGAGAACCCCTAAATCCTAATAAAATTGATCTCAACATAATCCAAGTAGAGGAAGGTCCTTTAGAATTTGTGACATATCTCTGTCATATGGGTCTCTCTAGTAATGGTCTTCATGGGAGAGTATGCATACATGTAGATACCATAGGAGTAGACCTAGCCTGCACTAATGACTCTACTAAACTCTATGATGTATGCATAGGATATGTACTCTCAATTATAACTGATAGCTATGTAATATCTAGTAATGGTGCTAAAATTGTAACTAGTGTCTGTGTTGGAACTATAGCTGGAAATTGTGCTAGAATTGCTTGTGGGATGGGTAGAGGATACTCGTATGGGATAACCTCAACCTTAACCACTTGATTAACATTTATATGCTTTATACATCTATGTACTATATATGGGATGGCTCGGAGCTACTATAACCATGGCCTGCCCAATAATATATCAAATACACATGCACTTGGTACTACTAAGAACTAAATGGCTATGTGTGTTGGTTTAACCTATATGGAATCACAATTTCCCTAATAGAGCTCTAAACATGGCCACTAAAACCATTAATAAATTTATGTGTGGGGAATATATCCTGCTTTGTGAAGCCCAAGTATTGTAAGAGTGTCATAATACACATGCTTATGACTAACCCATTGTCAACCATAACACTTTGAATAGTATGGTGGTCTATGTATGCTTGTACATCGAGAATGTGTAAATATGTGTCATCATCCATAGTCTCCTACATGTGATAAGTGGTCTAGGTGGCACTGTAGTGTGATATATGCCAATAATGTTATGTAATGGATGTGTCTCCTTTGTAACTATGTAAAATGAATTTAGTGGTGGATGTGTTTAGTATTATAGTGAACACCTTATGTGCCCCCTACCTCATTTATTGTATGCTTTGGGAATGAATCTAAAAATATCTTCAATGCCTTACCTTCTATTTATTGTTTTTTCAGTGCCTCTATGGGTGTGACCACATCAATAATGTTATCCTTAATGAGATCTTATATCTTTTGCTTTCGGCTAATGTATTTGTTAGTCATGTGGCCTGTTGCCTTGTGATACTCGCAGAATGCATTTGAATCATATTTTTTTGAAAGAGTATGTGTCATATTAAACTATTTAATGGGAGGGAGAGATATTAAATTGCATTCCAAGGGCTGTTGTAGAACCTATTTTGGTGACTCTAGAAGATTAGTGAAGACTCTGCACTAAAGAGTGGATAAAACCAATTTGGGAGATGACTCAAAAGTTGCATTGATTATGGCCATTTGATCACTTTTGTTCTCTATGGCCCTTACCTTGTATGGAGCTTTGTTTGAACTCTTAATAGTTGATAAGAGCTTAACCTCTCTTTCCTTGACTATGTGGCACAAATAAGTAAATGTAGGAAACTTATTGAATAAGATAGCTTCATGCAATGCTAGTAAGAGACTTTGTTTAAATATGTCCTGAAATTCTCTATCTACCATGGAGATAGTCAATTTGGCTAGTGTTGTCTTGTATCATAAGACATAATTTACGATAGGCTCATCCAAATTTTACTTTAACTATGCCACTTGTGCAAATGATATCTTATCACTAATGTTGATAGATAAATGTTCTAAAAACATGTTGGCTAAAGGATTGAATGCCATGACAGATTGATTTGGTAAATCATTGAACCACTATAGGGCATAATCCTTGAGACTATGTGGAAATAACTTTGTAAGAAGCTAATTTTTAGACAGATAGTCCAAGCATGGTGCATGAAAAGCTCTGAGATAATGCTCTAGGTTACCCTTGCCATCATATAATGTAAGCTTGGGTGCCATGAAAACAAATGGCAAGGGACTTGTCTCTATAAGATGTGCCAAAGGTGTATGTAGGAGAATGTTGGAATCCAAGGCATATGATGGCCTAGTGGCTCCCTTCTTGAGATGTAACACCTTAGACTATAGAGTATTAATCTCATGTATAAGGTATTGTACATCTAGAGTGGAGACAATAGCCATAAGTAGTGTATCTATCACTGATGGTTGAATAACAATTTTAGATCATTCTATCTAAGTTGGTTGAGTTGGCCTCATTGGAGGTGTAATAACATTATTAACCAAGGGAGTTGAAGATTGACCATTTTTTGTTTTATTCTTGATTTCCAATATGGTTGGTAGGATCTATGCATGATCAAGGTGATATTCCTTAATTCTATTTTTGAAGCCTTGTAACACATCATCTTTGTTCATAATTACATCATTATTATTAAGTTGAGGAAGAGTGTCCTCGTTCTCAATGTGTACCTCATCTTATTCTTGATTGTATTATTCATCTTTGAATGCATTAAAATCCACATAATCAAGGTGTGAAGGATTCATAGCTAGAGTTATAACAGGTTCTTTGTCCTTGTTATAGGCTTGGATAATAGGAATCTAAATATGCTCTATAGGATTACCACCTAGTCTAGCACTTCTTAATATAAGAGATATAGCTTTTTTAGATGGCATATAGGAAAAAATTGGAATAAAGCTACAAAAATAGAATATATGAATTCTAAAAATTTAATAGCGGCTAATTAAAATAGGAAAACAAGGATACAAACCCTAAGATCATCTAGGGTTAGGATTTTTTGAATCTAGGGTTTCTTTGCTATAATCTAAATTACATTAAAATAAATTGAAACCCTAATGTGTAATTGGTTTAATTAGCTAGGTTGTCTAAAAAATCAAAAAATCATAAATATGAAACCCTAATTATTACACAAAAATTAGAATTAATACAAACTAGGGTTTAAAGTAATATTCAAAGTAAGTTGGGTTCACCAAATGATTTAACCTTTTAGAGTTTTACAATGTAAATCCTAATTTAGATTAAAAGATTGAGCTGTTTAAATCAGTTAAATAATATGAAATAATTAACCCCAATTTTCTATAGATTTTGACATTCTTTTAAATTTGTAAAAATAGCAACAAACATGCATAAATAGAAACTTATCTATAAAATGACTATCACGGATGATTTAGGTTTTTAAAATTGGGTTTTAGAGAGGTCTAAGTGTCATCAATAAGGTCTTAGGATCTAATTGCTTACTAAATAGTACCACCCTACTTGGATAGTAGCACCATACTGTTAGAGTGTCCTCAAAGTGGTGCTAGTGTCCTTTTTACAAGACTATTCCTATTTTTTGAGAGCATTTGTGCCTATGTTTATGGGTTATGTTCTTGCATGCATGAAATCAATAACTCTATGTTATGTTTGGAAAATCTAATTTAGTGTACAAACCCTAATCCACATTTCATGTAAGGCAATGAATAATAAATGTGTGTTCATTAGTAGGATAAGCTGAACATCCTCAACACCTCGCTATGAAGAGAGTTATCTACATACCAATACTCTGAGGAGGGATCAAGCCCGATGTAATTCTCCCACCTAGTACTTGGTGTAATTGTAAGTGAGTTCTAGAATGAGAGTGGTCTTAAATGCCTTGAGTGTACTTGAGCTTTGAAATATTTGAACTCTAGGCTTAGGAATAATATTGATGGTAGTATGTAAAAGTAGGGTAGAATAAGGATCAAGTATCTTAATTTTGCTCAACTTATTTCTTGTTTGGATAAACTTTTGCATCTATTTTCTATCTAGTGAATAGAATTCAAATAGTCTTGTATTGATAGAGATATGTAGCTTGTGTAGATAATAACTGGATCAATGAATGGCCATCATGAAGTGATCACATGAGTCAAGCAAACACACATCACACAGTTGAAAGCAATTGAAACCACAAATGAGAGAATATTTCAAAATCATTAAATCAAACAATGAATATTCCACCTTCCACCATATTCCACCATAGATTATAAAGGATGACATGTCCTTAAATAGGTAGGTCGAGTGCAGGATGACTCAACAAGACAAGGTGAGTGGATGGGCTCCTCCACTATGGGTGGAGAGAACACTGAGGGAACATAATGGAAAATTGACCTAAGTGGACTAGGCACTTAGGGGACCAAATGGGATGGATGACCCCATCCACTCATTGTGTGACCCAATGCACTCATTATGTTATAATGACCTCATGCACTCATGATGTCATAATGACCTCATAAATACCTATAAGGACCTAATATCAACCTAATAAAGGTGAATAACACAAGGGTAGTAAAAACCCATGCAAGGGTGAAAAACCTACACAAACACCCCCCCCCTCTTATGTAACTTATGTGGGTAGTAGAATTTGGGTCCCAACAATTAGGCCTAATTAGGTACCCAAGTAAAAGGCAATATCTCACAAAGTGGAGAAAGGGGAGAAAACCCAATGGAAAAAAACTTCCCCCCTAAAAGAGAGACATAGAAGAAAAGAAGAGGCTAAAATCCCCTTCCCTGCTCTAAAGATGATGTTGAATTAGTCCACACTCCAAGTACATAGCGATGATCCCTAATATCCTACAAAGTATAAATGATGTATGCCTCCACAAAGAAGAGAGAGAAGTGCAAAAAGTTACATGGTGAATGTTGTAGTAGGTCCCTCTATAAAAAATAATGTCTCTTCCTTTCAGAAGAAAGAAACCATGAGTTATCAAACTGTTGAATACCCACTCAAGTGGATTGTAGGTAGGAATTAGGATGTATATCTCTAGAAAATGCTCAAATGTCTCCCTACTAATGCTTGAATGTGCCAAAGTCTGATTAGTTATCATAAGACTAACTAGAGAAGATGGTAATGAGAAGCATATAATGAAAGGGAGAGAATAGGAGGTTTTATAAGAAGAGTGGCATGGAACATTTCATAAAATAATGTCCATAGGAAGAGGAGATCAAGGCTCAATAACCATCAAAACTGAAGACTGGTATATAAATCAAGCACTTAGATTTGCAAGATGAATGTCCATAAGAAAATATGAGTCATCAATACTCTTAATGTGTATACTCTCACCGAAATCATTAAAGTCCTCTGAAATTCAAGTATGTGAAGGCTTTGGAAGAGTAACAATCTACACAGGAATGAATGTAGAATCTATAAGGAGACAACTAAGGTCTAGCAGAATCTCATTCTGTAGCAGGGGCTCGACAGAAAGAAGAGCATTGTCCACCATAGATGTGTCATCACAAGAAATAGAAGTAAGAGGAGAGAGTGCAACAGACCCATAAAAAATAATAGGAAGTGGAGGAAGTATGATGTAGGTCATAATAGGATCCCCAAAAAGACTCTAAAGAGTGCTCTAAACAATGAAAGGACACTATGTGTGCTCCACATGATGGTGTAGATCACATGAAATGTGCAACAATAAGTGACCATAGACATACTCATAAGAGTTGACCCAATGATCATATTGATTTGGGTCAATAAGAGCAAGAATGGTTCCATCTAAAAATGGAATAAGTTCCCATTCCATGTACAACTACCATGAAACATAATTGGTCTTCCCTAGAAGGACCACTTGCGTAGACTCAACTTTCCTCCTCTATATTCTCTCAAATGGATTCATCATCACTATGAGAAGACACCAAGGAAGTGCAATACTACATGCTACAAACTATAATGAACCCCTAAAGCACACTCATAACTAGGATTTCAGGCTCAACCAAGAATGCATCCAAGTGAGCAATCAGTGTTGGAGTGATGACAGATAATGTATGCTCAAAATAAGGATTTTATACACAACCAAAAATGCATCTAAGTGGGAGAAATTGGTGAATGAAGTACAATACAAAAAGTAGTAGGGCACATAGCATAGGTGACATCTCTAAATATGGCACTTTATATTTTATTACATTTTATAATGTAAATAAGACCAATGCATGGGAAATAAAAAAATATGAACTTTTAAAACAAATGGCACTCAATTTTGATTTACCGATCAAAAGTTATTACATTATTACTTTCCCATAAATAAGGCATATTGAATAAAACTTGCAATAGAACTTTAAAAATCTCAACCAATCAAAGGGTAAGGTAGCCTTCCATCCACTCATTAGAACTGGCATAGAACCCCAGACTTCCTCACAACAACTAAAGTCAGAAAACACCTGGCCTATGCACCCCTATGTGTACTTTTCTAAAAAATCCTCTTTAAGGGGGTTTTAATTAAAAAAATTAAAGCTATTTTTAAATTAATACTTAAAAAACAATAATTTTTTTTAAATAAATTAGGGCAAAGTTAGTTATTTATATTTTTTATTTGGAAAAGAGGAGAGTTGAGTGCCATCATGGAGAATGAAAGCTCATTGGAGGAGGCCCAAAACACCATTTGCAAGGCTCCCAAGCTTGGATTAGGGGCATTTGGACAATTGGAAGCTCAAATCAAGCCATGAGAGGATCAAAACATAGGTCTACACTGCCAATAGAAAAGCTGAAACACTGCCACAAGTCTGAGACTACCATTAACAAATTTATAATGGCATAAAAACATCCTTTACATGTTGTGTGAAGGGTTCAATAAACCATTGAAATGAATGGAATGGCATTTAGAGGGCCTTGAGTGATGTAACAAGGCATGGAAATTTTAAAACACCTTAGAACACCCTTGTATAGGCCTGAGTGGATCACAATGCCTTAGAAAAGGGGTCTTTATGAGATGATGAAAGCTAGATGAGGTTGTCAGAGCTAGGACGCCATTAATGGTGGCTATTTTAGGATGAAATTTGCCTAAACTAGGTCATGAGAAGGTCGTAGGATGATGATCTGGGTCGTGAAAGCTTTATAAACAAGCTTAGATCCTCTTAACTCACCCTTGGCTCAATGGAATACTCTAGTGATAGTGGCCTCCATAGATTTTTCTAACCTACACAAACAAGAGAGAAACGAGCCATAGAGAAACCAAATCCCATAGGACAACTCCTACTAGTCTGAAATTAAACCAATGAAAACTTGTGATTTCAGTAAAATGACCCCTATAATTTTCAAAGTTTATGAGATTTCAAAAAAGACCCCCAAAAAAAATTTCAAACCCACTAAAAAATTGCCTCACAATATATGTAGATAATCTCTAGATTTCAAAATGAAACTAAAAATAAAAATAAACCAAACAATTGTGAACATGGATTGACACTCTAATACCATATTAGAATTACAGATAGGATCACCGAATCAATGAATGGCTATGGTGAAGTGATCACATGAGTCAAGCAAGCACACATCACACAACTGAAAGCAATTGAAACCACACATGAGAAATTATTGCAAAAACATTAGAGAAAATAATGAATACTCCACATTTCACCATATTCTACCATAGAATATAAAGGATGACATGTCCTTAAATGGGTAGGTTGAGTGCATGATGACTCAGCGAGACAAAGTGAGTGTATTGGCTCCTCCACTATGGGTGTAGAGAGCACTGAGGGAACATAGTGGGAAAGTGATTTGAGTTGACTAGGCACCCAGGGGACCAAGTGGGATGGATGACCCTGTTTACACATAATATTTTGAAACTTTTATCGATTACTGACAATTTGGATCTTTCAAGAACCTGTCGAGTCTCAATATCTTTGAGTGCATGCCTTAAGGGGTGCATCGAGAAAGGGGTGGGTAAACCATTGGTTCTTTGTAGGATTGTTGTCCCTTTTGCCACTTTTTATGTACACACTTGTCTCCTAAAACCATTAACCCTAATCTTATTCTTCTCTATTGTACCCATTCCAAGCATTTGCTACATTTTATCCTCACCTAAGTCCCTTTTTATCAGTCGAATGTGCTAGGTCAACTAGGTTGACCCTATATACTTTCAAGATATTTTCACTTTGGAATTAGGTTAGCCTTTGATTGACCTAGCTCAAGACCTAGTGAATAATTATCCAAAATTATTTTAGGTCGACTGGGTGGACCCTATCGATCAAGATTTTTGGAAGGGTCAAGGGTCAAATCCACCTATATATACAAGTTCATTTCCATCATTTATCAAGCAGAAGTAAAAGAAGAAGTAAGAGCGAACAAACATCTACTTGTTGACCATTTTACTTGAGGAATAGAGCTTAGGGTTCCATAATCTCTTTGGAGATATGGATATTGTCTTGTGAATAAATCTTTTGGATGCATTGATAGGTTGTGTATCCTAGAGCTGAATTGTCTTTATCATCCTTACATACCACAACAACCTCTTGCAAAGCACCTTGGCCAAGGGAGAGATTGAGGCTTGGTGGGTTCGTCTTCAAAGATAACTATTCCTAACTTTATTTCTCTTTTGTAAGAGTAGATAAATATGCATGTTTTCTTCTCTTTCATGCATTAAGATGTTGTATACATTAACGTGAGTATATATCTATTATGCATGTTTAGTTTTATTGTTTCTAACTCCCACTTTGTGCCACAAGCTTTGGTGAGCACTAGATTAGATTTATTTTACTTGTTATTAGTTTAAGTGAAATATCAAAATCTAAGACCCCCTTGGGGTTATTGTGTTAGACTGGAGGCTTTATAACCCTACTTAGTATGGTGTATTGTGATAAATGATCCCTTAATCGAGTCTAGCAGATCCCCATATTGGTCATGATCTCGCTTAACAAATGTGTCCCCAATCGGAAGTGTATGGTATGATCTATCTTCTCCAAGTTAGGGTTAAGACATGATGCATTTCTAATTACATACATTCTAGTGAACCTAACATGAATCTAACCCTTTCAATATTTGTTTCACTTATTTCATCATTATTTTTTATCATAAATTTGAAATACTGGGTCGACCATATTGACATAGTTCTAATTTCTATGCACAAGTTTAACACACAATCACATCCAAATGACTTTGTTATTTTTGTGTAGGTTCTTTTCTAGGTATAGGCTACTAGATCGACTCAGTCAACATAGTATAGTTTTTCAGTCTTTCAAACATCTAATCCAGGCTACTAGGTTGACCCAGTTGACCCTATATACTTTCAGGCATCAGATTCAGACTACTAGGTTGAGCCTGTATATTTTAGGCACTCAACAATAGGTTTCTATAAATCTTGGTTGACATAGTTAGCATGATTTTCAAGCATTTAGCAAGTGTATTCAATAGTAGTCTCACTTCTTTGCATCCTTTAACCAACCAAGGTTATTTTATATCCTTTCTCTCTATCCTTACAGTTTTTATTTTCACAGTTTGCAATCTTTGAAACCACCACTGTACAATCAACTAGGTCAACCTTGTCGATGTAGTTTTGTATTATGTGTGTTATCTAAATAACTAGGTCGATCCTATCGACCTTATTCATTTTCAGACTTTATGCTTCCACAGTATAGAGGTGATATTGTCAACCACGTTTTGTATTATATGCATACACTATCGACTAAATTAACAATGTACTATGTTTCAAAGTTAGAATTAACCCTTATATACTAGTAATTAACTCACACTTTCATTTCCTATTGCTTGCATGCTTAAAATAGATCACATAGTCTAATTAGGTGGTTTTCAATATACTGTTTAGTTGCACTATTTTTCTCTTTTATGCACACACTACCAAATCACAAAATCTTAAACAAACATTTTAACAATTGTCTACCCAAGGCCAACCTACTTGGGTTTCATCACCAAGGGGGAAGCCGACTTGGTTTTCTAGCTAAGTATAAACACATGGTTGATGGTATATTTTGGCTAAGTAACTAACACCCTTATCACTACAGTGTGTGAAGTGTGGAGGTAGGCCTTAATACCAAGCATGTACCATTGCTAATATATATCCCTTTTAGCCCAAATATCTTAAAACTATCCTTATATTACTTTTTAGTTCCTTGCTTACATCCAACTTCCTATCACATTTAAAATTATGTTCTAATAATCGAACAATATTCAGGTTGACCACTTAGTTAGCTTTTACTTTTCAAGTTGATTGCTTGCTCTTTGCTCAATTATGTGTTGTATTACAAAAACTTGCATTAGCTAGCATTGGTGCAAGGTTTTTGTTATGTGCCTCAATTACATCACCCTCACTGATCCAATTGATTGTTTGTTTCCATTTAGTTCTTGATTTTCAAAATACTTGCAAAATTATTCTTGTTTCAGTACACAGTCATTTCAGTTGAAATAGTCTCTTATAGACTTGATCATCCCAGTTGACCCTTTACACTTTTTTAACCTCTGTCTGTTGTGTTAGGTTGACCTAATCGACCCTGTATAATTTGTAAGCCTTATTCCCTATGATAGATCGACCTAGTCAACTCTATATAGTTTTTGTCGCTTCTTGTTTCCTTGCTTTCTCATCTCTTTTGCCTATTTTAGTCTTTCTCCTTCACCATGAATTTTTTATTTGAAGATAACACTGAGTTGAATTCAACAAACATTATGAGTTTTACCAACCCTAATAGGGTTTCCCATATGCAGAGTATGGCTCCTATCTTGGATGAGAGTAATGTTCATATAGCCACTCGCATATGAACTATGGGACCCTTCATCATTCCTCTTCATGGCATAATCCTCTCTTCTCCCTAGAAGATCAACCTAAATTAGAGTATACCCCTAAAATTTTCTTCTTTATCTCCTAATTTCCTCATCATCGAGGAAAAGATCCATCTACCATTAACCATATTATGATTAGTGGTTAAGTTGAAGAGCCCCATTCACTTACTCCCACATTTTTAAATGGATTTGGGGTACCACTTTCTTTAATTCTCAACCTCTTCCCTTGATTATGACCCCTTCTCATACCATGACCTCTTCTTATTTAACTTCTTCTACCTCCATGCCTAGTATATCCACTAATATGGTAGGTTCTACATCTAGTGGACCTATTATAATATCCATTATCCTTAATCCTTCTACTAGTGCATCATTTTCTACCCAAGGAAATCATGCTTCTAGTGCTTTCTCTTCTCATCCCTTCACTAATCCATCTTTTGCTTCACAAGCAAATTTTGCCACTAGTGCTTCACATTCTCATAGTTCCTCTCAAGCTCCTACCAACACTAATAGTGGTACCCAAGCCACTAATACCAAATATAATGCTTAAAAGAGTGTTAAAAATAGTAATCAAACCCACCAACTATTGTTACAAACAATCAATCAAATGAATACCTTTTAAGCTCATAATACAAATCAAATGATGAGAATGCAAAATCACCTTCTCCATCTTCAAACTCATCTTCAACTAATGACTTAGGGCACATATATTCAAAATGTTTCACTCCTCTTCAAGATTCTCAAGGAAATCTCATTCCTCAACCTCCTTTGGTCAATAAAACCATTAATAATCTTCAAAATCAGTCTTTTACCACTCAAATTGATAATATTGATATAGGAGGTATCACCCCTACCATTTCTTATAATGGATCAACTGATCCTACCCTTCATCTTAAAACATTTGGAAATATTTATAAGGATTGGGTTAAATTAAACACCTTTGCTGCTACCAAGCTCTTAGCCAAAACTCTTACGGGTGATGCCTTATTTTACTACAACCAACTTAGAACCCATTCTATTTCTTTTTTGGAAAATTTAGTAAATGCTTTAGTTTAAGAATTCCAAACCAGTGATCTTCTTGAAAACACCTTGGCCCATTTCATAAATTATAAATAGCTTGAAAATGAAACTAGCTAAGATTTTTTTAAAAGGTGGAAAACCTTGTCAAACAAGTGTGAACAGAACATCACTGACGATAACCTTTTTCATCTCTTCACTAATGCTCTTTTTCCTAAGTTACAATATCGGGTCTGCACTCTCTCTCCACATACTTTGGAGGTGCTATTAACCAAGTCAAACTTCAATATTTCCTTATGCATCAATTCGAGTCACCCCAACCTTTTGTGGGTCCTCATATCTTACTTAAGAACAAAAATCATAATGCTACCAAGGATGGTGTCATAGAATCTTATGACATCATTCACACCATTCAAGTTGTTGTTCCTAACCAATCTTCAGAACCTGCACCCCCTTCTCAACCATATACCAATCCTCATTTATCTTCACCTAATAACATCAATGTTCACAAACCCTTATCCTTAGTTGAATTATTTAAAAGTCTACCTAGGCCTCTACCATGAGAACTTGATCCCACTCATCCTATGAAATCCTAGTATGACCCAAATAAGTTTTATTGGTTTCATGTTAGTTGGAGTCATTATCATGAGACATGTAAGCAAATTCATAATTTAGCTATGGTTTTTATTCTTGGTCCTAATTTTGATCATGATTATATCATTTAGAAATTTCAACAAGCCTATGACATTACTTTTAAGGCTCATGAAACACATACTAAATCTCAAGCCTTGAATCAAGCTAATTCTCATTTGGCTATCTATAAAGACCCTCTTTCTAATCACCAACTTAATCAAGACAACCTAGACAAGCTTACCCCTTTCACCAATAATGTTGAAAGTCTTATTGACCCCACTTCTAAAGAGAATGTGGTCAACATGACTAATATACAAAGGGTGGTTACTTTTATTGATCCACAACCTATCTACACTCCTCTATTATGTCAAACATTTTGAGTTATCCAGGATTCTTATCCAACTCATTTAAATTAGTTTGGGCAAGATGACCTTATAACCTTTGATGAGCCAATTCCAAATCCTTCTTTGGATAACACTTCCCATTCTATTTCTACCATCCCTCTATCTTCTAACACTAATGATAATCAAGCTTCTACCAACACTTCTACCAATCCTCAAAACCAACCTGAACCAACTGATTCACCTTCTCACCATAATTTACAACCTTATTATAAAAATTCTCCTTCTTATCAACACAAATTCCAATGCACTTTGGCTCCTCCTTCTAAGGACCTCATTAATCATTATGCACCTATTTCTACCAACCTTCTTATGGGTTATGATGAGTGGGATCCCATTCTGGAACTCACTAATCTCCCATCTCAATTTTCATTCCTTGAGCTTATGAGGACCTCTCCATGTCATATAAATTGTCTTATGCCACTATTGTTTGAAATGAACATCCCTCATCCTCCCCTAGCAAGATATGAAGCAACCTTATCTGGATCTAAGGATAGCATATTACAATAATGTGAAGAGATGTCCATCCTTGTTGATGAAACAATGGATGCTTTTCTTTCATTAAAATTTCATATCATTTCCATGATTCCCAATGAGATTCTGATTCATGCAGACGATCCTCCTTTATTCATTAGTTTCTAAATAAGTGATATCCAAGTCAAGCATATATTGATTGATGAGGGTTTTGTAACTTGCATTGCCTCTCTTGATTTTATCAAACCCTTGGTTATTTAGAATGTAATCTCAAGTCCACACACAACACATGCCAGGATATGATCGAAGGCAAATGCCTCCTTTAGGTTGTGTGTGGCTTCCCATTACCATCCCACCTATCACCATTCATGTGAAGGTGATGATATTTAACTTTCCTCTCTCTTATATTATTTTGCTTGGTAGGCCATGGACTCACTATATGAGAGCAGTTGCTTCTTCCACCTGCCAATACATTAAATTCTCTCACAATGGATCCATTTATAGGATTCAGGGTGACACTAACCCTTAGAATTTAGAATAATTCTAAGACCATGGTGTCTTTAAGATTCCTACTCTTTAACCTTTGCCCAGTGTTCCATTCTGTGAGTCTCAACGATTCAAATTTTCTATTAATTCCAATCGAGGTTACAATGGACATCCTGAGTTTATTGGGAATATTCATCCTAACCTCTAAGATTTTAATGATGATGAGCCAAATGAGATCAACCTGAAGATTAAAACTTTTTATCTCTTGCCTCATCTCATCTTTCAGCTTCCTGCTTCTTTGTAGTCTCATTCTCACAAACCTCCTTGCAATGATATTTCCATTGTCTTGACTAAGACTAAGCATTCTATTCATCACACTTCATCAGATGACAAGGTAATCCCTACTTGCATCATTAATCTTTGCACACCTAACTATGATAATGGTTACACCTTAGATGATCTATTCTTAGGCAATCTTGTTCAAGCCCATGGTGTTGATATTATCAGTTATCATTCTTCTTTGCTTCAGTATTTTAGTGATTCTTCCAATGTTCCATCGTTTATAGTTTCTAATTTTAGAATTTTTCCTCTTTATCATAGGGTAGAGATGGTTCTGACACCTCCAATTTTTGAGGAACCTCATAGGAGTATGCTCATGGATCATGCTATGACTAGGCCCTACCATTTTTCTAAGTACGCTGATCCCTATAGTTTGTTTATCCCTAAGATGCGTATGACTCTTCTTTGGACTTTTCTAGACCCCGCCCATCCCTCAATAGAATCCATTTCGGATCCCATTCCTGCTCCTACTATAGTTGAGCCCATTCTTACTCCTGTTATAATTGAGCCCATTTTTGCTCTTATTGTCATTAAGTCTATCCCTACTTTTGATTATTGAACCTAGTCTCATTCTTTCCCCATCATCACCTTTTATTGGTGATGGTTTGCTTCTTTTACCTCAATTAGCTCCATTGCCCACTAAATGGGACGATGAGCCTTCCCAAGCTCTTTTCATTCCTATTACACCTTATCCTTTGAGTACTTATACTGAGCCAACTCACAAGTGTATATATTGCTTCCACATCACAGATAACCATTCTTCCATGCATTATCGCAAACTATGACAATATATAGATACTTTGTGTCCTTCTTCCCCTCAGTCCTCAAACAAGGCCATACCTCCCCCAACGGTATTACATGAATATATGCCTACATATGGAGAGGTGTATTATCTTTGGTACCAATGTGGCACCTATCACACCATATCGCATCCTTCAGTAACACCTTAAGGATCACCTTATAGTTATTCTCAAACCTTCTACCATTCCTACCATAAGTCATTCCCACAAGAAGGCTCCCTCTTCTTCTCCCAAAGTTTCACCTCTAGTGGTTCTATCCCCTCCTATGGTCCCTTCATCACCTTAGGTACCTCCACCTATGATTCCTTCACTTGTGGACCTTCACTCACCCATGGATACTTCTCCGCCTATGAGTCCTTCACCTGTGGATCCTTCCCAATTAGTGATTCATGCATCTCCCATAGAGCCCTCTCCCATGCCTTATTTTGAACATCCCTTGCCTGATATTCCTCCTTAGTATGATCCATCCAACATTCATACTTTTCTTGTTGAGGAGATTAGACGAGAATTAATTTCTCAATTCTTATTGAAGATAGATGAGACATTAGCAACAGTTCGCATCCAACTTCATAAAGATCTATCCAATGTTCTAGATAATGTGTGTGGATAGATTTATTAATATTTATGAGTGCATTCAGGGTGATTTTACATTTTCATTTGATTTGGACGTGTGCTCCAATATTATATTTATCTATTTGTTATATCATTTGACATTGTGTCAAATTCTTATTTATCTTACATGGTGACTTTACTTTCACACTCTATATTACTTATACTGTCATTTATGTTTGCTTATGAATATTTTTTTTTCTTATTGTTTTCTCTTTATTTCTTAAGTTTTCTTTCGTAAAATTTCCCTTCTTGTTTCTTCATGATTGTTTGCTTTCTTATCTCTATTTTTCATAGCTAATTATCATTATGACTTGGTTATACAAACCTGGTTCCCTTTAGTCATTCCCTATTACCATGTGATCAATTAATAAATAATTAATTTCATTATAATCTCCTTTCACTGGTCCACTTTAGATCTATTTTTTCTCTATATTCCTTTCTTGTAAACTAAGCATATACATGGTTGAGAATTGAAATAACATGTTGGTTCATTGTCAATCCCAAGTGTCCTAGTTAGTCTTGTCCTTGGTTACTTAGCTTTCTTTAGCTTAAGCCTATAGCTCATTCATGTGTATCACTCTATCTCTTGTGCTTGGTCATCCAATTATGTATGGAGGACGAATCTTAAAAAGCATTTAAAACATTTAAAATCCAAATCATTTAACAAAATATAATGATCCAAAAGGCAAAAATATTCAAATATTCTTAAAAGTCAAATCACACTAAAAGATGTGATTCAAAACACATCTCTTTTTTCTAGTCAAAGCTCAAACTCCATAGTTGGTCTCACAATAGAGCTGAGGTCCATTAGGGTGTGGTAGACCAGTAGATTATAAAAAGAGAATAAAAAAATCTTTTAGTGCTACCTACTTTCTCATGCAAGTACTTAATCTTCACAGTAAATCGAAGGCTTTATAAGGGGTCTTGAGGAATGGGGAACACATCATGGGAAGGTAGGCCCATTTCTCTTTATCCTGTAGCAATATATCTTCATGAGTTGATCTTAGTAGCATGCTTACTTGCCTACAATCTTAGTGTCTATAGCAAACAAGTTTCCTTTGTACATTGATGGTCACTAGTTACTTAGTGTCTTCTCATGTCCTTAGTATGCCTCATGTCTCCTAAGGTCTTCTCATAAGATGCCTAAGTTATGCTTTTTACATTCCCTTTTTCATGCCCTACATTCCTCATATTTTCTTTTGATAAATATTATTATGTTCATTGATCACTCCCCTTGGGATTCCATTTGTGAGTTGCATTGTAAGACCATGGATAAGACCTAACCATCCTCACAGATTAACACAGTTTCACCTTCCTATTACCCACATCCTTTTTTACCCAATTTTCACATTTATTCCACCTTAGTGGTGTTTCCATCATGAGTTGTAGTGTAAAACCATGGATAGGACCTGGCACTCCTCACAAAAAATTTCAATAATCCAAGTCACAATCAAAATTACATGTGTCAAATATGAGATAAGATGTGATTGATTATGAAGTTACACATCATTGCATGCTTCCCATCTTGATTTAGTATGTTTTATGCTTAATTCATTTTTCTTTCACTTTTTATCTTCTTATTTTCTAATTTCATGTAAGAATCCAACCATTTCTTGAATTTTTCATACTTTCTAGATTGAATTAGTATGATAAATTTAAGACTAATTTTTGTCAATTTTGTTTCTCTTATACTTCTCAACATGATTTAGTATGATTGATTGATTTAATTGATTTTGTTTTTATACCATTTTTTTCTTTCACATGACTTCTATTTTATTACATTATTTTCATACTTCCCAATGTAATTTAGTGTGATTTTACTTGTTTTAATTTGGTACTCATATTTCTCTTGGTTTAAAAATAAACTTTTTACCATTTTGTTTACCATTCCCGTTGGTTCTTTATACTTAGTCATTTTCTTGTTATTACACATTTCCCAACTTCAAATAGTGTGTAGTACACTTTTAATTGATTATATTTTACCAAGTCTTTTTTGCATGTTTCTTTTTAACCATACATGTGTCTTACATAATGCTAGAAAAGAAACCATAACTCATATATTTCCTATAACATATACAACAAAAATAGATAAATACATGTGATATAAAGAAATATATCCAAGCATCAAAAACTACAACCATAATCATAACACATACAATCAATATCTAAAATGATACATATATATATCTCACGAGTTTTGATACAACAAATACAACCATATACAATGCTCTAGCTCTATGGTTGGGCCCCATGTTGCCCATTGATGCCTTGGTTTGACCCCTCTAAATAGAGTGTTGTAACGAGGTTGTCCAAGATCTCAATCCCAACACTTGCCCCTATAGATGAGTTGTCCATCCCTATACTTGTGCCAACTGGGCTAGGATCACCAAATGTGTTATTCTCTCCTACTCTTATACCTATGACATATGGGTCAGGGTTACTACATGTGTCACCCTCTCATGGGCATGTGTATGTGTCATTTGTGTCACTATATCTTCTTTCCTCAGCTAGGGCTTGCCATCCCCATGTCTCTCTTACACCCACTTCTGCATCTCCTCCTTATGCACTCATAGCTACCTCATGGCCTCTCTAACTAATCTAAACTAGCTTGCCTGAGATAGGGTAGATGGTACCCAAGGATCCTCCAGTGTATTAGAATTGTATGGTATTAATACCTCATCTAGGATATCATGGAATGTTCCCCTCACTAAGGACCCCTATCTAATCTCCTCATCCTCTATCACACCTACAAAAAGCAAAACCAGATAGATATTAGATCACTGATATATATCCAAATCTATCTATCTTTAGTATATCTCAAATAAAAACTTAAGCACAATTTAACCATCTTTTTAATACCTATCTGTGTGTAGGCCACTATTGTCTTGCCATTTTTGTGACCACTGAGCACGGTCTTCCCATCTACATAACCTTCAATAACCTCCTCTATCAGTGACCTAAAAAAAAATATTGGAGATACCACTCATACCTATTTTACGCTACACTTGAATGGTCTCTCTATAGTCCAACTTTACTATAATCCACCTATTGGGTCATCTAAGACATCTACTATCTCTATTATTTCCATCTCCTATTGCCTCTGTCAATGTCATGTCCTCGATGGTCACTGCTCATCCCACTATGGAACTAGTAGTGGTACCTTTGGTGCTCCTATCTTTGTCCTCATCTCCTCTCACTCCTTTACCTATTGTGCTCGACCAGTCTATGATATCTCACGATGTAGTCTAAGCATCGACCTTGCCACTAGTGGCCCTAGTCCTCCTCTCCCCTATGGCTTTCTCACATGTGAGGCCCAAAACATGGGAACCACTATCAACACTATTGGGTGAGGCAAGCCCATCTATCCTAGAACTCGTGCTACCAGCTGTGCCATTATTAATTAGGTGTAATGCCCTGTCACCTATTTCCATACCAAAGTTGGTGTAATTATGCCCTAGTTAGGCTATATAGTGGCAATGTGCTCATATAAATGAATACTATATTTACTCATCTCACTATTCATAGCACTGGTACGTTGAGCACGACCCACACTATCTGGTCTTGTCTCCATTTTTGTACTTGAAGTGACCTATCATCAACCACATGGGGTAACCCGATTGGCTAAAACATGGGGAACCTCTCATAGATCCATGTCATCAATAATATGATCAACCTTATCAAATTTTGCTCTTTACAACACTCCATACATGTCATGTATGAGTTGTACCTAGATGACAAAACCCAAGTCATATAGCACCCTCTCCTCTGATATCACCCAACTCAAGGCTATCACAAAAAGTGGTGCCTTGTCGTCCAACTCATAGCACAACACTCATGTTGTCACAATTCATATCATAGCCTTCTAACTGTCCAGAACCTATGAGATATACAAATAAAACATGCTCATCTTCTGGCATGAGTATATCCTCTCTAAGCCTATAGCCCATACAACTAAGGCTCTCTTATCCTCATCACTATCAGGTATCCCCATGACCATAGGTGTCCCTACTATGGGTAGTCCTATGATGGCATGCACATCCTCTAGGGTGATGCCCACCTCTATAGTATCCCCCTCCACCTCCCTCCTAAAGGTGTTAGTCAATCATTCCTAGCATCCTAGGAGCATGACTAAAAGATCTGAGCTTAACAGTATCCTACACATCTTTGTTATGCCTCTTACACCTATAGATATCAATCTTGTTCTATCCTTTATCGACAAGCACTCTAATTAATAGATTTGGTAGTGTGATGTGTCCACCAAATTCTAGAATCTTGGTGCCCCTATATTCAAAGAAACACAAAAGATGTATTAGATCCTCCATGTCATGTATAGTCAAAATACATTGTTAATAAAAGATAAGCCTAAATTGCTTTAGTTTAGTCATTTTTAATCAATTTCCCCTATTTTTAGCCTACTCAACCCTTTTAGCCCTCATTCAATCATTATGGGCCCTTCTAACACTCTTTCACCCACTTGCATGCATTTTCATATTATTTTGGTCCTTTGGTCAACACTAGTTTGACCAAAATTTCCCTATTTTTGACTTGGTTGACTTAAAAATCTAAGTCAACCCTCTTATTTTCCTCCCCTTAGTATTGTATTGTCATACTGGGCTTTTCTACTTAGTCAATAAACTGTACTGGGTCAGTAGTCTATAAAATGTATTGGGTCAACATATACCTACTGGGTCGACAGTATGGATTTTGTCATTTTTCAACCTATTGGGTCAACCTAGTTATTTTTCCCTACCAACCCCTTATATTTTATGAAATAAGTGTTTTTCAGTAGTTACTTCCCCAAACCCTTCAAACCCATTTCCCTAATTAGTTTTTCCTACCTTTAACACCTAATTTGGTTTCATTTTGATATCTAGAAATGCTTAAAATTACAAATTTATAAAAATACACTTAAATCACTAGAATATTCAAAAATTGGCTTAAGATTTTTAGTTGCTTACCTGTCTTGCACATGTTATCACCTCTGGGGGTCCCTCTCGCCTAACCTATCGTCTCTTCACCATCCTAGCTCTTTTGGTCTCTCAAAGCTCTTTTTCTCTCCTTCACAAGTCAAAAATAACAAATGACTTTCATTTTACCTTATTTAAAATCATTTTTAAAAATTTAAATCTTTCGATTATTTTCTGATAGATTCCTTGTTTTGCCTCCATCTTTATTTTTACTCATCCATTTTTTGAATCGTAAAATGTTCTAAAATCATGATGACATAGAGAATCTTTTCCACTACCATATGCCTGTCTTCCAAATTTTTTGATTTTTGGCTATTTTTTGCACTAACTTTTATAGGTTCACCTAGTGTTCTTCATATTGGATGCCTTCACTTCTCTTACAATCTACTTCTTTATCTACAACACTAAGGTAAGTAAAAGTATGTGTTTTTCAATTTTGTCCTTTCATTTATCTTATTTATTGTTTATTGCACTTTACTTAGCATCAATGTTATGTGTTATCATGTTTTATTTCCTGAAGCACCATCTCATGTTGCACTCATATGACACATGATGAGCTTTAGTTAGGGCATATGTATACACATAATAGTTTCAAACTTTTATCGATTACTGACACTTTGTATCTCGTAAGAACCCATTGAGTCACAATCTCTCTAAGTGCATGCCTTAAGGGGTGCACTGAGAAAGAGGTGGGTGGACCATTGGTACTTCACAGGATTGTTTTCTCTTTTGTCACTTGTTGTCTACACACTTGTCTCCTAAAACCATTAACCCTATGCTTGTTTTTCTTTATTTTACCCATTACAGGCATTTACTACATTTTATCCTCCTTTTCCTTACCTAAATCCCTTTTTATTAGTCAATTGTGATAGGTTGACTAGGTCAACCCAATACAGTTTTGGGATATTTTCACTTTGGAAATAGGTTAACCTTTGGCTGACCTAGCTCGAGATCTAGTGAATAATTGTATGAAATTATGTTAGGTTGACTGGTTCAACCCTATTAGATGATATTTTCAAAAGGGTCAAGGGTCAAACCTATATATACAAGTTCATTTCCATCATTTATTAAGGAGAAGCAAAAGAAGAAGTAAGAGTGAACGAACATATGCTTATTGACCATTCTACTTGAGAAATAAAGCTTAGGGTTCCATACTTTCTTTGAAGATACGGATCTTGTCTTATGGATAAGTATTTTGAATGCATTGATAGGTTGTATAGCCTAGATCTGATTTTCCTTTGTCATCCTTACATACCACAACAACCTCTTACAAAGTACCTTGGCAAAGGGAGAGATTAAGGATCGATGGGTTCGTCTTCAAAGGTAAGTATTCCTGACTTTATTTCTCTTTTGTAAGAGTAGATAGATATGCATTTATGATTCTCTTCCACGCATTAAGATTTTGTATACATTGGTGTGAGTATATTTCTTCTATGCATGTTTAGTTTAATTATTTATAACGCCCACTTTATGCAACAAGCTTTGGTGAGCACTATATTAGATTTATTTTACTTGTTATTAGTCTAGGTGAACTATCAAAACCTAGGACCCCCTTAGGGTTATTGCATGATTGTGCTAGACTGGAGGCTTTGAAACCCTCCTCATCATGGTGTATTGTGATAAATGATCCCCTAATTAGGTCTAGCAGATCCCCATATTGGTCATGCTCCCATTTAACAAATGTGTCCCTAATTGAAAGTGTATGGTATGATCTATCTTCTTTGAGTTTAGATTGATCTATAAACATGATGTATTTCTGATTGCATGGAGACCCCATCCACTCACTGTATGACCCTATGCACTCACAAATACATGATGATGTCATAATGACCTCATAAATACCTATAATGACCTAATATCAACCTAAGAAAGGTGAATAACACAAGGATGGAAAAAACCCATGCAAGGGTGAAAAACCTACACCAATGGGGCACACATTTGAAACTATATACATTTTGGAGAGTTAGGGAAAGGGACATTAACACCTAGTTTGGGACACTATCACCATGTGGTTGTAGTTTCCTTAGGGTGGTACTAATGTCTACCTGGCAGACTGTTGGGCACACTAGGTTGGGATATGGGAATGTTGTCTTAAGACTGTATTTAGGTTGATAGAAGATGTCTATGGTTTGCACAATGGTTGGAAAAGTGTGGTAAAGGCTCTAGAATAGGTATAGGGTTAAGTTAGGAATATGTTGTCTCAAACAACACTCTTAGCATCTAAATATCACTTTTAGGTGAATACATAGACTCATTACATTTGATGTGATGTTAGACTCAATTTAGGAGCTTTTCATAATCTTTTTGAGGTTTGGCGATAAATATTCCATTGATGGTGAGCAAGCATGGATATTCAAGATCATAATGATGTAATTTATCATGGATGTTATCATTTTTATGTGGGTTCTATGTTATTACATGTTGGTCAAAGAATATATATGCATAATCTACCTAAAGTGCATCTTCTTAGTCCAATGTGTCCATGTTGAGTGCATTTTCTAACCATGGAAACACATAGACATGTGTTAATCCTCTATGTTTCCATTCATATATAAGTACAAAAAACACATTACAAAATTATTATTTTAGCGAGGTTTTCAATATTTATTGATTGTACAAAAACATAGGTTTAGTATGTATACTTATACCAATAGTCTTTGATGTAGAAATGTTTATCTAGGATTTCTTCATGGAACATTAAAAATACTTTATCCAAATATGAATATGTAAGATGTGGATTTGTAATTAGGTTTTGATTTATCCAATGGGAATTATTATTTAGGAGAGATTCAGGTGCACTTGGCATAACTTTATGTAGATTTGACTACCTAGTGTCTATTACACTCAAGGTGAAGAACAATGTCAATGATCCTAATTATGTGATCATATATGTTAATTCATTATTAGACTTGGACCAAAATTAATGTGTACCTCTAAGAGTTTATTTAAAATGCAATAGTTGATCTACAATAGTTGTATCGAGTAATTGTGCAAGATATCTATGCAAGTCTGAAATTGTGAGTGGCAAGTTATCTTCAATGTTTTTTTTGAAAATATTGTAGATGTTGCCTAGCTTCGATGGTGCATCATTACATTCAACAAGAAATATCATAAGCGTGGATGGATTTCAAAATGGTTATCCTAATATTTGAGTAAGTACACAACATATTCGTGCAACTAAACTTTTCTAATATGGGGTTGTTGGTACATGCAAACACCTATTGGAAAAAGAGAAGAAAATGCCAAAGAAAATAAACCCTCTATGTTGTACTCATTGATGGGTGAGTTGTTAAATTTTGGCCAATTGATTATAGGTTAAATTCTAATATTGATGTAGTTTACATAGTCTCTTATTTGGTTAACCTCTCTTCGTGCATTTGGAAGGGAAGCCCCAAAAGATGAGGTTTGATGATATCTGTAGTTGCATTTGTGTCATCATTTGAATCTAGATTATTGATTAGTATATATGTAAGCTCCATCATAGTATGGTGAAGGACATAGGAGACATTGATAGGTTTAAATGGAAGGGCATCAAGAGCTTGATGGTCAAACTAGACATTAACATAAAAGGGGTCATGTTCAATTTTGTCGTTACATCCTAATTACTCGTTAAGCAAATTATTTGAATATCCATGGATATTTATAGCTGACACATTTTATTTGGCTATTTTTTACTAAGATTTGAGATATATATTTTTATGGGATAGAAGGATATTGTTTAGGTGACATGATTACATTGCTATGAGTTAGTTATAGTGTAAATGTTTACATTATGATCATGTTGATTCGTTATTTTAGTTATATTTAATGATGTAAGTATATCATGATGTTATGATCTAACTACCTGCTTGTTGTGAGATTGACATAAGAGAACTAATCCTTCAAAGCGTGACAGAGGGAGAGCATCATCGGAGAGGGTGATGTAGATGGAGATATCAGAGGATGATAGAAAACTGACTAGAACTCTACACACACAACATTAACTAGCACATGTTAGAATGCATAATAAAATATTTAACACAGTGTGTTTATTTTTTCTTGCATTAAATAGTTGTTTGCTCATGATTTTCTAGTATAGTTTAAATAGTTTAATAGAACTCATTCTGTGTGATTAGCGTGTGTGATCATTAAATGCTGGTAGAAATGTGATTTGCTTAGTTTAATTAAATTCAGGTTATTAATTTATGATTTTTTCATTAAATTATTATGGCATTTGGAGATGCTAATTAAATTAGTGAATTTATAGATTTTTATAATTAATGTTAAAAATAAATAAAATTTAAAAATTGCCACTTGAGAAGAAAAAATAGAGAAAGAATAAGAAAATAAAAAGAACAATAAAAAAATAAAATGGAAAGGTCTAAATTTAAGAAAAATTAAAGGAAATAAATACATAAAATATTAACAAAAATAAAGAAAACAACATAGAAAAAATAGAAAAAGAAAATATGTCAAAGAAAAAGACTACACCCTTTTAATCTTAAGGGATATTACGAAAGGAATATCATAAGGATATCAAGAGAAAAAGAAGGCATAACACAGTAATGAAAAATATAGAAGAGGTGTTTTGGAATAATGGAGAAGAAGCTAAGACAAATAATAATGTGAATAACCATACAGATTACCAGGTAGGTGCTTTTGCTTATGTCAAAACCTTTAAATTTATGTGTGTGATATTTATTTGTTATGGAATTAAATTTGGCAAAGAATATCGATCCAGGTGTCCAAGTAAAACTAATTATATGCTAAAATTTTGCCAGCCATACTTAGGCATCGATCTACACGCAACTTACCTTTATAGATAAAAGATCTACAAACAAATGATTATATATATTAGCATCTATAAAAAAGCAACAAGAAATCAACTTGTTTGAGCTGTATAACTATTGACCAATTTTTGGTCTTGCAAGCCAAAATTGAGCACCCCCTCTTTTATCTTTGCAAAAGTCATCCAATCCATGTTTTGGCTAGATCATCCATCTGCTACCTTGTGCAAAATGTTCTCTGCCAAACCTTTTCTAAGAAAAAGCCAAGTGTTTTCCTCATTTGCTTAGCTAAGTGCATTTTGGGTTTGTCAAGAGTAGTTACTTCACCTACAACAGTGCATTTTGGGTTTTACAAGCCACTTTACTTGTGAAATTTTCATAAGATAAGTCACTTGCAAAACCCAATTTGGTCTTCGCAGACCAAATCGGGTTTTCCAAATAGAATTTACTTGTGAAATTTTTATAAGTCAAGTTACTTGATAACCCTGATTTGGTCCTTATGGTGTAATTTAGACTTTACAAATACCTTTATTTATAAAGGTTTATAAGTAAAGACATGTGCAAACCCTGATTTGGTCTTGGCATACCAAATCAGGTTTTTCAAGTGTCTTTATTTGTTTGTTTTATGAGTTGAAGTTGATGCAAAAACCTGAAGTAAGAGCTCATGAGAAGTCCAAAATGGTCTATCTAGTGTAATTTAGGTTTGTGCAGGTGTATTACTTGTTAGATTTTATAAGTAAAAGCAAGTGAAGGACCTGATTTGGTTTATGCAGCTCATCAAAGGCACAAATTTTCTTTGGAGGGCACATAAGCAAAGAAAGTGGACTTTTCACTTATTTGAAGGACAATTGAAGAAAGGCCGAAGGGTAAGTCTGGAAGCAAGTGCCCTTACAGAGGGATTTTTGTCGATAAGGGGACCTCTTCACTTTTTGTTAAGAGTAATTTGTAGGAGTTATGAAGGGTAGGTGCCCTTGCAGAGGGCGCCCAGGCAGGAAAAAAGACCCTTACATTTTCCCTAAAGGGCAATTCTGGGAGCTAATGGCCCTTGCAAAGAGCACTCAAGTGATGAAGTTGACCTTTTTCAAAAGCCTAAAGGGTATCTTCAGAGCTTAGATGGCCCTTGCAAAGGGCACTAGGAGGAAGCAAGGGATGAAGACAAAAATTAGGAAAAGCCAATGCCAAGAGAGAATTTCCTTCAAACAAAATGTTTGAAGGAATTCCTTTAGACATTTTATCCAAAGAAAAGAGACGTCGAAGCCCAAAGGTGGAAGAAAGACACACAAAAAATTTCCTTTAGACAAAAGTCTGAAGGAAGTCACCTAAACAAAACCCTAAAGGTTGACGAAGAATAGTGCAAAGGTTGAGCAAACGAAAGGAAATCCTTTGGACAAAAAGAAAAGCCCACAGGAGTGTGTTGGGTGAATATTTTGTCGACCAGCTAATTGGTGAGCAAAATAAGTCTCTTCAACCATAGCATAGGGTGATTGGTCATCCAAAGTTGCAGGTTTACCACATCCAAAGGGGACAAATCTCTCCTCTCATCAAGGGGAGGTTCCCTATAGGTATAAAGGCGCTATATACTATATATATAAACTGAAAATAACACTCAGGTAGGATATACCATCCATCTCTCTTCTTTTAGAGATGATGTTCACAAACAAAGGAAAAAATCTTGGTGAAAACACTGAAGGCACTTCTCTTCTTTCAGAAGTGTTCTTGCAGGAAACAACAGGAGGTCTTTCAGGTAGGATAAGTAATTGGTAACAGAGTATAGAGTAACCAACAATCTAAGATGTAGCACAAAGTCTCCACCTTGACTGCCCAAGAGTGAGATATGAAGAACAATGGGGGCACAAAGTCGTCCCAAGGTCCATCACATAGAAATAGAAAATAAACACACACTGAAGACAATTATGACAGCACAAAGTCTGAAAGTAGTTGGCTTCAAGACACCTTCCTTATCACTTCCACTAGCTCTACTTGTTAAATTGCATAAACAAAAATACATTTAGGAAATAGACATAGGAACAATCTCCTAGAATGATACAAGCTATAACCGCATAAAGTCTAAAAGTAACTTGCTTTCTGATTCAAACAAAGAAATATGATGAACAATCTAAGCTCAAAGTCTCAGTAATGCCTTTCAATTCATGCAGAGTTTTGCTTCTGGTAACGGGAAGATCTCCCTTAAATTAAACTAAGAGATTACAATATATAGAGGCCAAGGAAGGCTTGGCACTTTGTCCCATGGAGCGGCCCATGTTGTGCATTAATGCCTTGAATGCATTTTTGGTTCTATCAGGGAGGGCCATGCTGGAACAGGGCAGCTGCCTTAACTGTGATGTGTAGATTCATCTTGAATATTTTCTCTTGAGCCTGAGTCACTTATTCTATCACCTGTTATCCACACAGCTATCCATTTTGCCTTTACTCCCAAGGAGACAAACAGGCTACGCTTTCAATGTTTGCAAAACCAAATATCTACCTGGTGGACTGCTCCACCTACTAAAATTACTTCTGTGCAGATATTTCAAGCTTTTCCCTCTTTCTGCTTTTGTCTTTTCCAGCTTTGTCTCTTCCTAGAATTTAAGCTCTTGGGGCTACATTCCTAGCTTTATTGGCTCTTTATGCTCCTTCTCTCAGTGGTTCTTCCCTTTGGTGGTGAAGGTCTTTGAATGCATTCAAGCCTACACTCAAACCAATTCATTCAAGTCTTTCCTGCTTGCTTTGGCTACTTTTCACTGATCTCAGCAAGTGACACGTGGCATTTTCCAATTTTGAGAGTCCTACGAAAGATGACACGTGGCAGCTTCCATCGAGCTCCTAGAAACATTGTAGGAACATTCAAGACTCATTTTGGATTCATGCAGATGATGACACTTGTTGTGTTCCACTAAGCTTTTCAAGGGACACATGGCGTCTTCCACAGCTTTATAGAAAAACATATTATAACCTTTCGTTATTTCCACTTAGTGCTTTCCATGTGATTCTGTGAGAAGCTTAGTGAAAGAAGCTTTATAAGAAACTTGAAATGCGAATGCAGACACTGGTCGTGCTCCACTTAGTTTTAACGAGACACGTGGCATGTTCTGCAAAGCTTTAAATACCTTTTGAGAGTCTTGCAGAAGATGACACGTGGTGGTTTTTGTTGATTTATAACGGAACATGTGGCATGTTCCACAGCTTTGAAACTTATTAGAAACTGTCTCGATAGACGACACTTGGCAGTTTCTACTTCAACTCTACAAGGGACACATGGCGGCTTCTGCTGCACTTTGTCTTTTTCCATCGGGCATTTTTTTGCAAGGTTTTCTCTTCAATCAGGCTTTTCCTTTTTTGGCAGACTTTTCCTTCAGACAAAAAGTCTGAAGGAATTCCTTTGCTTTGTCTTTTTTTGCCAGGCTTTGGCTTTCAGGCTTTCTTTTCGGTTAGTCACTTGGTTTTTTCTTTAAGTTCTGTGCTTTATTTGAATTTCAACAGATATTCCCTTACTTTAAATTTGACATCCGCGGGGCTGTTAATGGTCACTAGCCGCTTGAACCATGTTGAACCTTGAACCTGTGAACTCGCTGAAAGTACATTAGTTCATTGGTTCATCAGTTCATTATGTCTCTTTTGTTCCATCGCTTCCTGGTTCAATCGCTTTCCTGCTCCTTGGTTGAACCATCCATTGAACCACCTATTTGTTGCTTCTTTCTTTGATTGAGGTTGCCTTTAAACTTTTGAACCTATGAACCATTGAACTTTAAACTCTTTCGGTTCAAGGTTCAATCAGTGTATTTATTCTTCCTCTGCCCGTTGCTTGTTCTTTCTAAGCTCTTTGATCTTCATCGTACTGGTTGAACCTTTGAACCTATGAACTCATTGAACCTTTTGGTTCAACGGTTCAATGGTTCCATTGGTTCATTCTTCGTTATTTGGCTAAGTCTTTTTGATCTTTTGAACCAAGTGCGTTGAACCAATTGGTTCAAGATTCAATAGTTCAATGGTTCAATCCTTGCTTAGATGCTTGTTGATGGACATTTTTGATTGAACCAAGTCAATGAACCAATCCTGAAAATGACTGAGTGTTAGAAACTTGTTCTTTTGACTGAACTCGCCTGTAGAAGCCTTTGAACCTATTGAACCTGCTAGTCCCTTTACTAAAAAAAAGCTTGAAAAATGAGGAATTTGAAAGCTAAGAACAAATTTTGAGAAGGGAAGAGATTATTTTGGTCTGTTGAACCAAAATAGTTCACATGTTGTCGCAAAAATGAGAAGTCTATTTTTGGGGACAACAGCTGGCTCCAGATGGGGAACTTCTTTCAGATGAAAACTTAAAACACAGCTGAGGGGAGTAAAAACCAGAATCTCCAGTGCCTTTGAAGTATGCCATTGGGCTATGGTGTCATGCTACCCAAAAAAAAGGCTCTAAAAAATGAAAATGAACAACACACAACAGAAATAAAGACTATACAAATATACATATGTACAGGTGAACTTATCTGATACTTTAAGAATTGAAGTGATTCAGACGCTGCCCATTGTGAGACAATAAAAATAACATTTTGTCCTGATAAACCAGCAGGAAACTATTTGTCCCTAGAATCGGTGACGGGCGAATGGAACTCTCCACCAGGAATCACATTTTTTGTGCATTCCTCTTAGTTCTTTCTTCTTCTTGCCCCATGGCAAGGCGTGGTCTTCAATTTGAAAACCATAACTCCTTGCTCTCTTGGCGAAGAGTTCCTTTTGTTGACTATGGAGTACAGCAGTATGGTCCACCACCATAGCCTGCTATTCTACTAGTTCAGTCTAACACATGCTTTAAATGTCCCCCTCAGACACTTGACAAACCACCAGTTCATCATCTCCTTTGGTGTGAAGGAGTTTGACATCTTAGTCTTGAGCAACGTTCAATCCAAGCAATAGAGATTCACATTCAGTTGTGTTGTTGGTGTTGTTAAACTGCAACTTGTATGAAGGAAAAATATCTCCTTGAGGAGATATCAACACAGTCCTGGCTCTAGCATTGGTAGAAGAATTGTTGTCATCGGATTCTAGGATCTAAACATCATCAAAAATTGATCTTCTATTAGATTTCTCTTAATTAGAAGTGAAAGATGCTTTTTCATCTGTACTACGCCCTACCAATTCTTCTGATGGTTTATTTGAATCTGCTTTCAGATTGCCACCTACAGGACTTTCATCTATAGAAACATGAACACCCTCTGTGGTCAAGAAGTAATTACCCCTACTTGAAGACTCAAATAGAATTTGAGCTACAAGGGCTGACGTTTGGGTGACCACGTATTTTGCCTCCTTTTCAGGGAGCAATCTCTTCATTACACCTTTAACATGGATCCTTACCTTAGATAGGTCCATGCTTTGTTCTCTTCCCACATCTTTGCAGAAATTTCATCCAAGCAGAATGCCATAGGAGGCCAGCACGTCAGCCACCAGAACTATCATCTTGATTCTCTTATCTGGGAATGCTACAAATGCAAATTGGGCATCCTTGATTTGTCTCAGTAGTGGCACTTGCTTGTTCTCCATAGAGAAGCATCTACCAAATGTCTTGGTCAGTGTGAAACCAAGAGATTATGCCACTTTGGTAAGAATGACATTGTCTGAAGCACCAGAATCAATGATGTAGTTGCTCAGCTTGTGACTGTTTATCAACAGGGAAACATAAAAAGGATCTACTTTTTTAGGGGCAACAGGAGGAGTAATGAAAAGATTTTTTGGGATGGGCATGTTCCTTGGGGGATCATGAGTTATTTTTCTAATCTCTTGTCTTGCAGGGACGACTGTATTCTTCACACACTCCACCAATCTATCCAACTGCTCAAGGTTGGATTGTAAGAATTCAAATTTAGTCATTTGAATTTTGGTTTTCTTAACATGGTCGACTATGTCAAATGACTGAAATGAACTAGGAAGAGAGGATGGGAGTTCATCCTTTTAGTTTTTGGGAGGGGGAGGACTGGCCTACGAATTTGAAGTAGAAGGCATAGGAATATTTGAGGCACTTACCTTTCTGGCAATCACCAGGTCCTTTGGCTGGAAAGGCAGAGTGGTTCCACATTTAGCAATTGTAATTGTTGGTTGAGGTTGCTCCTCTATCTTCTCTTTGTCAGCTTGTTGGGCTGACTGGTTCTTGGACTGGGTGAACATAGCATATGATCCCTCGACTGCTTCACCTTTACTTTTGGGTTCAACCTGATAATTCAGGAAACTAATGTGGGAGTCGTCAGCTTATTCTTCTTGATCTTTCGTGAAAAGATCAACGTCATTTTCTTGCTCAAACTCAGGTTGAAAAGAGAAATCATGTTCTATTTCTAGATATCCAACCGTTGAGTTGGTTGGAGGTGCTTCAAGGGCAAGGTTCCTTTGTGGGGGAGGAAGACAATTTCGCTGCCCCTGATTCCTGGCAGCATTGTCTTGATATGCCTGATTTTGAAATGTCCTCCTTGGCATATCCCAATAAGGAGGAGTAGACATACGTTCGGCCACTTGCTTTTTTAATGTTAGCAGTTTGTTTGCCAACTTTTGCACCATTTAATCAGTGGTAGCTGTAGATGGATACTCCGAAGATGAAGAGGATTTACCTCTAGTAAGATCTCTCCTTATCTTTCTTTCCAAGATAAGGTCATCTTCTACCTTAGTAGCCAAGTCTTGAGTAGCAACAAGGTCTATTTGTCTAGCCCATCTCAGCAAGAAACTCACTTCAGGCAGCTGTGAATTGATAAAGAACACTTGAGATTCTGAGGTATCGGTTGGGTGACCATGGGAATCCTATGCCTCAGCTTGTCAAACCTAGCAATGAAGTCCCTCATAGGTTCATGGGGTTCTTTTTTCATCTGTGTGAGCTGGGCCATCAAGGCATGTGCATCTTCTACAAGCTTGAACCTTGCTTCAAACTTGGCTTTGAGTGTGTCCCAATCAGTTACTGACCTAGCTTGTAGATGGTAGAACCAGTTTGTAGCAACACCTTGTAGCGCTTCCACAAAAAGCTTGACTACCACGTCCTCAAATTCCACTCCTCTTATGCCACAGGCTATGCTGAAGGCTGCAATATGTTCATCAGGGTGACCTCCCCCATCACCAAAGAATTTGGGGAAGTTCTTTCTTAAGCTGCGTGGAAGTTCATGCAAGGGTGGAGTAAGGTTTAGTGGACCAAAAGAGTTACCCCAGGGGCCTTGAGCCATGATTTGATTATACAAAAGTGGGATCACAAATCTAGGTGGAGTATGGATAGACAAAGCTCTGCTAACAGCAGAAAAAGAAGCTCTGCCTTGTGTTGGTGACCTGGTAGGGCTAGGAGGAAGACTCTTAGTTCGTTGAAGGTGAGCTTGTGGAGGAAACAACTCAAAATTGCTCTGTTGCACCAACTCAAAAGCAGGGTCAACAACAACTTGAGATTTTTGGCTTCTAGTTTAACATGGAGTTGCCAGATTGCAGACCAAAAATGGAAAAGAGCAAGATCTACTTCAGCATGAAGCTTGAGACTTCAAACTGCGTGCTCTTCCCCAACGGATTTGCCAAAAATTGTTGGGTGAATATTTTGTTGACCAGTTAACTAATGAGCAAAATAGGTCTCTTCAACCACAACATAGGGAGATTGGTTGTCCAAAGTTGCAGGTTTACCACATCCAAAGGGGACAAATCTCTCCTCTCGTCAAAGGGAGGTTCCCTATAGGTATAAAGGTGCTATATACTATATATAAGCTAAAAATAACACTCGGATAGGATATACCATCCATCTCTCTTATTTCAGAGATGATGTTCACAAATAAAGGAGAAAATTTTGGTGAAAACACTGAAGGCACTTCTCTTCTTTCAAAAGTGTTCTTGTAGGAAACAACAAGAGTTCTTTCAGGTAGGATAAGTAACTGGTAATAAAGTACAGAGTAACCAACAATCTAAGATGTAGCACAAATTCTCCACCTTGACTGCCCAAGAGTGAGATACAAAGAACAATGGGGCACAAAGTCGTCAAAAAGGTCCTTTACACAGAAACAGAAAATAAACACACACTGAAGACAACTATGACAACACAAAATTTGAAAGTAGTTGGCTTTATGACACCTTCCTTATCACTTCCACTAGCTCTGCTTGTTAAATTGCATAAACAAGAATACATTTAGGAAATAGACATAAGAATAATCTTCTAGAATGATACAAGCTATAACAGCACAAAGTCTGAAAGTAACTTGCTTTTTGATTCAAACAAAGAAATATGATGAACAATCTGAGTTCAAAGTCTCAGTAATGCCTTTCAATTTGGGCAGAGTTTTGCTTCTGGTAATGGGAAGATCTCCCTTAAAACAAACCAAGATATTACAATATATAAAGGCCAAGGAAGGCTTGGCACTTTGTCCCATAGAGCGGCCCATGTTGTGCATTAATGCCTTGAATGCATTTTTGGTTTTGTCAGGGAAGGCCATGTTGGAACAGGGCGGTTGCCTTAACTGTGGCATGTTGGTTCATCTTGAATGTCTTCACCTGAGCCTGAGTCACTTATTCTATCACCTGCTATTCGTGCAGCTGTCCATTTTGCCTTTACTCCCAGGGAGACAAATAGGTTGTGTTTTTAATGTTTGCAGGCCCAAATATCTACTTGGTGGACTGGTCCACCTACTGAAATTACTTCTACGTAGATGTTTTGGGCTTTTCCCTCTTTCTGCTTTTGTCTTTTCCAGCTTTGTCTCTTCCTAGAATTTAAGATCTCGGGGTTACATTCCCAGCTTTACTGGCTCTTTATGCTCCTTCTCTTAGTGGTTCTTCCCTTTGGTGGTGAAGGTCTTTGAATGCATTCAAGCCTGTGCTCAAACCAATTCCTTCATGTCTTTCTCGCTTGATTTGGCTACTTTTCATTGATCTCAGCAAGTGACACGTGGCATTTTCCGCTTTGGAGAGTCCTATGGAAGATGACACGTGGTGGCTTCCACCGAGCTCCTAGAAACACTTTAGGAACATTCGGGACTCATTTTGGATTCATGCAGATGATGACACTTGTCATGCTCCGTCGAGCTTTTCAAGGGACACGTGGTGTCTTCTGCATCTTTGTAGAAAAACATATTACAACCTTTTGCTATTGCCACTTGGTGCTTTTCACTTGATTCTATGAGAAGATTAGTGAAAGAAGCTTTATAAAAAACTTGAAATGCAGATGCAGACACTTGTCGTGCTCCGTTGAGTTTTAACGGGACACGTGGCATGTTTCGCAAAGCTTTAAATACCTTTTGAGAGTCCTGCGAAAGATGACACGTGGCAATTTCCAACAATTTATAACAAAATACGTGGCATGTTCCGCAACTTTGAAACTTATTAGAAACTGTGTCTTGGCAGATGACACTTGGCAGCTTCCGCTTCGACTCTACAAGGGACACGTGGTGGCTTCCACTGCACTTTGTCTTTTTCCATCAAGCATTTTTCTGTGGGCTTTTCTCTTTAGTCGGGCTTTTCCTTTTTTGGCAGACTTTTCCTTCGGACAAAAGTTCTGAAGGAATTCCTTTGCTTTGTCTTTTTCTACCAGGCTTTGGCTTTCGATCTTTCTTTTCAGTCAGTCGCTTGGTTATTTCTTTAAGTTTTGCGCTTTATTTGAATTTCAATAGATATTCCCTTACTTTAAATTTGATGTCTGCGGGGCTGTCAATGGTCGCTAGCCGCTTGAACCATGTTGAACCTTGAACCTGTGAACCCACTGAAAGTACATTGGTTCATCAATTCATTCTGTCTCTTTTGTTCCATCGCTTCTTGGTTCAATCGCTTTCCTGCTGCTTGGTTGAACCATCCATTGAACCACCTATTTGTTGCTTCTTTCTTTGACTGAGGTTGCCTTTGAACTTTTAAACTTATGAACCATTGAACATTGAACTCTTTCAATTCAAGGTTCAATCAGTTCATTAATTCTTCCTCTGCCCGTTGCTTGTTCTTTCTAAGCTCTTTGATCTTCATCGTACTGGTTGAACCTTTGAACCTATGAACTCGTTGAACCATTTTGTTCAACGGTTCAATGGTTCCATCGGTTCATTCTTCGTTATTTGGCTAAGTCTTTTTGATCTTTTGAACCAAGCGCATTGAACCAATTGGTTCAAGGTTCAATAGTTCAATGATTCAATGGTTCAATCCTTGCTTAGATGCTTGTCGATGGACATTTTTGATTGAACCAAGTCATTGAACCAATCCTAAAAATGATCGAGTGTTGGAAACTTGTTAGTTTGACTGAAATCGCCTGCAGAAGCCTTTGAACCTGTTGAACCTGCTAGTCCCTTTACTAAAAAAAACTTGAAAAATGAGGAATTTGAAAGCTGAGAACAAATTTTGAGAAGGGAAGAGATTATTTTGGTCTGTTGAACCAAAATAGTTCACATGTTGTCCCAAAAATGAGAAGTCTATTTTTGGGAACAACAGAGTGCAAAAGGAGAAGGCAAGGAAGAGACAAAACATGGGCAAAGTAAAGAGCAACAAAAGACAAAAATGCAGAATAGTTTCAGTAATTGATGAAGTCAAAGTACAGAATTAGAGACCACTCAGACCAAGACAAGTGGCATAGACAACTCAGCCAAGGGATTTAATACGTTTAGGTAGAATATATCTACCAAAAACCAATAAAATGGATTGGTTTTTGAACTATAGAGAATTTTAGCCCATGTTTTCATGCCAAGTCTTTAATACATAACTAGTTGCATCCAAACATTGAAGAGGGCTCAGTCAGTCACAACAACTAAGAATAACTTTGTTAGTTGATGGGAACGGGTATCCCATGCTTTTGTAGGCCTATGATAATAAATATGGTGGCTTGGATATCTATAACATGGCTCTCCCATATGTAGTTTAATGAATACGATAGCATCATGGTCTCTTGTCTCAGAAGTGTTTGACTCCAGCATGGGTTTCCTTTCCTTATTCTATCAGCATCTTGATTTATATAATTGTAACTTCTCATTTTGAAAAAAAAATCTCTCAGCTTGTATGGTGAAACCTTACAGGAATTTACCTTGAATCAAGACATAAGCATTTTACCTCCATTTGGGTTCACACTTTTGCATATGTCTATGGTTTTGATCTTGTGTCAAGTCATTTTATTTCATGATTTCAGAGTTTGAATCTAGCATATCTAGTGTATTATGAGCTCCCTCTTACAGGGCAACAAGAAGTGTCCATAGCAGAGTATAGACACATGTGAATAGGCTGCCATAGTGTGTCTTAGAACACCTCTAGTAGTTCTTCCTCCCTATATCTCTATAAGGCCCCCTATTGAAATATTGATGCAAGAGAGTTTTTCAACTTGAATGATAGTGTATGTCAACTTGTTTTGGTGTAAACTATATGCCAAAGTTGAGTAGACCAACCATCTCGGTGCATCACCACTTTAGTTTAGGTTTTGAATTCTAATATTTCTTTCCCTTTTCATCCCCCCCATTATTATCAGTAGGAAATCTAGGGCCTCGAGGTGCATCAAGGGGAGCTAGCCCATAATCTAGAGATTCATCCCTCACATTTGCCAGCCACAACAAGAGGGATGTCTCCATTGTGTCATGTGGATGACGAGAGTTGAGCCTCCCTTTAGAGCAACCATGTCAATAGTTTTTGACATTCCTGATGGGATAAGTTTTTTGTCCAAAGAGTTGAAGAATTTTGGTGTGTTCTTCAACCAACCAACCTTTGGAGGATTTTCATCAACACCAATGGTAAATCTGAGTTGAATCAATTGGTTAAGCAGCCCTAGTGCCATCAAAAAATCACTTTGGTATGTATAATCCCATTACTAAGCAGCATGGGCTTGTGTTCCTTCATATAGTTTTGATCAAGCTCAGGTTGTTCATGAAATCACCTCAAGCAGCTCTCCTAGTTTCTCTTCACCTAGTGTAAGGGAGATAATGTTGGAGTTTGAGAAGCAAGTGACGGAGATAGATAGATTAGATGAGCAGAATAGATATCAACAAGAGCTTATGTACAAAGAGGAGTGTTTGTTCAGGCAAACTCAGGCCTTGTAATCCATGAAGAAGGAACTAGTAAGATGTAGGAGCCCATTCATTCAAGGCAATCAGCCTTGTACGCCTTTTCCCATCCTATAGAAGCCCCCTCCTACTAAAAAAAAGTCCCTCTTATATGCCAAATCCTTTCTACCAAATAGCCCTTGTTCACCAAATCCAATCTTTTGGCTCATTTGGTGCATTAATCACTCCTGCTCTTAATCCTTTGCATCTAGCTTTCTAACACCAAAGGGCATTAGAACAGCCTCTCATGGAGACAAACCTTCTCAATTTTTTAGAATGTGGACCCTCTTTTGATGGGAATCACCCTATATTTTTTAGAAAGCAACACGTCTCTCCTGAAGCAGCTCTTCCTGTGCATGAGCAGACCTTTCCCAGTCTCCCTCAACCTCTTCAAGTCTTTCAGCATAACAGTGCCTATTATGAACCAGCTCAGGACCTTGAAGAGGATAAAGTTACTGGTTGTTCACAAGGGAAGAGTTCCAATCCCAAGGTTATGAGTTGGAAGAAAATAATGAAATCATGGGGTAGGAAAAAAGAAGAGGAGAGGCCTATTCATTTTGATAGAAGCCTTAAAGAAGATGAAGTTGATCCTACTCATCATGATGATGCTTATGACCTCCAAGAGAATATAGCCAAGAAAATTTTAGAGTTGGAGTCCAGAATGAAGTTCCTCACCCAAGGTGTGATGGATGGTTCAGACCAAGCAAAAGATCCTACATCTAAACACACCCCATCTACACCCCTTCAAGAGAGATATCAAGCCACATTTGATGTGGATGAAGTGCTAGCCAAATGGAAGGAAGAGAATCATACAATTCTAACTCAAGGTTTACATCTTCTTCTACATGAGTTTAACCATCAGCCTTTCACTTCATCCATTCTCAAGGAGGAACCTGTTTTGAAAGAGGCAAGTGAAGAAGAGAGGATTTAATTTATGGCTGATTAAGAAGGTCTCATGGATGACAATGAGGAGCAAATCATCATGGATGCTCATTTTTAAGACATCATCAATAATGGAGAAGATATAAGTCATGCATACAAGTAGATGTTCCAACAATATGAAGATGAGGTTGACAAACTTTATTTGTCAACAATGGATGATGAGGAATGTAAGCATGGTGAGCTCTATCCCCCCTTGTTTGATGAACTTCCTTTTTGCTTTGATGAGGAGAATGACCATTCCATGGAACCCAACTTGGAGGAGGATCAGGAGCATATATTTGAACAACTAGAGACTCTTATTTTTTAGCAAGAAAAGGAGAGGCATGCCCATCTTGATGAAAGTTTTGAATAAGAGAGCCTTAAGCAAGAAGACGATGTCCCCTGGGATGAGCAAGCAATTTGTGATCTCATTCTAGACATCACAATAGTCACCCTTCTTCACGAAGGCCATGATGAAGCAAAGGATTAGTTTGACAGGCTCCTCAATGAAGCATAAGGGGATAAGTCAATCCATGATGCATATCAAGGGGGATATGAGCTAAATGAGCCCTATGGTGATGAGGTAGTAGCCATTGATTTATTGGTGAGATATATTAGCATGAAGGGCCAACATGAGGTAGTATCCAAAAAATAAAGTAAATACATAAATGTTGGAGACATATTTGACCCTAATTCACTCATATACAAGCCAATTGAGGTGGAAAGCAAGAAGGGCAAGTCACCAAGTCTCCATTCCATTCAGTCACTTGTCTGGCACCATAAGTTTTCTTGTCATGAAGGAAACTTGAGAAGTTTTCCCTTTGATCCAGGAGGGAGGCAAATATATCTAGTTAGTTATACATAGAAGTTTGCTTTCAATTGTCTTTGTTTTCCCTAAGTGTAGTTTGCACAAGTGTAGTGTTTTTAGGTAAAGCTTTGAGGTAAAGCTTTGTTGGTCATAGGTCTTTAGAAGGTTGTTGCTAACTTTTTCAAGCTGCATCCTGACTCCATGCCCAATGGAATTTGAGGCTACCAGTCTTCTTCAGCAAGTAGACATGCTCCCCCTGTGAGTCACCAAATGTGTTGACCAATTTTTAGTCTTGCAAGCCAAAATTGGGCACCCCCTCATTTTTCTTTGCAAAAGTCATCCAATCCATGTTTTGGCTAGATCATTCCTCTGCTACCTTGTGCAAAATGTTCCCTGCCAGACCTTTCCTAAGAAAAACCCAAGTGTTTTCCTTATTTGCTTAGCCAAGTGTATTTTGAGTTTGTCAAGAGCAGTTACTTCACCTACGATAGTGCATTTCAGGGTTTACAAGCCACTTTACTTATGAAAATTTCATAAGCTATGTCACTTACAAAACCTGATTTGGTCTTCACAGACCAAATCGAGTTTTCCAAATGACTTTACTTGTGCAATTTTCATAAGTTAAGTTACTTGATAAACCCGATTTGGTCCTTACAATGTAATTTAGACTTTGCAAACATTTTATTTATAAAGGTTTATAAGTAAAGACACTTGCAAAACCCAATTTGGTCTTGGTAGACCAAATCAGGGTTTTCAAGTTTCTTTACTTATTTGTTTTATGAGTTGAATTTGATGCAAAACCCAAAGTAAGAGCTCATGAGAAGTCTGAAATGGTCTATCTAGTGTAATTCAAGTTTATGCAGGTGTTACTTGTCGTCTTTTATAAGTAAAAGCAAGTGAAGGACCCGATTTGGTCTATGCAGCTCGCCAAAAGCATAAATTTTCTTCGGAGGGCACATAAGCAAAGAAAGTGGAATTTTAACTTTTCCGAAGGATAATTGAAGAAAGGCCGAAGGGTAAGTCTGGAAGCAAGTGCCGAAGGGTAAGTATGATCTAATTTTTCTCAGAACTAAGATGTCAAGATGTTTTGCTAGACATGGTAGGTACCTAACAATAGAGGATATACCTTGGGGGAAGTGAATAGTGTGGACATTGTATTTATATTGCCCACCATGTGCATGAGTTACTTTTAATATTGGATTGACTTATGCAATATGCATTTCCTCTACCTAAGTCAAATTTGATAAAACTTCAGGTTGTATACCAGGATCCATGTTATTATAAGCATATAAGCGATGATTATTTTTTTTAGCAATACACTGATGACATGCATGGTCACCATTATACTTTCTTATTTGGATTCCCATATACAATTCTTTACAAATGAAGCATGGATGTATTCAAAATAGATCATCTAACCTCTCACATAATCTTTTTTGAAGTTACTTAAAAACATCATCAGTAATTATAGGGTTAGTATTTGTTACTCATGCATGGTAATTTAGGCACTGACGTGCATTTATTTGATCTTTGTGTATTATATAGCTCAAATGAGATATTTTATTTAATTTGTCACTCCCCATGAATGTCTACAATGATGATAATAAAAACATTATTTTCAAAAAGCTTGAAAACTATGTATAAATGTACATAGTTGAAAGTGACTAAAAAAGCAATACATGCATATATATGTGAATATCAACATTGAAAATTTATGGTTATAGGTGGGTAGAAAAATAGGTGTAATTATAAAAATACAAGCAATTTTGGTATCATGTTTTTGAAATCATTTTTTGAGAACGCAATATAGCAATCTATTATTTTTTGCAGTAAATTATATATATGAAAAGCAAAGAAGATTACATTTATTTGGCACTTATCAACTAATAAAGCAATACATGCATATATGTGTGTGAATATCAACATGAATAAGTTATGACTCTAGGTGGGTAACAAAATAGGCATACTTATAAAACTATAGGCAATTTTGGCTGCATGTTTTTGAAAACTTTTTTCGAGTACACAATTTAGCTAAAACTATTATTCTTTGTATCAAACTTTATAGATGGAAAGCAAGGATAATTACAATTATTTGGCACTTATAAGTGTATATATGTACTAAATTACATCAAATGCATCAAGTAAATATGTGTCTACTGTTGTAGATTCATATTTACTTGCATTCAATAAAGTACAAAACATTTATTCCTTGTCACTATATATCTCCAACTTTGTAGATATTGTGAAATGATACTTGCAAAAGAGCACTTTTTTGATAATTTCCCAAACATTATCAGGATATTCTGATATTTATTGCAAATCTCATGTCATGATACCCATAATTGCTTTAGTAACATCATCAAATGTTGCGGTCCATATTGTACCTATGGCATCCTCTAATATGAAATTCAATGTGTACTTATATTCTTAATCTTGTACATCAAAATTACATTTTTGACAACGCCAATATATCACCTTTTTGAATCAATTTTTTTACACTAGTTATTGTTAAGTATAGTAGTGAAAGCAAGATAATAAAAATCTATCATTTTGATGTGTATGATTATTGTATCTAATGTAAATAAAATTGATTTACCAAGAACCCCTAACTTCTGAATATCAACAATTATTTTATTCTCAGTAACACTTGTACTCAACAATGATGTTAGATTTGCACCATTTTCCTTGAACCATCTTCTTACTTCATGTGCTTTAGGTATATTTAGATTGATGAACTATGTATTTGGGTTAGTTCCCATTATTTTTCCATTATATGTCTGAACTTTGCCTTTTCTAATGGCAAGAACTAGAGGTGGTTGTATCTTTTTTTTACACAAATTTGCTATATGTTTTCTCTCTTCATCATAAACAACTCCCCAAAGGGATACTTTAATATTGTAATTAGAGTTGTCTTGTAGTAACAATGTTCTTTTCATATTTGAAGTTCCATGTGGCCTAGTGAAATTGGACGTGGTAGTAATAAAAAGGACAATACCAATAGTATCAATCTTTGTGTTTGTAGTCACATCTTTGATATCCCTAATTATTTTGAAATCAAATTGGTATATTAGGATACTGTGATTTTATTCATCACAATGTTTAATAGAGGATGCCACGTTGAAAATGATCTCCCATGGACTTTTTGTCCTGCTATATTGCTTATTGGCATATTTTAAAGTTCCATTTGAAATTGAGTATATTTTCCCAATTTGAATTTGATTAAGTATAGATTTGTTGCTTCACTAAAAGATGTTACAATGATATCATCCCCTTGGTTATCGACAATGTTGAAGTTGAAAAACTATTTTGAACCATTACCATTTGTGTCAGTATGAAGAATCCCCTTTTTGAGTACCCTACCCTTTGTAGTCCATTTGTTTTTGTAAGGATTTAAATTTATAATTCCAGTGTGTGGCATTGTTCGTATGCATTCTCCTTTAGACATTGATCCTGATGTTTGATTCATATCAACTTCTTTTCCATGACTGTCCATTGTTTGAAATGCAAAGTTAGTGGATAAGTTAGAATATGAGTTCTGTTTGTATTTGGTGTGAATAAACTTCTTATAAAACAAAACATAATTAAAAATAATAACAAAATTATATATATACAAAACAATGCATATAGATTGAATGTAAGAGTGTATTTTTGATTGTAGTATGTATATGTTAGGAAATGTTATCTTACATTGTATATCAAATGGAAGATTTACATTTGAATTAATTTTTCCAAGTAAGAACATTATAATATTATAGAATGCAAATATGTAATAACAAACTTTGGGAGATAAATCTTAGTACATAATCAGATGAAGTATGGTATATATTTACAATTATCGATAGCATTGTACTGGAAAATGCATGTAAATCTCATTGCAAGCATAAAAATGTATCTAAAACTTACAACCAAAACTAGCAATTGAAGAAACATGTAATAGTTTACAATTTCCACTATTTATTACAATATTGCAACTGTTTTTTTAATCTGAACTAATAGAATGTAATTATAATAAAATTAAATATACAAAATAGGATGTCTTTAATTTAAAAAATAAGAGAAATATCAATGTATTGTTGGTATATAAATTAACAATGTGTTTGAACATTGTAGCCTAAAATAGTAACTGAAGAAACTTGTAATAGTTTACAATTTCCACTATTTATTACAATATTGTAATTGTTTTTTAATCTAAACTAATAAAATGCATTTATAATAAAACTGAATGTACAAAATATGATTTATTTAATAAAAGAAAAAGAAAAATTGATATATTCTTGGTTACATAGAAACTCTAAAACTTAATCATTTCAATTTGAATGGTTTAACATTGCAATTTTTTTTGCTTTGTTTGAGCAATGTGATTTGGAGTTGGGATTGGGAATATGGATGTCATTTTGGACTAACATAAAGCCAGGATCATATTTTAAGGCATCCACAAATGTATTATATATGAGACAAAAGCCTCTAGAATATATGTTTCTCCTTTTAATATTTGTGATGAAAATTGTAAGAGGGTCTACAACTAAAAACTGGTCCATCAAGTCTTGTTTTATAGCAATAACAAGAATTCTTGGCATTTTATGGTGGCAAATGTGGATGACAAATTATTTTCTATTAAAAATTCCTTCATATTGTATTTGTTTGATAGTCAAAGACCATGTTGGGGTCTCTTTTGGTATAGGCACACTTTTATGGCTCTTAGTTGTCATCTTGGTAAATATATCTGACGATAAACACATTTGAAATAAAAATTTAAGTACAATGAACATCAAATATATAATATAATTTGATATTTCATGACATAATGAATTTTAGTACAAATCACAAAAGAAAAAGTAAATTGTGTTGAAAATATTCCTTCCTGGTATAATATGATAATTTATAACATGATAATTTATTGATCTATGTGCATTAAAATACATTCTATATGATTGGGTTAATTAACGAGAAAAGTTGTAGTAATATTGTAGTATTAATAATATGTTAGTAATTTCAAAACTTGTTGTATATAACGAAGTACAACATGTTTATGAACATGTTAGATCTATATGATTGGATTAATTTTAAAGAAAATTTCAAGTAGTAATATTGTATTATCAATAATATGTTATTGATTTCAAAATTAGTTGTACACAATGAAGTACAATGTTTTTATGAACATGTTAGAATTTACAAGATTCTATAAGTTATTAGCTAGTTGGACCTCCACTATGTTGGTTGAATATTTTTTCACGGAGGAATTTATACATGCTTTCAAGATCCATGTGTGTTGTATGCACCTTATTCATAAGGTCAAGAAATACATGAACTTCTTCGTCTTTAGCAATGTGGTCATGCAAAAGACTCATTGATGTCATGCCAGAAATGTTTCTAAATGTGGTAGTTACATTGCTTGAAAATAATTGTATGTGAGATACAAAACAAGTGTGTGCATCTATTGTCGGGGGAAATCACCATTGTTATTATTTTTAGTTGAAGTTGCAAATAGAATTGAGCTTATCCTACTTTCATCATCACAAATAGGGGGTGCACCAAAGGATGAGTTGTACTGATACAACTGGCTTCAATCATTACACGATCATTGCTAGTTGGTGTAGTAATTTTGAGTGGCCTAGAGTTAGTTATGTCATTAAAGGGGCTGAGATTGGAATTTGTGGATGTTGTGTCTGATTTTTCAATTACCTCATATTAATTCATCATTGCATCCATGCTATAATGACAAGCACAAAATTATGTAATAATTATATGTAATAAAATTGTATACAAAATATAGAAATTATACATTGGGTGTCCCTCATTAACTCGCTTAAAAAACCTTTTGTATACATAGTTTAACATCCAACTAGGGAGGTGTTAGGAGAGCATCGTAGGATTTAAAATCCTTTTGTTAATCCCAATTTTAGCTATTTTAGTATATTCATGTTACCTCTAAGCCATAGTAATTTATATGATCATAAACTCCACATATATAATGCATACATTTTTCCTACCCTAAGGTTTGAAGACACAATCTCATATTATAATCCAATTTTCGTAATGTAATGGGTCAAAAAACATGTGTGGGTTCCCAAGGTTTATTTTAGATCTTGGTAGTACAGTTGAGGTGATAAATGTATCATTCTCACGAGGCCTACAAACATGACCCAATTTATGGGATAGATTGCATAATATCATACATCCACATAATTATTGGACTCACAGAGACCATCTCAAGACAATGAGATTACATGCGAGGTGAGGTTATGTTGAATCATTCACATTAATCATCTCGAGCTGGCATTGATAGTAATATTAACATGGTATTTGGTCATCCACATGACACTCACACATTTAGTTATATGAACACAAAGTCAAAGACCCTGAAATTTTTTAAAAACATTAAACTTCCATTCCATCGATATGCGGATTTCAATTGTATTAAGCCATGGTTATAATTTCATAGAATGTATCGAATTTAACTAATTATTCAAAATAAAAATTATAAATTATTATATTTAATTTTATTATTAACAATTAAATAAAAATATTCATTAAGATATATAATTTTTATATTAAAATGTACAATAATAAACTGACCAATTTTTAAAAAAAAAATTCAAACATTTATAAAAATTCATTATTATTTTTATATTGTATATTTATTTAAAATAGTCATTAATTATATGTATTTAATTATTAAATATGAATTAGATTTAAAATAAATTCACTAATAATTTCTTTGGTTAAATTCGATGTAAGACCTTAATACTCGAGAGAAAAATTACGATGGTTATCCTTTTAACATAATTTCCCCTCAAAAGTATAAAAAATCATATTTGAGGAGACGCCAAAGACTAAATAATAATTTAGTTTAATCTTTTAAATTTTTTTGTCCTTAATTTTAAAAAACTTTTAATTGAATAATTTAAAACTTACGTTTGTAAAGATATGATATGATTAATAGATAAAAATCATCAAATTATTTTATTATTATTTATATTAATTGCATTATAATTCTAGAACTATACATGAGGAAATAATGATCCTAAACTAACCTACATCCACGTATCTTGCTTGGTAGATCTAGGTAGGCCACGTGGTTAATAAACCAACAAGTGTCTTTAAATGAGGCGGAATGCCTTTCCATATCCCAATTATTTTAGTTTATCACTGATACTTGTAAATAGAATGGGTATAGCTATTGATGCACAACATCGAGAAGATCATTGTCATCTGCCATAGTTATAATAGCATTGTCTTCATCTACATATGCTATGCCAAACTGTGCATTTATATTGAACTAGAAAATATTGTATATTTTACAACCACAGGTAGTATGAGTCATAGCTAACCTGATGTGCCAACATCGACAAGAGTTTCATTTATGTTTTTTATTGAAAGCCTTTTTTGAATCACCAAAAGAATTTTATCTTTACAAGAGTAACATGTTTTAAGAGTTTCATGTGGTATTCTCATACAATTTTATTTGAGTTTTTTACTTTTAAACTTTAATTTTCAGCTAAAATCTTGCATTCTACTTTATAATGGTTTGTAATGTATTTCTATATCTCCTTGATGATATGTGCTTATATTAGTCGACATTTTTTTTTAGTTTTGTAGGTTAATTTGAGTATGGGCGAGCTATTAATAATCATTAGATCACTCTCTAATTTGGCAGATGGATCAAGTGAAGAAAATGAGGCTACCATTTTCCTTAATTTGGCAAGAAAAAATGAAGTGATTGTGGTCACTAAATTGTTAGTGTTGTTGTTAGTGTTAGCTGATAATCCTAGGACTGCTTTAGATGCATACGATATGTGATTTGAGGCCACTCATAAACCACCTCTTAAACTACTTAAATAAGGGTTAGTATTTTGGAAATAATGCTACGACAACTTTATGCACAAGTTTAGATTGCTTGAGATATTTAGATACTTATTAAAATTAATTAATTAAGTCGATGTGATATTCTCAGACAATACTTCTCAGTGAAAACATTTCATTCTATTTCCACAACCAAGTTATCAAATCAATTTAGTGAATTTATATAATTTATTTTTCTTAGGAGAAATCAAGGAAAAAATAAAGGAAGATTGGTGACATGTTAACAAATCCATAATTATGCAGAGTGCTTGTTGCATCTCCTTCAATGCTTGTTGTGTTTACTTCACTCCCTAATGCATCAACTTTAAACTGTATATGAATAACATAATGAGAACCATTTATAGAATTTGAAGGTGGTTCAAATATATTTTAAGAGTAGTCAACCACTTTGTAGTTACATCAATAATTAAATTTGTTATGATGTAAATTGCCTACTATTTATGTCCTTGATTTGATTCTTTGGTTATATGTTAATTAAATTTGTCATTCCATACTTGCATTCAATATGAATGTTCTAAAAAGGGTAGCATATTTTTTTTTAAATTTTACTTTTTCACCAACAAATCTCAGGTAACTAAAGAATAGGTAGAGGCCCACCCACAAACTGCACACTATTTTGGCACCCACCCAAACTACCCTCCGTGTCAGTAAAATCAATGATTTAGAAACTGCAGGGCATAAAAGAATTTTCAAATACCATGAGACAAATCTATGGTGTTCGTCTGTCAGTGTAAATGCATCCGGTGTAATAAAGTGTTTATTTTCCTTTTTTTTTTGAAAAGGTTCAATTTGGAGTTCTTATAAATAAAAATAAAGGATAATATTTATATTTCTAAAAGTCTTTTGTCATGACATGAGTTTTTTTTTAAGTATAAAATGTTTTTCTTTTAATAAACTCCAATTATTTAGAGTTTATTTTTTATTTATTTAACATTTACTTTTTTTAATATTAAAAGTGAGCTTTAAAGCTTCAATTTAAAGTATTGCTACTAGCATTTGTATACTTATAAAAACTTTTTAAATTGTCACATCAAAACTTCGTAGAAATGATGTGGCTTGGTAAACATAAAGATGTTTTAATTTAGGATCTTATGAATCAAATTTTGGCAAAAGATAATGCAATTCATGTTTTAACGGGCGTCAACTTAAATGTACCAATCAAACCATTCTTATTTTGTAAAACTTGCATAATGACAAACTAAGTAATACATAAGTTTTAGTTGACTCTTTAACCACTCAAATTACGTCTTTTCAAAATGTGCAAATATCTATTATTATTTTTTTGCCTCCTAAAGAGTATATTACTCTGCCATATGATGTTTCTAACCCTAGCTTAAAAATAATGCAATCTATGGGGCATGTTGGTGGTGGTATTGGTAAAAATGAAACAGGTATTCTCGAACCTCTTTTACCAAATGTTAGGATGTGGAGCTAAAAGCTTCAACTTGATGTAGATGAAGAAAAGCAGGTTGCTGAAGATTCAAAAGAACCGGCTTCGACAGCATGACCGACGTCGGTCGTGACCAGAGCAGAAGGCCACCGGCGACAGCAGGGAGTCGGCCGACGTCGGCAGCACCAGGCAAGCAGGGACCGGCATCGGTCGCCTGTGTGTTCCAGAACTGTTCGTTGCACGAACAGTTAGTTTAGTGAACGGAGTGTTTGCATGTAAAGGCTATTTCGAGCCTTGAGCTGCGTGGATAATTATAGCAAACTAAGAGTCTAAGTTATTGTTCAAGTCTGGGATCTATTATAGACCCATTGGCATGTATTGTAAACTTGTAACTAGGGAGTAAGAGAGCAATAAGCTCCTTCTGAGAGAAGAGAGCAATGGGGTGTTCCTCCTAGTGCCACAGTACCAAGGTGGGTACTGGTTTGGAGAATCAGTAGGGTTATTCATATTTGTATGATCTTAGTCAGCAGGTGAGCATGGCTTCTTTTGGAGATCTACAATGGTGAGTAAGGTCTAGTGATTTGCAGATAGCAGCAGAGAGCAGGAGATCTACTTGGAGTACGATTGCGTACTTGGTATACTGGAAGCGTGTTACTGACTGGTTGGAGAGGTGAACATCAATTTTGTATTGGAGTTGATTGTTGGGACCGAGAGAGAGAGGGAAGAAGGTCTTGAGGTGTGGCGAGCCTTTGAGGTGGAAGAAGAAGTGGCATCTTCTTTATTGTATATTCTTCTGAGTGATTATTAATACAATTGTGTATTGTCTCTCATATTCCTGTGTTGTTTCATATTTCTAGTTACTTATTGATTATGGTTAAATTCCGTGTTTAGTTGCTAATACAAGAAGTAATCATATGTGCTCTATTGGTGGAGCAAGATCCTGACAAGTGGTATCAGAGCATGTTTATTGTTCTAGGATCCTGACACCAAAATCAAATGCAGATTATACCGGTCTTGGTTTTAATGATTCTATTACTTCTAATGTAAATACAAAATCATATTGTCCTCCCCACCAAAAGACTTATAATGCAACTTATTTTGACTATAGTATTTCTAATGCTCATACTTTGGTTAAAACTGTTAAACCTTGTGCACATTGTGGAAAACATAGGCATCACATATCTAAATTTTAGAAATCGAACTCATGCAAATCTTGTGGTAAATCCACACATGACACTTTACATTATTGAAAAATAACTAAATCTCCTACTTCTGAGGATAAAACTGTTTGAATTCCTAAAGAAATGAATCTTCTAGAGACTTTGATATGTCTTCTTACGATAATTCCTCTAATGCTTCATGTAAAATATCTTTTACAAGTGACACATCTTCTTTGTCTCCATTTTGATTATCTAAATCTCTTTTATTTCATTCCTTACTTTGATTATGTTGACTAACTTATTTACGTGCAGGATATCACACTTTGTGATTGAAGTTGTCTTTGTTCTAAATATCTTTTTTATACATCTACTTTTATTAGATTTGTATGTAGATTGTATTTTTGCCATATTGGTTACTTAATTTGAAAGATTGGTGTTAGCTTATTTGTTTTGTACAGTTTTATGAATCATGTCTTTTTTTGTTGGTCTTTGTTCCATTACAGATCAACCACATTGTCGAAAGAGGATTCTTAAAGATTCTTGTTGATCACACTTTCTTCTTTGCAACTTTTGGTGGCATCTTTTCTTCTTTCTTATTTCAATCTATTGTTATTCCTCTTGAAGGAAGTTTCTATTAAGGAAGAGTTTTGTGTAATTTTAACTCCCTTTTTTATTTATAAAAGGTTTCTCCACTTTTGTAACCAAATTTAAGCTTAAGGGGGAGTGTTGGAGAATTAACCTTAATTTTTGGGTCTTTTCTATAGGTTTTTAGGCTTATCTTAAGTCTTATGTGTGTGTATTTATCGTATTTATAAATGCACTTTATTATATCCTTTTGAGGTGTCACTCACCTTTCTAGTCCACTTGTTGGACTTGGAGTGATTTGCATGAAACTCCTCTCCCCCCACATGGCACACACATCCTCTTCATTTTTAAGAGGATTAGGAACATATGGCATGCATGCTGAAGCTTGCACTTGTAACCCCTTTTCTTTCTTAGCTATTTATAAAGAGCTTTACTCTCCCTTCTTCAACACTTGTTATTCTTAACTCAATCTTATTAATCTAGTTTTGCTCTTGTATCCTTCATGTTTTCTTGGCCTAAGGCCATTCTTTTCCTAGCTTATTCATGCTATTATAATTGGAGATTATTGTTGCAAACTTTCAATACTAGTGTGGAGTTTTTTCCGAGACGTTAGGTTTTCCCACTTGTCAAATATCTTATCTCACATTTTGTGTGGTTGATTCACCCTTGAGGTAGCTTTTTTAATTTACACATTCATTTTGTGTATTTGATGTTATTTATTTTTTGATATTGACAACAAATCTAATACTGTAGAAGAGCTTAAACACCCAATCTCAAGTCTTAAATTTGTGTGAGAGCTCAACAGAGACAACAAAACTAAGTTGAGAATTAGTGAGACTCTTACGGGTCTGTTGCTTCAAATGAATACCATTCAAGTAATAAATCATCTAAATTTAGAGAAACATACCTAAATAACTAAAAATATGTGTACTCAATACTGTTGTATGACCTTTCACAATTTACAATCAAGGTTGTTATTTTGTGGTATAAAGCCAACCCAATGGAAAATATTTAGTTTTTTCGTGTTGGGGTAACTATTTTTCGGTAGGGTTGGGATGATTATATTTATATTTTTTGTTCTCTAAAGTTTTTAAATATAATCTCAATAACATATATGTGTGTGTTCAGGGGTTGCATCCATTGGTCAGGGATGTTTGAAAATTTGTAGCACAAGAACTTGTTCAACTGTAAGAGAAGCTTGATACACTGGTTGAAGAGGTTCATACTAGTAACTCATAGGCTTGGATGAGAAATGTGGTAGAGAACAATGTGATCACTAATCAAGATAAAATTTATGATATGGATAAAGGTTATTAAGTAACAGAGAAATATGGTATAAAACCCTATTAAACACTAGCATTGAAATCAATGAGTAGATTTAAAAAAAGAAAATATGAACATAGGTAGGGGAATACAAATATTTAAAGTAAGTAATGATGGAAAACATTTTTTTATTGAGAAAGAAGCTAATGTCAATAAAAATCAAAATGGAAATACTACTACTATGTACGATGAAAATGTAAAATACATTGTACTTGTCCAACAAGATGCTTTAGAAGTTTATGATAGCCTAAAAATCCCTCCTTGACCATGCATCTTCAAAAGGTAGAGACTTAAATTCAAGATGAAAATGTTATGATTGAGAGAGATTTAGCCTCATTGGTCACTTCAAAGGACATAATTTCAAAGGTTACTAATGTAGAGGTGCCTCATCAGAATATTGCCAAGGAGAAAGAGGAAAGTTCAGACCCATATCTTAAGAATATTTTTGTAGATAAAGAGGATAAATTAGAGCCTAATAACTTTATGGAGCTAGATTCTTCATCTCTTCCTTAATTGGATGCTACTTTAGAAAAATGAATATGCTAAGCATCAATGGTCCAAGAGCAATGAGTAAACAAGTTAGATGAGAATGCAAATGCTTTGGATATGAGTACTACTATTGAGTAAGGAGGAAAATGGGTGGTTATTGAGATCGAGGGAGAACCTGCAAATCAAATCAACACTAAGAAGCTTGAGGCATTAAACAATTCGAACATGATGGGTGAGAATGCAAATTATTTGGAGAAGGGTATTAATTTGGATCAAAAAGGAAATTAGGTGATTATTGAGCCTGCAACAGAACCTAAAAACCAAATCAATACTCATAAGCTTGAGGTACTTGGATTTGAAGAGAGTAAAACTGAAAGTGAAGAAGTACAAAATTCATTGACATACTATGTTTGTTGGAGGTGACATTTAGGAATTCAATACAAAGGCTTATTCACAAACAATTTATGATAGCCTTTTTTGTTCACACACATGATATTGACAAAATTACCTAGAAAACCAAGGAAAGAAGACAAAAGGTGTTTTGTTTTTGCCTTAGTTTTATTAACTACCTGTTCACATATTTGTTCATCATCATCCCAAGACCTCGTCACATAGCTGGACACTTAGCAATTGCATAGGACATATCTTAAAACATACATGCAGAGAATGCTATGCATTATAATATATATTATTATTAAATTGTCACTATATGTTATTATTAAATCACCATTGTTTTAATATATAAAAATATTATAATATATAATATAAATAAAATACTCATATATATTATATAATATAATATTTAATGTAAAATATATATTTTGTAATGTCCCGAAATGGGATAAATTACTCAAATTTGGAATTTTATGCAAACCCTAGCCAAAGAAATATATTTTTTAAATTTTTCTAGCCAAACCCTCAGTGCCTAAAACTTACAAATTGTTGGAAATAAATTATGAAACCCTAGCATAAAAATTACTGAATGTTATAATGATTTTTAGAGCATTAAATCACTCAATAAAATTAGTCATAATGGTGCTAGAAATTTACAATGAATATAATACTGATTTTTGGTGCTTTTTCCAACTTGAAAGTGATGGAAAATATCTTCAAAATTATTGATAAATACATATAATTAGGCACAAAATAATCCTCAAAACCCTAAAAAATTAGCTCCAAACCAATTCATCCTAGCTAGAATAATTTGATAATAAATTCCCAAATCATAAGAGAGGGTTATTCCCTTGTAGCACATCCCTTAACAAGGTCTTCAATATAAGTGGCCAAGTCACCACCCTCTAGAGCTCTACAAAAACTTGTAAATGGATTTTAATAGCAAACCACATAACCACACTTACCAAGGCTAATCGTCACCCTAGGAGAGGGTGCAAATCTACAATCCACAAATTTGAAGCTAAATGCAACCCTTGAATAGAGTTGCCCTATGTGGAATAAGGGAGGTTTTCATCCCCAAAGTCCTTTGTGCACTTGAAGGGTTTCATCCTCAAGTCACTTGTTCAAGCTTTGACATGCTTGAGCATAAGATTCAATATCTAAATAAGCATAATCCAAAAATAGATCCTTTGCTTGCAATAAATACCCTCCCAAGGGGGCGAACCATGTGAGGGAGTCCAATGCATGAATTAAAAATCATTGCCGACCTTTAATTCCTCTTTTCTACTTTTGAATCCCACCCAAAGGGTGACGTTCCAATTTGGAACAACTCAAAGGTCGACAAAGTCACCAATTCATTCTCCAATTATTAAATTAATTTACCTTAATAAATAATAATAATTAAAATTACTTTTGGGACAAATAATCTAATAATTAGTTAATTAAACTACTCTATTTGAAAGAGTGATAAAAACCACTTTTGAGAAATTAATTAATTAAAAATACTATCTAATTATTTACCTAAATTATCTTAATTATTGGAGTAGTAAAAACCACTTTTTAGGTAATTTAAATAGTTAATCATGATAGTTTCATTATTCTAATAATCAATTAAATTTACCTTCAGATAACATATGATTAAAATCACTATTCAGGTAACTCTAATTAATTATTAAAATAAATTTCCCAATTATCATCCCTTAGCCTACGAGGGAAATTAGGCTAAAGGTTTTCAACTTGTTTTCCTTTATTATGAAAAGGGGGACATTACATATTTTTTGATAAGTCAAAGAAGGGGTTAAGCCCAACTATTAAAATATTTCAAAAAACCTTGATAAATCAAAGAGATACAAAAAGCTATTGTAGTTAGGAATGCTTATGAGCAGAGAAACATAACTGAAAAGAAAACAAACTAAGCATTTTTAGAGATGGAGACCACCATAGTCGGTCCATCATTACAAGCATCCTCCTCGATGAGCAAAATAGCCAAAGATTCTGCAAGCTAAGAGTTGTTGTTACCTAGGATAGCCAACCTTTCATAGATTGCATTCAAATTTTGACTCTGAGCAATGTTTTTAAGAGCCAATGCTTTCAATATGACCCATAATTGATCAAGCCTGGTATCAACCACAACACTAAATTGCTCGATGTCCTCGTGAATTGGCAACGAATTGCTAGCACTAAACATGACTATTTGGATGCCAATGATTGGCGTTACTTTAAGAGTATCCAACCTGGGGATGAATTATCTAAGGTCTTCCATAGCTTGAATGACCAATTCAACCAAAGTGATGGAAGATCCTCCACCCATCCTTGTTGATAATTATGTGTGAAGAAGATTGGTGGTCATCCAATGTAGAAGCTTCTCATCCTTCACGCCATCCACCAAAGCCTGCTGCTAGAATTTCATAGCTTCTTTGGTGGCGATTATTTTTTTCTCATCTAAATTTTACCTAAATTTAACATATGTTGAAGCTTCAAATCATTTACTAGTCCCAAAAAGAAGTGGTGCACCTCATCCAAATAGTAGTTATGGAGCATGATGGTGTTCATTTCCTTTACATTGTTGACCCTCATATTCTTGCCCTTGCTCTACCTTGAGCATTTGGAGGAACCTGCAAAGCTAGTTGGGATTTCATTATGTACCATGTCTCTCTTTGTGCCTTTTGCTTGTTTCTCACTCTATCAAACTGGATTAAAGATTGTAAATGGCAAGTGTTTACAGTTGTAGTTAAGGTTTTTGCATGTCATTTGCCATGTGGAATGCCAACCATCCCTGCTCATGATTACCATACACCACCAGATGTGCTACCAAGTGCCACTGGCAATAAAATTGGGGTAATGTGCATTCCATTCAATAATTCAATACTATTTGTTATGTTATGATGATGGTCTGCCTCAACCAGATTGATGATTGTTGAGCCCCTATTGAGCAATGGAATTATCTCCAATTAATGTAAAAACATATTATAATATATAATATATTATTTATATAATAATTAAAATTTAGTATATGAAAATATTATACTACTCTATATATATTTATCATTGATAATATAATATATACATGAGGGCCCATATCATACATCAAACCAAGATTGTGGGTAGCTATTAGATTTACATGACATGTATCTATTACAAAGGGCTCTACATCTTATAGGGTGAAAACGTATTTGACTAAGTGTTTTATGTTGTCAATGTTGGATAAGGACATCGTGAGAGTTGATTTGATTGTGGTATGGGTCCACATTTGATGTGTAAATTGAATTAATGTTACAATATTGCTAACATTGAGACAAGAATTTGAGGCCCTAGAGTCTATCTTGTAGTTGATGTTCGTTCATGCTACAAATATATTGACCCTTGGAGCAATTACATCAGGGATAAAACATATAAAGATCCCATACTCACCCCTAGAAGAAAAATTGGGCACAATTGGAGCTTGTATTCATAAGCATCTTATTTATCCATAGAGAAAAAACATAAAATATAATGAAGCACTCATTAGGGAAAATATGTTTTGGAAATATTAGTGAATTGAATATCATATTATTGTTGTTTAACTCTTCATGCACAAAAAGTGAGATAGGGTCAGCAATGACGGGTTTTAAGCGAGGTACAACTGTTGATTTACACTCTTTTATTTTACAAAACCCCTCTTACCAAAATATAAATTTAGATCCTCTTCATTGTAACTTATGTTCTTCACTATGATAGTTTTAACCTCCAAAAATGAAGCTCTAACAATCAGGTGGTGCCTAAATTGAGATACATCAGACCACCAAAGAATTTATAAAGAGTATGCAAAGACGTGTGGATTCATACCTAGGGCCAACAAACTACCCAAAATTGATAGCACTTTTGGTTTCATTGAAGAAACCTTTTCAAAATTTCATCTAACTAATTTTAGAGTCATCTTATATTTACATTATTTTTTGTTATACATGTCATACATAATAAACATAGTGTATAAAAATTATAATTCTAACTAAATAGAGTATATATATATATATATATATATATATATATCATTAAAATGGTTTTTAATGTTATATTATTGAAAAAATAGGGAAATTTGATGGCCATATGATTGTGTTATAAGAGTATTAGTTGATGGAGTACAATTCTCCTCCGTTGCTAGCAAATTCAATTTTTTCGCTATAGGAGACTTCAACTTGTTATTTTTGGCTCTCTCTACACATATATGAATCAAAAGACTCTATATCTTTGTCATTATTGTCATCATCACTGCCAACTTTCTCCATATCATATGCCTTTAACAATGATTTCCACATTTTGATGCTTTTAAATAAAATGATAGCACTCCATACAATCACTTTAAATGTCCTTGTGGGCTCATGGGATTTGTTAATCTCTGTGACTATAATCAAATTCTTAACACTGATGAACTCTAAATATTCCTCTTAGCAACAGGTACTAAAGTCGCATCACGAAATTTGTTTTTAATAGCTTTAACTTTCTTTCAACATTGGAAATATAGGAATGGTGCTCTATTCAACATTGAGGCTTATTCTCAACAATTTTCTATCAATGATAAAGTTGTTGTGCTCATCTTTGCATGTTTACATATTCAAATAGAGGTCGAGAAGGTGGCCTTAGAGTTTTAGCATTTACAAGAGCTCTTTAATCATTGGGGGAGTGCTCCTTGTAATATGAGTAGGTTCCACTAGAATTGTTGTTATAGGGCTCTTAATCTGTGGTGCCTAGACATTCGCTAAGTTGATCACACAATGGTTCCTCCTCCCCTCCTTCTCAATGGAGGGGAACGAGTATTCAACGGTGTGGTAAAGCTTCTATTGCACCATTTTGTTGGATTTCTTTGGCACATGGTGGTGATCAAACTATAATGTGCCTTTGCCACCCGGGTGGGGTGTGTTCGTGTCTCTGGGTCCACTATATAACTCCTCATGATGGTTGGGTGGCTTCAAATCCATTGTCAGGAGAGCCCTTTTCTTAGGTTATCCGGCCTCCGAAGGACGATTCGCCACCACTTCCCTTTGGTGTTGTTGCATGTGCTTGATATTCACACTTGTCATTGAAATTTATATTTTCGAAACTCTTCTTGTCTAATCATATTTAGTTGGCTTTGTATTTAATACTTTGTGGATTTGTTGTGTTTTTTGTCAATGTTAGAGCTCACTGATTATAATTCAATGATTCCATGTAAACACTGTCAATAAAAACATGCACAAAAAATAAAAATAAATAACAATAATTAATAATAATAAAAATAAATATATAAAATAATAAAAAATAAAAATAAAATTTTACAAAATATAATTCTAAAATTACTTTATTAACAGTTAAGAAATAAATATAAACAACATTCACAGGTTTGCCCCGATTTAACCTCGATTTAATACCGTATTTTTGATAAAAATAAAACAAATTTTAAAAAAATTTCAATCCGTCCGCTTTTTCTTTTCCGCCTGTAGCTCCCACAGCCTTTTTTTTAAATTTCTTCTCCGACCATGTTTTTTTTTTTTTTGGTGGTTCGTCTTCCTCTGTTTGCTTTTTCTTTTCCGTCTGCAACACCCAAAGCCTCTTTTTTTTAATTTCTTATCCATCCGTTTGTTTTTTTGTTTTTGTTTTAACCTCTCATCAGGGATCACAAAGCAAAGCAAGCTATGGTAAACAAAAGGAAACAATTAAAAGATAACCCTCAGCTGGTCACACAGGGTTATATGGTGGAAGAAACACGGTCTTCATCAAGTGTCAAAAATTTGCAAACTCTTGGACCTTTGATGCTTTCCACATTTCATACAGGGGATTCAGGTGGCTCCCAAGAGCAGTTAACGGGATATGTGGTTAGAGTACTTTACCAGGGAAGATTAAGCACTCCTTGGAACCAAACTCTCCAGTTAATAAACGGACCTAATGATCCAAGCACTCATGCCCAGAGTATAAAGAAAACAGGGGACCCTTTCTCATTATTACACCCTCATGATAATGCTATCAAAACGGAGGGAAAATTAATATTTGTGAATGCAAAGCAATACAAGGGGATAATAAGGCGCAGACAAATCCGTAAACAGTGGCAACAACATAATAAAAAACTCATTAAGATTTTACCCAAGATAGATGGAATCACTGCGAACACCGTGATCAAAATGAATCACTCGAAAAGAGAACCTACAGGGATAAATGAAGACAGGGGGAAAGAGATTGAGAATCATATGTGCCACAAAGAATGGGAAGCAAACCGAGATAAAACAGAAACTGTTCTAATAAGCAAATGCGAAAGGGAAGATGGATCACAAGACCATACAGGATTGTATAGCCCTACGACTACACCACTGATGTGGTCATCAGAATTGTATGTTAATGAGCTTATGAACTTCAAACAAAGGCTGGAGAAGATAGAAGAGAAAGGGTGACATGAAAGCACTAAAATTAAAGAAATTTTGGAAACCAACTCGAACCTTGAAAGAGAAAACAAGTTGCTCAAAGAGCAAGTTTTAACTCTGCAAAGCAACATGATAAGGGGTCAGCAGGAGCTGGGCTATCTAAAACTGGAGCTAGAGAAAACAAAATCAACAAAAAGTATATCAGAAACAGGGATAAAAAGTGACATTTCACAGCTAAAAAATATCCAAACAGTGATGGCAAGCATGGAATTAAGGGAAAATAAGTTGAGAGATCAACTAAAAGAAGCAAAATCCTGGGCTCAGGTTGTCAGAAAACCAATTCATGAGCAAAAAGAAAACATCGAGAAACAAATCAAGAGACACATAAAAGAAGAAAAAGACAAACAGGACAAGGAGGTTAATATTATCATCAAAGGTTTGAGGGATTTTGGCGAGAAAAAAAGAACTGACATCTTAGCAAGAGATTTTCTAAAAGAAGAATTGAAATGGACGGGTGTTATCAAGCAGGCAAACAAGATTGGAAAGAAAACAGAAGAAAGAAGGAATAGACATGTAAGAGTTATCTTGAGAAACATAAAGGATAAGAGCACAATTTTAAAGAATAGGGGGCTACTCAGAGGCACCCACATTTTCCTTTATGAGGACTTAACATTCGCACAACAAGAAGAACGAAGAAAGGAGTGGAAAAAAGTGAAAAAAGTAAGAGAGGATGGAAAATGGGCATGGCTGAAAAATGGAAAAGCTCAAATTAGCGAGCGCTCCTTCCACAAAAAATAGGAATTCGGGGCCCCAAGAGAATCTCTGCATATAATAAGTTGGAATTGCAAAGGATACCCTTGGAGAAGAGGACCGGGGTTGGGGCCCATAGCAGAAGGGAAAGACATTATTATTTTAACCGAAACACATGAGCATGATGGATGCAAAGTCCCAGACTTTGTAGGGTACAAGAAAATCTTAGTATGGAACGAAGGGACGGAGACAGGTAAGGGTCATGGGGGGTCACCATGCTAATAAAAGAGGGGTGGGATGAAACAGTGAAAATAGAGAAGGATCCCAATAAATAATACATTTGGCTAAAAATAATAGACAATAAGGACATAATCAGGTTGGCTGCTTGTTACTTTGCCCCGAAAGGGTCAACGTTCTACAAAAAGAGAAACTTGGATAGGGAAGACCCGTATGCAACGTTAAAGAAAGATATTTATATTTTTAGCATATCAGGGGAAATTATTTTAATAGGAGACTTCAATGCTAGAACGACCAACAATCAATCTCTTCAAATGGAAGGAGAAGATAGAGAGGATAACAATCCCTTATGGCTAAAAGAGAGTGGAGACCAACTTTAGAAAAGAATGTCACAAGATGGAAAAGGCAGTGTGACACACTTCGGTGCCGAACTTTTGGGACTTTGTAGTTTGTATGACATAGTTATATGTAACGGGACAAGAGCTTGGCCAATATATGGAGGTATTACATGCAAAACCTACAATGGTCAAAGTGTGGTTGATTATGTCATCTGCTCTAAAAATTTGACTGCTAGGTTATTAGAGTTTGTTATAGGGGAATGCCCTATGGAGATGAAATCTGACCATATGCCCCTCTTGGTTAAGTTTGGCTTTCTCGCAAACAAGCAAAGTGAAAGGAAAACTCAACACAAGGTTAGGACAGTTAATCTGCATGGTAAAATCATTTTGAATAAAAAAAATCAGGAAATCTTTACTGCTGCCCTTGGGCAGCACATTGAGATGACCAAAAACAAAGTTGGGCTTAAAGAAAACAATATCACGAGGAATCACATTGACAGCAGTTTGTTGGTCCCTTTGATCCACAAGGCTCTAAATGTTTGCAAGAAATCCAAGCCTCGGCAAGGAGTCTCTAACACGTTCCGGCTAACCCTTGGTATGATGAAGAGTGCAAAGCAGCAAAAAGATCATACAAAGAGAGCGAGCCAAACAAAGAAAACAAGAAAAAATATGTGAAATTGTTAAAAGCAAAGAAAGAAAATTTTGTTATACTAAGAAGGAAGGAGTTAATAGAGTTAGGTAAGCACAATCCCAAAGGTTTTTGGAGGGAGCTACAACAAAAGAAGAAACATACATAAAATAATATCACATAATCTCAATGGTTAGAGTATGCAAAGCTGCTTTATGAGCGTGAACATGAGGAAACTCTCCCTCCCAATGTTAGCATGTCAATCGAGCTATTCTCGAATGAGGAGATCAAATAGGGTATAAAGAAATTAGCAAATGGTAAAGCACAAGACATTGACAGGATGCAAGCTGAATTCTAAAAGTGGGGCGTTGAACACCTTGCTCCACACATCAAAAGAATTTTTAATGAAGTCACGCAATGGGAATTTTTAGTGGAGTGGACGACTAGTGTCGTTATCCCTCTCTTCAAGAGTGGGGATATCAATAATCCCTCTAACTATCGTATTATCATGGTCAACCCTCTTCTTGAAAAATTATTTGGGAGCCTGATCGAACGTAGAATCAGCAGTTGGGCAGAAAAAGAAGGGAAAAGAGCAGAGGGACAGGCTGGTTTTAGACCAAAGCACTCTACCATTAATCACTGTATTACTCTTCGGCATTTGATTTAAAAATATTGGAACACCCAAGGTGGGGAAGCTTACTGTTGTTTTGTGGATTTTAAAAAAGCTTTTGACACAGTACCCAGAGACAAACTTTGGAAAAGGATGGAAGAACTAGGGGTTCCCGATGAGTTTAGAGCAACTGTCCACAAACTCTATGAGCGTGTTAGAGCAAAAATTAGAACTAGAGAAGGCATGTCTGAATGCTTCGGCAACAACATAGGGGTCAAGCAGGGGTGCCCACTCTCCCCCACTTTGTTTGGCCTTTACATTGACAAACTTGAGGAATGGATAAATAAAACTGAAGGAGGTGGCATTCAGTTGACCAGTGTTGTAGTAAAGCTACTTTTATATGCAGATGATCTTATTCTTATAGCAAAAACTGCCCATGGTTTGAGGGATCATTTGAAGGCTTTAGAGCTATTTTGCCAAGATGTTAGTATGCAAGTGAACATTAGCAAGACTAAAGTCATGATCTCTCTAAAAAGGAAACAACAACAAACTAATTTTATGTTCGAAGGTAGCCCGTTGGAAATCGTCGAAGAATACAAGTATCTTGGTATTGTTTTTCATAACATACTCAGTTGGGAAACTTGCAGGGCAAAAAGGATTCAAGGAGGTTGGAGAGCTTCTTTCCTTCTCCAAAACAGATGCAGGAAAGCAGAACTTTGGGACTGGAAAACCAAGAAAACCCTTTTTGGTTTGCTGGTCACACCAGTTGTCCTCTACGGGTGTGAGGTTTGGGGAAGTAGCATGTCAAATCACAGATGGAGATAGTTGGAAAGAATTCAAAAACATCTTATCACCAGTAGTCTTAAAGTTAAAGCAATTGTTCCCTATGAGATCCTCTTAGCGGAAGCCGGTACTTTCCCAATGGACGTTGTGGCGATTTCACGGGTACTAAGCTACATAAAAAAGGTTGAAAACATGGGGAATCACCGGTGGCCCAAAATGGTGGTGAACGAGGTGCTAGATTGGAGGAAGAAGACGTGGATGAAGCAAAACATCAAGTGGCTGGGAAAATGGAACATTAAGTTACATGAGTGCTCTAACTCCAAAGAGGAAATAAAAAAGTTTGTATTAGAAAAATTCAGGACTGCCATGTGGACAAATCAGACTGGACGTAAAAAAATGCATTATATCAAAGAGTTTAATCCCACTTGGGAGCACGGGGATAAAGCATACCTAAGCGCTGAACTTAAAGGTAATGCTAGGATCTTAATGGCACAATTGAGGACCAGTTCACACCATCTTAGGTGTGAAACGGGAAGATGGACGGTTCCCAAGGAAAGATGGGAAGATAGGACTTGCATTTTTTGCAATGATAGAGTGGTTGAAACTGAACGACACTTCATTAGGGAGTGTGATGCGTACAAGGATATTCGTATGCAGCAGGATAATAGTGTGAATGTGGGCAGTTTTAGTGAATTATTTGAGGAGGAAAGGCTACACAACACAACGTGGCTGTTGGTAAAGATTCATAGGAGGTGAGATGACTTCGAAAAGAATATAAAGAATCTCTAATGATCTTGACACTTGGTCCCATAGACTATTTGGTCTCGTGGACGTCATTAAAACTCATTTCATTTCAATCCCCAAAGAAAAAAAACAAAAATAAAATAATTAGTTTAGTTTATTGTTGTATTTATACTATGACATTAAAATAACTTTTTTATCGTTTATGAAATACATATAATCAACATTCACAGGTTTGCCCTGGTGTAATACTCAACATTGCTAGGGTTTGATGTGATTCCTCTATAGAAAACCTTGTTTTTGTCCATTTCGACCGACCTTAACATCCAGTAATATTGGAATTATTTGCAGTCCTGTTTGATTGCCTGGAGAGAATTAAGAAATGTCTTGGTTAATCAGGCGTCAACAAAATGTGACGTCTCTTGTACGGGGGGTTGCTGAAAACTACAATAATCGTGGAGCATTAGGAAACCTGCTTGGATTGCGATTCGGGTAAGCTGTTTTTTATGAGATTATTTGTGCTTTCTTGCCACTTAAACAATTGATGTATAATGAATGGCATTACTTGATTTTTTTTAATTTCCTCATCGTTAAATTTTGAATGAACCTATAAAATATAATTGGGACTATCCTCCTGGAATCGTCAATTTATATCTACAGGCTTAGTGGAAGATAGAGTCTCTTTAAATATACAACCATCAATTAATCACATTTCTGAAATTACCAGATTCTGAAAAACTGATTTTATTGATTACACAAGACTTTTCTTAGGAATTGCACACGCATTCTGTGATTTCTAAGAGGTAGACCAACTCGTAGCCAAGTTTTATATGATTCGGACTTGCGGTTAGTATTGTAACTTTGATTTAGAGTATCGAGACTGGGACTCCGCAGACTGCCTTTGAACTTGGACTTGGAGGAGGAGTAATTTGACAAGAACTCGGTAAAGTTAAAAGAAAGAAAAAAGCTATTCCATAGTCTCATTGTACTGATTTTGGAGAGTCTACAAGTTCCTGTTGAGCCCTCTTGGGGCTCAGAAAGTTTAGTCTTAACACTATGCTTTATTTATTTGTGAAGTAGACTGGACAAAACGGAGAAGGCACGTCTTGTATTTCCCAAAACGAGATTTCTCAGTTTCCATTTTGGCGTCCCTGCCCACTTCCCTTGCCCCTCACTATCACTTCCTGGGTAACCAAAATCACCTGCCAATGTTGACAGCTGCATATCCCGTGGCACCTCTTGTTGGAGAACTCCAACACCAAATCTCAAACACCGTGACTAATAAGTGCAAACTAGTGTTTGAACCTTGAGCCTTACCAGCTCAAAATAAATTAAAATATCTATCTATGTAAAGCCATGCAGAGAACTTTGAGCTCTTTTTTGGACATATATCTTTGACTGCGTCCATAGATCTATGATGTAGTAGCAAGGCAGAATAATTGTTGTGATGATCATCTGGGTTCAACTATTATTGAGCATGCTTCTCAAGTAAATTTCCCAAGATAATTTGGTGCCAGGGGATGATGCTGGGTGCAAGTCCTGGATAAGTTGTGGCAGACCAGATAGCTCTTGTACATGGCACCTAAGCGAAATAGTTATCCATGTTTGATGGTGCACTTTCCTCGTCCCTTCAAGTGGTGGGTTGAGAATGCTACTCTTTTCAGCATAAAATATACAAGTCTGCTATCTAATTCATTTCATTCTCTCATCCTGATGTTGGTTCACGGAGTGTGATCTGATACATTTCTTCTGTGGAAATACTCTCTCTTTTAAAAAAAAAAATCTTCAGCCATACTTAATCTACTGACATTGTTTTGTAGGATTCAATTTTATAACTGTGGGTATGGCAGAGTAATTGTCATTAATGAATAGAGTATGATCATTTCTGACGAGAGACAGCCGAAGGGCAAACATTAATGGTTAATTTTATGTTTGTGCTCTCATCCGGTTTGTTTTTCTGGACTCCTTAGGTCCCGAGTAAGCACTCCTTGCAGGTTATTGGTCTTGTACCTAGTGACTATGTCAACCACTGTATGTGTCATACAGTCTTCCACGTTATTTTTTACAATGTAGACAGTGGGAGAAACGGGTCTGGGTGTAATACTCTATGAAGGAAGTAGGTTCTTCAATAAGTGCATTTATCTTCCAATTTGAACTGTCTCTTGAAATCATTAGGTTTCATATCCTGGGATCAATAGTAATATTCAAACCTTTAATAAGTTTTTACACTTTGACAATTCTGCTGTTATTGTGGCTCAAGTTGACCACATACGATACCTCTGGATTTCCTACCATATCCCTTGTAGTTGTAATCCTTCCATGCCCTCCTTGGCCTGGGTTGCTCTTTGAGGCTCCATTGAAATAATGAAGATTCCTTCCGGCAGTGGTGACCATCGCCCTTTAAGTTGAAGAATTCTGCTGTTTACAAACAAAGTGGCATATCCTGCATAAGTCGAGGATTTCTTCCACTATAATACTTTCTATCTAATGAAATTTTAATTCCTCCATTGCCTTTGTATGGGTGTCTCTATCTAATTATATCTACATATATTTTAGTTGAAAAGTGTATACTGCTGAATCCCCAAATCGTAAATGTGGAACTTTGATTCATGTTCATAACTTTTTTTTTAGTATTTTGGTTTTTGGATTTATTATTATGTATCCTCTTTCTTCTGCCCCACTGGAAAAAAACAATGGGCGAAATTTTCTTTGTGAAATGCTTTATTTGATGAAAAATCCATTTCTTATACTTCTACTGTTTCCCATTCGCCCTGCTTTTGACGTTTTGTATTTTCAGTAACAAAGAATTGAATATGTTTGATGATATTATGATGGATTTAAACATTGAAATTATTTGGAAAAATAGAAAGATGAACTAAGCATTCCTTAAGGAATTGCATACGAAGAAGATGAAGACTCATATTTAGAACCTTTCTTGCAGGAATGAAATTTGTTTGATGAGATTACAGACTATGAAACCATATGCATATCATCAGGCAGGAGAGTTGGCTATGATCACTCCCATTTGTGTTCCAGAACCAACTTGTCAATATGCCTTAATGCTTAGATCAGTTTGGAAATTCCAAGAGTGTTCTGATGAAAGTTCCAATTATAAAACTTCATCCTGCAGAGCACATCCTTGGAATTCATTTAAAGTAGCTGCATTTAGCAGTCAAAGGTTTGAGAATTCTGTATCTCAATTCAAGTCAGATACTATGAGAGGTTCACAGAAGTTATCAGCAAGCCGAGCTGGGGGTAGGAAATCACAGGCTACACTTCTGTATCTTCTTGCACTGGTAGTCGCAATGGTTGGTTCCACTTATGCTGCAGTTCCTCTGTATCGGAAGTTCTGTCAAGCTACAGGATATGGTGGCACTGTTCAGAGGCGCGAGGTAAGATATATCAAAGATACCAATATGTAGGCTTCATACGATGGCATTTTGTGCACTGCATGAATGTTATACAAGGAATGTTGGAGCTTCTAATGATATTAGTTGCTGCTTTGAAATCTAATTTGGGGAGGGATTATTGGTTGAATGGCTTTCTTGTCTTCCTGAAGCATTTTCATTTGTTGTGACAAGGTCTGAGTCTCTGCAGACTGTTGAGGAAAAAATTGCTCGACATGCAGAAGGAGGCACCAAAACATCTCGGTATGTGGAGAGAGTTGTTTGAATTTTAGTTTTTTCGGTATTAGAAATCTTTGATTAAATAGGCTTTTATTAATGAAAATAAATTGTATACACCTATGTTTATCTCACTTTTGTCCTAAGTTGCTGGAAACGTTCCCTACACAGGGCGTTTCCCCTTAGAAACGCTTCCAAGGCAAAGCAGAGAACAAAATGCCAAGGAAATGTAGTGGAAGTGCTGGAAAATTCTGCATTCTTGTCAGAAACGTCCTGGAAAGCATTTCCAGCAGGTTTCCGGGTGTTTCGAACAGGTTTCTGGGCGTTTTCGGCACCTTTTAAAAAAATTAAAAAAATTTAAAGAATAATTTATAAAATAGAAAAAAATAATTTCTAAAATAGAAAAGAATACCATAATTTTATTTGTTTTTCAATAAATATTCATATTTATAATAAATTTATTGCATGGACATATCCATGCCGTTTTGTTTCCAAGGTTTCTTGAAACATCAGCATTTCCACAATTCAGATCTGTTTCTGTTTCCATTTTTGTTTCCTGATAACTTAGCTTTCAGCACATTGAATCTAATTTTGCATTGCTAACTTTGTAATTTCAGTTTTGAACCTAAAGCTGTCATTTCTTTTAGGTATTTTGCTCTAAAGAACGTGGTTTTGAAAATTGAAGTGAAACTCGAAATGATTTCATATTAATCTGAATTTCTAGAGTTCAGAAAGGTCAAAATCACCCAATTATGGTACATATATTGCCAAAATATTGAGGCATCAATACCAGCATCAATTTAAAACAGGCTGACCAACCAACAAACTCAAAAAATATAATAAACTTCCCTGCTACCATGGGTGAGCCACCAAGCAGTACATGGCACCAAAAAATAGCCGTCAGACCAATAATTCATATTGTCTGCAACTGCAGCAACCTCGACCAAGCCCAATATCCATGTTAACAAGTACTAAAAAAGGAGTATCATTTGAACAAATCATGTTCAGCACAATAATTACAAGTCTTTTATTCTATAATTTCTATGTTTTTAAAGCATTGCAAGTGGCATCATTAACTTGTTGAAGCACATCACAAGAACCACAAGAAAGCTATAACTTTTGGTTAAGAACTTTGATTCTCTCTAACTTTTGTTTTTGGCCTTGCTGGAGTTTTTAGTTCTTTGCTCCAACTCCTATTCTTGTTCAATACCATTCGTTTCCATTGCTGTAGACAACTCTTTCCACACCATATTGTTATTGCCTGCTGCATGTACCTAAATTGTTTGTCACCCACTTCTTTGTGATTTTTTAGCATGGAGTCTTAGGAATAATGTATGTTGCTTGCCAAATCCTCAAATCGAAAGCTCAAATCATCATGTCTGACATCTCGTGCCTCCTTTTTCCATCCCCTTGATTTTTTCACCTAGCAGGCCTGCCCAATCATTTTAAGTCTTACGTTTCTCTGCATAAGTCCTTATATTTCCACACAAAGCATATGCAATTTCTTGCTTGGAATAGTTTATCAACAACAAATGGCCTTTTGGGGACCCTTTGAATTCTTTGCCAAAGATAGAAGGGATGTATCGGTTTCAAAACACTTAATATGAGAGGTGAAAAGAAGAATGAGGGGGGACCTTGTCGCCCTCATGATCCTAAAGCACCATCTTCGCCAATAGTAGACATCCTAAATTCAGAGATATGGCGCAATATATGGGGAATAATAGAGGTTGTTTAAACGGGATGGGATGTTGAAACTTGAAGGGAGTAATCACAGATATTAAACATCTCTCAGTAGGTATAGGTGCAAGAAGAGAAACCAGCACTTGAGGGGTAGTTTCCGAAGGATAAGGTGTTTGCATAGTATACTAGAATTCTTAGACATCCAAAACGCACAGCCTCATTAAGATATTCTAATGCAAACTTTGGTCCAATGGTGGGTGGGAATGGTTCATCCTCATTTTGAAGATGTAGTTCATCTTCTTCCTGAGGAGGTGGTGCAGTTACTTGTTAAGCTGGACAAAGAGCACTCAGTCACCCTTCCTCTCACTCCTTCTCACACCTTCATCAAATCCCTCATTATCTTCCTTAATCTTCCTGCTTCATTATGTCAATCCTAGCTTCATCGTTGTTATCATCGTCATCAATCTGTACCACCTAAGCTTACTTCTAGTCTCTAGAGTATAATTTTTTCATTTATATTTTCTTTTCTACTCTACTCCTCATCTACTTCCTTTGCGCAGTTTCACAAGTCCATTTTTGGATTTTCTGTTGAACTTTGACTTTTTATATTCTACTAGTAGGATTCCATTAAAGATGCTAGCAGATCTTGAATGAACGTTGCACATTGGGATGATGCATTTCTGAGTACGACATAAGAAAGTGATGACATATTGAAGCTCAACTTTGCTTGTCTTAATGATTCCTGAAACTACATCATCTTTTATGAAACATATTGGGCCCAGCTATATATTTCCTCTCCAGAATCTCTTTCATGTGGGGGGACCAATCAAGTGGACAGATCCATGCTTTTTGATCATCTAGTAATTAATACAATAACGAGTCTAACAAAATCATTCTTCGTCCTTAGATTTTCATAGTGAATCCTCTGTTTTTCCAATTTGGCATTTCTTGGTTTAATCATTCACGATACACATTTCTCTAGTTAGTGCTACCACTTATTATCTCTAATGCCATTGTTTGGCTTAGCTGCAACACATGTCCATGTTTTAGAACACTTGGGAGCTGCCCAAGGTGTTTAGGTTCAGATACCACGTCAGTAAATTTTTTTGTAATTGTATTTGCTTTCTCTGATGATCATATGGTATACCCTTCTTCATTTCTCTTAAAGAGAGGAACGTAAATGCATTGTGTTATTCATGTTTCGAAAAGCCTTATAACTATTTGCCTGGAGGACTTGACATATTTCAGTCCATTTTCATATTTGTACAATCTACCAAGAAATAGGACAGTGCTGTGAGATTGATCTTTCTCTTGTTTGGATCTGAGATTCCTAACCCTGTTTTCATTTATTTTTCTTCTTTATCTTTTCAAGGTTGCCCTTCTTTGATTGAATCTTAGAATTATGTGGATTCCAAATTTGATGGGAATGACGGATTCAATGATCAAAGACTTTTTATATTACCTGAAAAGCATGTGAAATTCCATGAGCAAAAAACATTAAATGGCCTCCATGGCCCTTCAGTTACAGCAATTTCTACCTACTTTATATTAAGAATGATAATTACATTGATTTACAAAGGTAGATGACCATTAATTGTGATGTTAATCAGTAGACATTGTGTTGAAGTGACTGAACATCATTGTTGCAACTAATTTTTTGGATTTCTCTTGATTAATTTTTGAATGCATTTGACATTTGTGCTAGCAATTTCTGGAAGACCTTAATCCCACTTTTGTTTTCTGCTACTTATATAGGGGTTGTGTGGGTCCCCCACCTTTGCATTAACATAAAATAGATTACAGTTGTGTCAAGTTTTAAATTCAAAATTGTGATCAAATTATTGTTATACTACTAACAGTTCAAAACAGGCATTAATAGCCATGATTACTATCAACCTATGAACAAAACAATGATTATTAATTGAAACAGTACCTACATAACCAAAGTATTAATAGGGAGGATCGATACAATCAAAACCATAGATGACATACCAGAGACACTTGAAGCAAGAAATAGCCACAAACTAGGAAAGACACAAATGAAGAGGAAGCAAAGCCAACAAGGAGAACCACCTAGACTGTTGGCCCTGCAATGAGCTCCGCCAACATTCACAAAGCTTCCTTCCAAAGCAGCTCCAGCCCTTGAATTCAACCCAACCCCTTTAGAAGAGCCAACAATTGACGTCTTGTCCCCACCACCATCGTCGTGCTACCACCCACCAACCAGCACACATCCACCTAGAAGTCCACCAGCTCTGTTAAGCTCTTCTTTTATAATACTCTGCTCTTGAGCTGCACGCAACTCAATTTCATGTTAAGGGTGCCATCCACGTTGGTGGGTGGGGAGGCCAAGAAATGGTCTTAGGTTGCCCATGGAAGGGGCTTGCTCGTTAGACGGATAAAAGTAGGCACCCTGTGGAGAGGCTTCTTTGCAAAGAGATAGTAGTCCATAGTGATTCTATGCTAGATATTACATTTCAATTTGATCTTCAAGACTTGAGCTTTCAGAGTAGTAGAAGCACCAACAAGGCCAACATTAGCCGCTCCATTGTCTTGCCTTAAGAAGATATGGTAGAGGATGTCAATGAGTGCTTGGTTCCTCATGGACCTATTCAGAGGTACAAGCAGAAGAGGGATTTGTAGTTCTCGAGTGGAATAAAGAGACCCCATGCCATTATGCCTGAAAATAGAATGAATGAATTGTAGTGCAAAGTGAGTTAAGATATTGAATACCTCCATGATGTCTTCTATGGTTACAACTCAATGTTTGGAGGAAGACATGAGAGATGAAATCACAAAAGTAGAGAGTCGTCGAATGCAAAGCATACAAGGAGAAGATTGTGAGTGTCCAAACCAAAAGAGGTGGTAGTTAAGCCAAGATTGATGCTAGATGCATTCCATGGCTTGGCATGCCAAAATAACCAAGTGTGCAGAGCTTCACATCCCAAATTAACCTTGGACAAATCAAAAGACATCAAACTTCAATAAAGACCTTAAAAGTTCACAATCTTATCCTTGATCATTCTCGTGTAGCTCTTGCCATTGTAACAAAAACGAATGAAGAGAGAATCCAGGGGTGGAAATTCCATGATTGGCCAAAAAACAAGTCCATGGTTGGCTTCAGGGAACACAAGACCATGAGATGAAGATAAAATGAGAGGCCAAGACATGCCCTTCACCTAAAACAACTATTTAAGGAGCGAGTCCTGACATTGCATTGATGATCAACTAAGAGTCTCTCTCCATAACAATGTGATTGAATCCCAAAGAGAGTTAATATCAGCCCCTCTACCGGTGCAAAAGCCTTGGCTTTGTTGTTTGTCATGAACCCTATATTGAGGGAGAAGGCTAAGAGACATATCTAAAGATTCACAAAGTGAACCTTCCCACGTCAATAGGGTTAGGATTGCCATGAGAGGCTCCATTAAAAATGAGCTTAATCAGATTTGGGTGCGTTGTCAATTGGTGAACTTTATCTCTTATGTTGGCTTTACCACCTTTCTCTTTATTGTGGGGAAGATCTTAATCCTACTTAATGTGGTTGACTTTGTTTAATTAATGGCGGGTCGTATCTCATACTAGTGATTTCAATTGTATTATTTGAGATTGGTGACTAAATACGGGGATTTGAAGTGGACCCTTTAGGTTTCTCAAGGGGTCTTAAGGGATCCTTTTGGAGATGCTACATGTTATTGTCCTATCTCATGTAGATTAATACTAGTCTTAAGAGACACATCTCTAAATTGTGAGGGCTTACTCTTTCAAAAACATCCATATCTTTAAACTGCTCATCTTTCTCCATTATATAATTGCTGCATCCAAGTCTGATGCTCAGTGCATCTTTATATTCATTGGCACGAGAAAGTGGTCCATGTTTTTTGATACACCTCCCTGTTTTTGATGCATCTTTACTTCCACCCAACTAATTGGACATTGTGTCAACTAGTTGTCCTGTGGGTGTTCAGGAAGAAGGGACATTTTGATGCAATTACATGTTTGAATTATACAACTAATGCACATCAAATTGCCATTCAATCCATTAGTGAGTTACACTAGTTACATGTTAGTAGTATGCTCTTATGTTTAATATGGAATTTTAAATAAATTAAATTAATATAAAATTTGTTAATACCTTTAGAATCATTGTCCTCATCATCACTGAAGAATACTGTTGTGCACCTAGCTGTAGCTGGCTGCACTACTAAATGAGAAAACCTCAACGAGGTAAAACAACCCACAAAACATATATCCATTAATTGAGAAACAATTTAACACCCAATAACTTCCTTTTCATCTCACTTCTCTTTAATAATTCTTCACCCTCTTAATGTACTGTCTCTATTGATGTTATTCAATCTATATTTTACACAAATGTAATATACAACTAGTGAATGGTTATAAGCGAGTGCTTATACCTTTTCACTTTCACAACTACTTTAATTAGTTGTATACATACATTTTTATATGTATAAGTTTATATTTGCATGACATAAGTTTTAAATACTTTATTGTAATTAAATAATAAATAACATTTATTATTTGCACTATGGAACAATGTGGGCCACTAAAGTAACCCCACAAATATTAATGTTCCAACACTCCACTTTAATGTTTAGTGGCGATACATGCCACAATCACTTTTTTATACAACATGAATTACAATCCACAAACCATCCACGATGAGTTTAGGTTAGCATGTAACACTTGAAGGATTTATACGCCTTCATCATGCCAATATCATTTTTTTATACAATAAAATTTAGAATCCATAAACCACGTAGGGTGATTTAGGCTAGCATGATAGTGGGATTACATCCATAGTTTCTCATGGATAAACTTACAAGTACTTGGAGCCTTTTATAACATAAGGACCTCCATTACAAAAAAAAAATAAAATGCTTTATTACTAGGTACACTGTAAACTCACATAGGGTGAAGTTTACACAAAAATCACATAGGGTGACTTTCTACAATGCTTTTACAATAGAGAAGAAGATAGAGAGGAAAAAGAACACATGGCCGTTAGGAGGTTACATTATCAGGGACACTCCCCCTCAATTGCAATTCCGAGAGGCCCAATGTTCTCAACTTGCAATTTTTGCAGTGCATAATAATCTTTATAATTATGTTGGAGGTGCTTCCATTGAGATGGCAAGAGGGAATATTCGCCACATGGTTTTGTAGATGCTCAACATTTTTGCCAACGGTTTTCAAGAGCTTGATGTTTAGCGGTTTTAGTCACATCTGTGTCATTTGGTTATAGTTGACCACTCTTGTTTGCCTTTGGTTTGACAATTGTTATGCATAGATGAGTCTTTAATGTTATTCACAATTGTCTGAGGTAGCTGGGATTTGAGATAGAACAAAATTGATGCATGTTCAGATGAACAAGATGCCCAGTGTTTGATTGAATTGCACGAGATGGGCCTCAGATTGCGATGAAGGTGATGGCGGGAGAATGGAGATAAGATTGTCCAGGAGATGTGAGCACACTACAAATGAACTAGAGTGACCTCGTTAGTGTATGTGTTGGACAACGTGGACGTGCTAAAGCAAGAGATTCGACTTGCACAAAGCAGAGGCAGTCCATAATAATTAAAAACACATTTTTTGTAAACATGTCTGTGAGCAAAGTTGGAAGCAAGGATAGCAAGCCACATAAGTAGTCACTACATAAAATTTATGCAAATGCAATTCTAATGAGAAATGTGGCTTACCTGTAGAAGCATAGAAAGTGCATCATTGGTTTCAATTCTACTTGTGATTTTTGGGGTTGTAGGTTTGTTGATGGTATCCACAAAGACCTTTTTTTCCTGACAAAGGCAATGAAAACCTACGAGATGGAGGAGGAGATGGAGATGGAGATAAGCTCTTATGTCCTATCGTTTCCCAATTATCGGATTCTGAATGAGGGTCCTCATAATAATTTTGAGGAGTTGAAATAGTTTTCACAGTTGGTTGCTTGGGAGATGCGAGACTATCTATTATAGAACAATTAGCACTTGTTGAGACAATTATTACTCTGAATCTTTTGTGCCATTTGACAAAGCTTAAATATTAAACCATCCTTGTGCTTAAGCTGAAGCCTATACTTCTTTTTGAGATACATAACATAGGTGGTGAGTTGCTTCTCCTTCATAGCAGACTCTGTTTTCACACAAACAAAGTCCTCTTTCAAAGCTTGGAGGTTTCTCCTCAACTCTTCAATGGTACGACTATCCTCCTCTTGACCATTGTTGGACAACTCATGCCTGGGAATTTGTCCATCGCCATCGAATTAGAGCTTCTTTGCATGATGCCTACCATCTTGCATAGGAGATGAGCAGGGCCCAGATGGAGTAGAAGCCAATGTTTGGTTTTCCATAGCAAGTAACCTTTGTTGCAACTGATCATTTTAAATTATTAATTGTCGGATTTCCTTTTGCATTTCAAGCAATGGTTTGGCATGTTCAAATTGGGATTTAGGTTTCCCCAATCCTTCATTTGCAAGGCAAGCTGGCTGCAATATCATCGAGGTTCCTATCAATGATCTTACTCTTGACCATCTCCAAATTACTCTAAACTGTTAGCGTAGATATTGGTTAAAATATATTGATAACTTACCCTTGGGATGCATTTAGATTCTTCGAGCTCGTTTTAATGTTAGAAGGCAAAGGAAAGAATGGAAGGAGATGTGAGAAATGACATAGACGTCATTGCTATTCATTTCTTCATTTGAAAGACCGGTTGCAACTTACGAAAAACATGGGTACCCTTACGAGGCATTGACAAAGTGTCAGTGAATGCAAGTAATAGGTGTCCAACCTGATCATTTCACCTTTGCCAACATACTCCTAGCATGTAGAAAAAATAATTCAACGCATTGTCTTAGGTGATAGCAACTAGCAGCAACACTGTCAGCAATGCCATTGGAAGCTGCCTACGAAGTTATAAATATAAGATAAATATATGTACATATTGTTAATAATATAAAATATTATATATTTAACATAATATATTATATATTTAATATCATATAATAATATATTATTAATATCAATTTTAACATGTGAATATAAATTAAAATATTATAAAATATAGTATTAATAATATAAATATATAAATATTATTAATTTATTATTATATAAAATATTATATATAAATATATAATATTTAATACAATATTATATTATTTATTGTATATGATATATACTATATTAATATAACATATATTATTTTATTTAATACACTGAACCGTCATATCAATTGGACAAAGAATACAAACACTGGTAGGAATTTGAACCCAAGTCTAGTGGATGGTTTGTGGTATGGCAAAATGTCTCCAAAAGGTGATTGTGCCATCCAGGATGGTCTGCAACACGACACAAGGTAGAAGGACTAATCCGCATGGTAGTTGCGTAGTTTTGGAGGCTATGCAACGTGGCGCAATGTGGTGTGATGTCTCTAAAAGGAGACTACGTGGTATGGATGTTCTATGGCATTGTCCGGTGTGGCATGACATGGCATAAGGCAAATTTGTAGTTCTAGATGGCTTGTAGCATGACACAAGGTGCTATAGCAGTTGCCCCAAAGGTGCAAGTTACACCGGAAAGGATGTAATTTTTTGGTTTGGTAAAGTGGGGTTTTGTAATTTTTTAGGCATTAAAATATATTGGCAACATGGACGAATGGAAGCTACAAGATATACTTTGGGACCTTAATGCCCTGTTCCCACATTAGCAACATTGCATTGCTAATTTGAGCCACACATTAGATTATTGTTCTCAAGGTCATTCAAACGCTCTAGAAAAATGAGGACACTAGTGAAAAGTTCCCACAAAGTTCGCAAGGCCATTCAGACGCTTTAGAATATTCCTAGGACAACTTAAAAACTGCAGACAAGGAGTTCAAAATGTAAAAAAAAACTAGAGGGGAGAGAATATGATAACTAGAGGAGGCAATGAGAAGGCTCTGAAACCATAAAAAATAAGAAAATATATGAATGATACCTAATTTAGATCAATAATCAACAAGTACACCAACATCATAAAATCATGCAATTTAATGCACCTCGTGTTATGTTGCAAGCGATCTTTTTATTTTTATCTTAATTTTGTCGCTATATATATATATATATATATATATATAGATCAATGAGGGTTTGTAGGGTCCACCCACAAAAAGATTGAACAAAAACATCAAATGCTTGCCTTAGATAAAAATCCACGAGAGAACAACAATGTCAAAAACTGGCTAATCAAGCCCCGAACCACCTAGGGGAGAGTAGTCACCAAGGCAAACCCAAGATTGCCCTTCAAGGTCTCACATTCCCTCTTTTGAGGTGAGAGTGAAGTAGCCTAGTAGGAGAAGCCAAAGACAACTTGCCTTTTATCTTCTTCTGAACTACAATCCGCTCATCCAAAGTACCCAATCTACCAGAATCCTCACAAGAAGAAGCGAGTAACCCATCAAGAGGAATTCCAACATAGCCATCCTTGCTAGCTTTATATGAAATCACCAGAACATTAGTCCTGCTAATCTGTTCGTTACTTTGCACAACCAAACTTTCCACCTTCGAACCAACATTCTGAAGCCCCATATTGGACGTTTCAATAGAACTAATCCCTGAGTCAGGGCCTAGAGGATCCAACTTGGGAGTACCATCAACTCAAGCATGGGCAGGTCAAGGGAAAGGGAATAGAGGTGAGACTGAAAGGTGTTTAGAACTAACATTTTCCAACCAAGAAGAAGCCACTTTACACTCGACGGAAGAACAAGAGGAAGCCAAATGCCCCTGCACAAAGCACCTGTGGCATCTGAAAGGCAATCCCTCATAGTCAAGGGATTGAGTCCAACAACGATCATTAACTCTTAATTCAATAGACGCAGGGAGAGCCTGAGAAGAGTCTAAGCAAACCAGAATTTGTGCATAAGTGGTGCGGGAAAAGCTAGAAGTAGAGGCGTTGATTGCCAACAATTTGCCAAGAGAGCTACCAATGGCCGTAAGGTTGGAGTTTGCCCAAAACTAGAGCTGAAGATAAGGCAACCACACCCACACAGGTTAGACTTCAAAATTTTCGATCAAGGGGTTGAAAGAAAGGCTTCAAGGTTTCAGAAATAGAAGCTGTCGATTCCACAACCATGAATTAGTCATAGCCAGCTTATTCTAATCTGCCAAGCAATAAAAAATGACAATAAAGAAGCCCTTGGCCAATGGATAAATCTCCAAAGTTTCTTCCAAGAGAGGTTGCCACGATTTCGAGATCCACTGATGAAGTGCTGGGAGGTTTGGCCAGAAGTTGTCGAATCTGCAAATTAGACCTCGGGAAGCAAACCATTCCTCATTTCTGAGAATTTCATCTAGATTGTCTTCATTGAAAGAAACCACCAAAATATTTTTTGCCACTGCAAGGGGCTTAACACTATGTAAATCATCTTGTTCCCCATTGAAAACTATATGGGCAAGAGATTTGGGTTTCGCCGGTCCAACTTCCTCTAGAACTACACCATCAGAGCCGTTGCCTGCCAAAGGAGAGAACAACTTATTTGAAATAAAACCCTGCTTTTGAAAAACCCCTAAAATGGGCTTGTCATGCCCCCCCTTCAGCGACTGGCGAAGCAGCCTTACCAGCTCTAGCTTCTGAGTTGCAACGATCAAGAGCATGGGAAGAAGAGGGCGGAGGATCCGACAAACTAGAAGAAAGAGGCGGAGAGAACAGAGTACCAAGGGAGCCCAAAGAGGAAGACAACAGAGCAGGCGGGGGACGCATGGATCTCGAGCATTTCAAGCTACGAATTTTCAGAAGAGAACTGGAGTTTTCTGTCACTGATTAAATATATTAATATATTATTATATAATATATAATATTATATCTTATTTAATAAATAATATATGATTATAATATTTAATAGATATAATGTTGTGCATGTTGAAGGGTGAAAATTTGGCAAATTAGAATGTGTACACATGGTGGCAAGGGATGTAGTTTAGTCATAGGAGGGAGTGTCGAATGTCAAATATATGTATTAGTTTACATCAACTACATAAAGTTCAACACTTATGTTTTAGTGAATGTTAATTCACATGTGTTTAACACTATTCAATCTAATTGTTTATTTAGAGGGGTTATTGTGTACCGACTTAACGACGTTCCCTTTATCTTGGCACTATCAAATCACTTGTTCACCATTTGTATTAGTTTACATCAACTACCTAAAGTTCAACACTTATGTTTTATTGAATGTTAATTCATGTGCATTTAACACTATTCAATGTAATTTTTTATTTTGAGGAAGGAACAACCTCATTTCCATTGTCACGTCCACCAAAAAATTCATATTATTATTTTTAACACTTCATGCACAAAGGTCAAATGGGGTCAACGATCATGGGTTTCAAGTCAGGTACAATGTCAATTTACACACTTTCGCTTTACAAATTCTCACTTTACCAAAACAAAAATTTACATCCGTTTCGATATAACTTCTACCTTTGAGGCAAGTGTGTGTTAAATATAATGTGTGTCATAAAGCACTAATAAGAAATATCTAAAATATGCCATTATTTTTGGATTGATACGGTTTTGGTGGGATCCTTACCCTACATGCTTTTGACTGGAGCTCCAACCGGTCTAGGACACAATGGGGGGCCCAGATTCCCAAGTACACAAGTACCGGAATTACCAACAACGACCACAACCGGCTCGAGAATACCATCAACGGCCACATTCGGCTCCAAAATACCAATGATTGGCTACATCCGGACTCCAATACCATCTGAGATTTGAACCTAGGTGGTGCTTGTAGCAACCAAGTCACTTTACCAACTCACCCACATCTCATCGGTAAAATATGCCATTATTATTAGTATGCACAAGAGTACTATAATAACCGAAAATTCAATTATATTATAATAGTGACATGTTATAAAGGTTTGTATGTGTATTTGCTAGGATTCTTCGAGTCCATCCCTTGAAATATCCTATAATTGTCCTTTACCATCACTGCTTAGCATACCTTGAAATATATAATCGCTTTTATGCTTTGTATGGCCTTTCCCTTTCATAGCACTTTGTTATTGCTCATACCCACAGTGAAACAAAGAATCTCCTCCTTAGAATGCTCATTACCGTATGAAAGAACACACAATTTCATTTTCCACCATCACTTCTACAAAATATACGATACGAGGTAAGTGTCCATAGGTTTCAAGTGAAAATTACACCATCCCTTCTGGCGTAACTTCCACCTTTGGGGCAATTGCTAGTATAATGCACCCATAATCGGGTCTTTTCACATTTTATTATTACATCTCTTTTAATCATAATTACCCACACATTGGTGTATTTTATCTAGCATTCTTTATCTTATTTACTTTTAAACCACTTATTAACGTAACTCTATGTGACTTTCATTAATCTTTTTACATTACCACCCATAATCATTTATGGCGATTTAGTCACATAACATTAGTGATTGTCCTCGATAGCTTGGGGATCATACAACATCAGAAGTCATAATAACACTTAGTTAAACAAGTGTGGATAATGACTATAACAAAATTAAATTCTTCCCATAAAAAAAGTTTTTTGATGATTCTAAAATTTAAAATATACCAAAATAATAAAAAAATTAATTTAATATTTAAATTTTAAGGAACTCATCCTTCCTTTCCATACATTCTATTTACTCAATTTGGCCTATAACATTTGTTTCCTTCAATTTTCAAATTACAAATATTTTTTTGATTGTTAGTCTTCTCTCCCCATGTAAACCCATAAATGTCCCCATTTGAAATATATGATCTAAATTTTACCTACACACATAAATAATTGTATGAAATTAATCATTATACATCTCCAATATTTACAAGATGGGCGTCCCCAACTATCATGTGATGCATGCACAATAAATTTGTTATTAAACTAATATTAAGTTAGTAAAATAATATATATCTTCTTATAAATTAATCTTATAATTATTTCATTTAAATATTACTTATAATTTCATGTTGGTTTTCATATCTAATACATGATTGTTTCTTAATAAACTCTTCACTTTTATAATAACATACTATATATAAATTATAAATATAATATTTAGTTGTTCATATTTCTTAGCTCTATTACACTATATTTTAGCTATAATTTTTTGTGTGTTTAATTGATATAAATATGGATTCCATCATTTATTAATTTTAATATGTTTAAAGTTTCAGTAAACTAGGCCTTCCACCACATAAAAAAAGTGTACATATTCCAGTAAACATCCCATATCAATGAGTAATCTTGAAGGTTCAATAATTTTAGTGCATACCAATATCATGACATACCAACCTTAATAGGGATGATTTTAATGCCATTATAATAACCTTAAGCATAGATACATATATTTAAAAAAACATCTTAGACCTAATCAAGATAATGTATAAACTTCCTATACATTATTTATAAATGGTAACAAAATATGCTTCTAGGATGTAATCCACTAATTCAATCAAATGATCCTTATTTTCATGGCAATGGTATATCAATTTTTTATCTTTCAAACCAAACTTAATATATGTATATGATAATATAAGAACTAATAATTTGATAATCCCATCCTTTTTATCAAATTTTAGTTACATATTTTATCCTAACATGGCCAACTTATAGCAGTAATAATAACAATAAGATTCTAACTTATTGAAAAGCCATTTTTTTAACTATTTTTGTGCCAAGGTACTATACGCAACTCGCATGCATGTAAAAAAATGTTACCATATTTAATTTTAGAGTAGATAATGAATTTTGTTTAGAATGCAAGTAAATGTTATCACATTTATTTTATAAGTAGATAGTGAATTCTACTCGTAATAAAAGTAAAAGAATATCATCCCATTTATTTTTAGATAGCGAATTTTACTTGGAAGAATGTAAATAAAAGAATATTATCACATTGATCTTATACTTGATAGTAAATTCTACTTAGAATGTAAGTAAAATAATGTTACCGCATTTATTTTTATATGATAGCGTTCGCTTAAAATAATTTACTTTAGTAAGAAGGTTCATGTAAACTTGTTAATGTGACACATTAACGTTAATATCAGTGTAATGGAGGAGTCTCAATAAGTGTAGCAATACTATTAATTGAAGAACTTTAAAGCACTTTTCCACACGGGAGTTCTCATGGACCATTGTAGCTTGATGACATAAGGCTTTGCCTTAGTCATGTTCCATATACAATAGTTGGTTGTATGAATAATTTATTATTTCACCATTATTGAAATAGCTTCAAGTCACAATCACATTTTGGATGACTAATATCTAAATCCGTGTTTAAGGGTTCGATAGTCCAAGGCTATGCCTTAGCTGTCATTTTTATATAATTTTAGTTATGTTTGGAGCCCTTATTTTTTATGCCTTTTGGGACGACCTTTAGTCATTGGTCTCATAACCATTTAAAAACTTAAAAAAATTATATGCAAGCTTTCTTAGATAATTAATTGCTTAGAGTCTTTTGTCTAAGCTTTACATTAGGCTAGTTAATTGTCCAAGTCCGACTACACTTAAACTTAGTCTTCACTCATATTAGAAGTCATGTGAAACATCACATTCGATTAGTTCACTTAATCACTTATATTGGGTATTGTCTAATGTGAAACAACATAGTTAGAGTTAGGAGTTTTCCCCATCAATGTAAGATGATGTAAAAATAATTAAATTTTAAATTTTCCCATCAATGTAACATAATGTAAAAATAATTACAAAATGTTTTCTCGTTAATATAACACAGTGAAAAATAATTATAAAAGAGTTTTCCCATCAATGTAAGATGGTATAAAAATAACTACATTTTACCATCAATGTAAGAAGGTATAAAAATAACTACATTTTCCCATCAATGTAACATAATGTAAAAATAGTTACAAATTGTTTTCCCGTCAATATAACATGGCGTAAAAATAATTACAAAAGGGTTTTACTGAAAAGTAAAAATAGTCACAAAATTTTCCCCCGTCAAAGTAGTCATAATGTAAAAATAGTTACAATGATTTTCCCATCAATAAAACATAGTTAGAAAATATTAGGCTAGTTAATTGTTCAAGTCCAACTACACTCAAACTTAGTCTTCACTCATATTATAGAAGTCATGTGAAACATCACGTTCGATTAGATCACTTAATCACTTATATTGGGTATTGTCTAATATGAAACAATATAGTTTAGAGTTAGGAGTTTTTTCCATCTATGTAAGATGGTGTAAAAATAATTACATTTTTCCATCAATATAACATGGTGAAAAAATAACTATAAAAGAGTGTTCCCATCAATGTAAGATGGTGTGAAAATAATTACCTTTTCCCATCAATGTAACATGATCTAAAAATAATCGGAGTTGAGGCGCGATGGATGAAGGCGAGCAGGAGGGTGTGACAGGGCAGAAAGCAGGGCGCAGCTACAGGGAAGCGCTTGGACTGCAGCAGGCGTCCCAGGGAGTGCGCAGCAGTGGGAAGGCTCCACTTTTGCAAGGTTTAGGTTCTTTTGCGGCTCTTGAGCAACCAAGTATGCGCATCCCCAAAGTCAACGGCTGTCTGGAAAGATGCAAGGAGAGGCCCAAGCTGGTTATACCAATGGAAATGATTGCTGAAGACATTGAATACTATTCTAATCACTCCCTGTACTGCAAGTTTCTGGAGCTTAGGACATCACTGTTATTCTTGGAAGCATGGGCTCAGAGGATGTGGGCACCGGAAGGAGAAATGGATATTACATTGCTGGCCAATAGCTATTTCATGGTCACTTTTACCTGTATAATAGATTGTCAAAGAGTTTTTGCTGGAGGTCCTTACTTCCATAATCAAGTGGGACTGTTTATCAAGCCCTGGCATGCCGGTTTCATACCTTCAGAGGAACTACCAAACTGTGTCGCGGTGTGGGTGCGTTTGCCATGCTTTCCGATGGAATGCTGCCGAGAAGACACTCTCCAATTGCTTGCATCCTTGTTGGGAAGGCCAGTCGGTTCCTCAATGTCACTCCTGGGGAAAAAGGTAATGACTTATGCCCGCATTTGTGTTGAAATTGATTTGAGTAAGCCATTACCAGATGCTGTTGAAATGAGTGCGGGCCCTTTTTCATGGGTACAATAGCTGGATTATGAAACCCTCCCTTTTTGCTGTCGTCTATGTCATGCTTATGGGCATTTGCAGCGATGGTGTCCCACTTTGAAATCCACTACACCTCAGCTAGCTCAATCTATTCGCACTCCTTCTGGTACTGACAAGGAAAGGGGTCCGATTCCAGGTGAAGTGCCTGAAACTGATGGTTTTATGCCGGTTAAAGGCCGATATAGAAATAGAGGCCAAAAACGGTCCCTGAAGGAAAGACAATTAGATGACTCGCTCAATAGATTTGAAATATTGGACGACCTTAATCAACAGGAGGTGAATCTCGGGTTGATGATTTTGGACTAGGGGATTGAGGGACTAGCTCAGGAGACCAATGCTTCAGGGGCTTTAATTGAAACACAGGATGCTGGAGATTGTCATATGGATATGGACCAACAGCGGATAATTTTGGAAGGAATGACTTCCTCAGTTGCTCTCTTTAAAGAAGACGGAAATATGCCCCTTACCGGGAAAATTGGGGACTCGGGGGCAGCAAGACGCAGTAAATCTTCTCATCTCGGACCCTGGTAGAAAAAAGGACGTGGAAAAGATCAAGCTAATGGGAGAGACTTTGGTGGAGTCGGGGTCAGTAAAGACTCTGGATGCACACTTTTTGAACCCTCTGAAATGATTATAATATCTTGGAATGTAAGGGGTTTGAACAACAACGCTAGACAAAATGATGTTCACAACCTGATTAAAAGTCATAGGCCGGATGTCCTTTTCTTGGAGGAGACTAAGCTTTCAGTTGAAGACATGTCCAGACTAGCGCCCAAGTTGTGGAGGCAAGAAGAATGTCAATGCATTGGCGCTACCGAATACTCAAGAGGACTAGCTTGTCTGTGGAACCCATGAAAGATTGGCCTCATAGGCTGGCTGACTTCTAAGTACTCCATGACTATGATTGCTTCTAGCTTTGAGACGGGGTAAGTCATTCTCTTCTCCAATATCTATGCTCCCAATGATTGGCGGGGTAAAAACTCCTTATGGGGCCGCATAAGTTTTGTCCATAACCTGGCCCCTTCCACCCTTGGATTATGGTAGGTGATTTTAATGCTATTCTTGATTTGACTGAAAAGAGTGGTGGCACATCAAGACTGGACCCATCTGCTTTGCTAATGCGCAACTACATTGAAATTTTGAATTTAGTTGACGTCAGGCCCAATAATGGACAGTTTACCTGGAATAACCGCAAGAGTGGGAAACATTGCATAGTTGAGAGACTTGACCGTTTTCTGGTCTCAGCTTTTTGGTTCGGAGGTATGTGGTCTACGAGGTCTGAAATTTTGGATTGGCGAGGATCGAACCATTGGCCCATCAAGCTTAATAGTGTCTCATAGTCTCACCCGCGCTCTCCTTCCTTCAGATTTCAACTCATGTGGCTGCGGGATCAATCTCTACATGAGTGTGTTGCCAATTGGTGGCGTTGGGGTAGGCCTGCCCATGGTACGACGATGTACATTTTTGCCAAAACACTACAATATGTGAAGTACAAGCTCAAGCGGTGGAATCACCAAAGTTTTGGAAACATTTTCCATGCTAAGGCTGCTGCACAAACCAAGCTTGATGGTATCACGAGAATAATAAGGGAAGAAAGACTGACTGAAGACTTACTGCAAGAAGAAATACAGGTTGTGAAAGCCCTGGAGGAATGCGAGCTACGGGAGGAAATTTTTTGGAAGCAGAAAGCTCAGGTCCAATGGCTCTAGGAGGGGGACAGAAATACATCCCTTTTCTTCAATTCGTCCAAAGCCAGGAGACATGACAATTCTATTTCGGCCCTGGTCAATGAAAGAGGTGAGCGGCTTAACTCCTTTCCGGCAATTTTAGAGGAGGTAGTGCAGTACTTCTCTACTCTCTTCAGAGAAGATGCTAACGGGGAATCACTGGAAGAAGCTCAGGTCTCTTCTGCATTCCGTCGTTGGTGACGCGTGAAATGAATGAAAATTTAATGAAACCAATCACACTTGGAGAGCTTGAGGAAACCATTGTTCAGATGAAAAAAGGGAAAGCGGCTGGACCTGACGGCTTCCCAGCTGAATTCTACCAAGAATTCTGGGATATCATCAAACTTGACCTTTTAGCTGTTGTCCAAGAATCTTAGCGGAATAAGCAAATGCTTAAAGCTACAAATGCGACCTATCTTGCTCTCATACCCAAATGCGAAGGTGCTGATAGGCTAAGTCAATTCTGCTCTATATCCGTTTGCAATGTTGTTTACAAAATTATATCTAAAATCATTGCAGATAGGTTAAAAAGAGGGCTGAGTGTTGTGATCTCAGAAGAGTAAAGTGGTTTTGTGGGAGGCAGGCAAATCTTGGACGGTATTGTTATTACTGTTGAGTCCATTCACTCCATGAGCTGCTCAAAAGATAAGGTGATGTTCATTAAATTGGACATGGCCAAAGCCTTTGATAGGGTCAGATGGTCATTCCTGCGGAAGGTTCTTAGTGCTTTTGGCTTTGCAGGCGAATGGACTCAATGGGTCATGAGCTGCATTTCCTCGGCTTCCTTCTCAGTGCTTATCAATGGAGAACACATGGAGCTTTTTGGTGCTACAAGAGGGCTGCGACAAGGTGATCCTCTGTCTTCGTACTTTTTTCTTCTCTTTGTTGAAGATTTGGGGAGGTTGATCAGCAGGAACAGAGAGGAAGGACATATCCAAGGATGGCGATGGGGAGGGGAATTGCCGACGCAATCACACCTGCAATTTGCTGATGACACTGCCCTTATGGGCATGGCCACAATGACTGAAGCTGCTAATTTACGCATGGTGTTAGATGTTTATCTAATGCCCTCGGGACAAAAGGTCAATGAAGATAAGTCGTCCATCTTTTTCTTCAACACTCTGGGCCCTATTCAGCAACGGATAGCGAGGACTCTGCATTTTCAGATTGGGACTCCCCCCTTGATTTACTTGGGTATCCCTATCTCGGCTGGCCGTACATCTAAAGAATCTTGGCAGAATATTTTGGAGAAATTTCGGGTGAAAGTGAATCATTGAACACAGGTGGTTATCCTTTGCGGGCTGGGTTCAACTTATCCAATCTGTGGTGCAGGGTTTACCTATTTACAGGGGTATGCTCCAGGTTGCCCCGATGGGAATCGTTAATGAGTTTGATTCGTTTACCAGACAATTCTTATGGGCTGGTAGTCTGAACTCCACTAAATGGAGCCTTATTAGATGGGAGATTGTCTACAGCCCCAAACAATATGGCGGGCTCGGTCTGAGGCAGACGAACTTAAATGGTATTGCTTTGGCGGCCAAACTTTATTGGCGATGGTGCACCGAACAAGACAAGGCTTGGGCCAGAATTCTCTCACAGAAGTACTACTCCAGAACCATTCAGAGGGACATTCCTCGCTATCCGCTTATTGGGAAAGGTTCGGCAATATGGGGTACTCTAAAAAAAGGGGCTGCTCTCATCAAAGACGGCTTATTCTGGATTTGTAAATAGGCATCCAAGGCTCTCTTTTGCTCTGACTCTTGGGATGGTTATCCTCCCATCATTTCTCCGTTTCCAAATTTGTTGAACCTTTGTTAGAGATTCCTTGAGTGAGTGACTTCAAAGTTTACATTACACAAGGACAGGCGGAGGTAGCTCGCTAGAAAGCTCCCGAAACTTGGCCTGTTAATGGGACACAGGAAGAGAATGACTGTTGAGCATCTTTTCCAGGCGTCGCTGTAGTCCTCTTCAAGAGGAGGATGAGCTAGCTTGGTCTCCCAATCCCAAGGCTTTACTTCTTCAGAGATTGGGCAGGGGGGAAGTGCATTGGTGGAGACAGGTCTGGAATAAATTCACATGGCCTAAATGCAATTGTTTTGCTTGGATGCTGATTTGGAACAGGTGCTTGACCTGGGACAATCTCCGGAAGAGAGGTTTCCAAGGCCCTTTAGTATGTGTTTTGTGCGGAGCGGCCGAGGAGGATTCAGCACACCTTTTTTTGCGATGTCCCTTTGCCTTGCAATTCTGGCATTATTGGTGGGATGTTTGGCAGTGCCCATGTTTTCATGCTCAATCTGTGGTTGATTTCTGGAATGGAATGGGAGAACCCCCTCAAGGACGCCCTTCTTGCAGGACATATAGCTGGGCGGCCCCATTTTTCTGTTCTGGCAGATCTGGCTTGAGAGAAATAGGTGAATTTTTCGGGGGGTGAGGGTCATGGCGCAACAAGTATGGCAGAAAGTGGTGGGGATGATCTAGGAAACTGACCAGGCAAAGAGCGCGATCTGCCTTCCTTTGAACAAACAGGACGCTCAGGTGGTGGCGCGACTTGGATTCCAACAGTTAACTGGTAAGTCAGCGTGTGTCCGGAGGAGCAAGTAGATCAAGGAGTAGATTCTCAGGACTGGTCAGTGGCAACGCCCCCTAGTGGAATTCTCAAGATCAATACGGATGGTTCCTTCAGAGGTAATCCGGGACCCGCGGGTAGTGGAGGGATAGGAAGGGATTCTGAAGGTATGGTGATTTTTCTTTTTGCGGTTCTTGAGGCGCTGCAAACCATTAACATGATGGAAGGCCAGGCCATTCTTTATGCCCTTGAGAAGGCCCAGGCGTTAGGTTGGCGTAGGATTATCTGCGAATCAAACTCTCAAGTCTTGATTAACCTGCTCATTAAGAGGAAAGTGGTGGACGTCAATTGGCAACTATCTTTGATTGTGCAATAGATTTTGCGGATTTGCTCGCTTATGGATAGCGTTACTTTTGCTCACATTCCGCGTGAATGGAACAAGGCAGCGGATTTTTTGGCTAAATGCGCATCAGACCATTTGGATGGTGGAAACATTGAGGATTGGGGGTCTCTCTCCCCGACGTTGCATTCTGATTTGGAAAGAATTCTGGAGGCTGATAGGGAGGTTCATAATATTGTCTAGTTGGGCGTGTGCCTAGTTTTTCAGTTTTTGCTGCTTTCTTTTGGGGGTTTTTGCCCCCGTTCTTGTAATGCTTTTCTTTACTTATTAATATTATTTTTACCCCTTTTTAAAAATAAAAATAAAAAACATGATCTAAAAATAATCACAAATTTTTTGCCTGTCAATATAACATGGTGTAAAGATAATTACAAAAGGGTTTTCCCGAAATGTAAAAATAGCTACAAAAAATGTTCATGTCAAAGTAATCATAATGTAAGAATAATTACAATGATTTTCCCATCAATATAACATAGTTATAAAATATTACAAAAAAGGTTTTCCACAGTTTTTTTTAATATATATAAATATATATTTTATAATATACATATTATATATATTTATATACTATATACTGTATAATATATTTTTATTTTATTTTTTATTATATATACATACTTTAAAATATTTTTATTTTAACATAATTTTATGTTTTTAAATGATAATCATTATATCATATGTTTACAATGATATTTATTATATACATTTGTTTATATATATATTAATTTTTTTTTCAAACTACCTACAAACATGATCAAAATTGTTTATTTGCCAGTGCCAATAAAAAATTGGTCATTCACATAGGGAGATTTTAAACGAGTTCAAGTTTTCGAAAAGAATACATGGTAGAGTCTATCTATCAGAGAAGTTTCCATAAAGTCATTTGTAAAATTATTTAGACAACAACCAGGGTTTGCTACCATGTCCGAGTATGTAGGATTAATCCGTTGTCATCCAAATAATTTAACAAGGAAAGACAAAGCAAATGTGCACAACACAACACAAAAATAACATGGAAAAACCTCAACAAAATAAAAAATCCACAAAGCATATATCCATTAATTTAGAAACAATTTAACACCCAATAACTTCCTTTTCACCTCGCTTCTCCTCTTTATTAATTTTTCACCTTTTTAATGTATCGTCTTTATTGATGTTATTCAATCTATATTTTACACAAAGATATTATATAGCTAGTGAATGGTTATAACTGAGTGGTTATATCTTTTCACTTTCACAACTAGTTTAATTAATTGTTTATACACATTTTTATATGTATAAGTTTATATTTGCACAACATAAGTTTTAAATACTTTGTTGTAATTAAATAATAAATATAACATTTATTATTTGCACTATGGTGTTAACAATGTGGGCCACTAAAGTAACCCACAAATATGAATGTTCTAACAATAAAATCCCCCCCCCCCTTCTGGAATTTATTTTCTCTCAAAACAATTGTCAAGCTAGATGCTGAAAACTCTCTTCTTGAGATTCTACTTCTTTTGGTGAACTTTGCCTCTAGTGTTAAATTGAAAACTCTGAGGTACTTTAACCAGTTATATCCATGGAGGACCATGGAGAGCTCCAACTTGCTTCTTAGCGTAGAAGGCAAATTCCTCTATTGTCTATGCTTTTATTAGCCATCAACCTTTGGTCAATAAGTCTACTTGCTTCTCTAGACTAGTCTTTTTAACTTCAAAATCAACCTCAGGCATAGGTTCATCCCCTAGAAGTGCTGCAAATCTGGGAAAAATGTTTCTCAACCATGGAGCCATGATTTCCAAGCTAAACACAGTAATTATGTTTTCTTTGCCTTTTTCCTGCAAATATGGTACTAGAATAAGAGTGTAGGTTGCATGTATTTGCAGGCTGTGGCTAGCCTTTTTCTCTTTCTTTGTTGGAGCCTCTTTTCTAACAGCAATTGTAAGAGGATCATGGCCACAACTATTGAGCAAGCTTTGAACCACATCCACATTGTTTGTGCCTTTCTTAAAATGTATTTCAAAATCAAATTCTCGCAGCATGCTCACCCACTTTAAGTTTTGGTTATCTGTTTTAATGATGAAATGCATTTGCTTGTCATTTTTACATAATTTCTCCTTGTCATTCAATTTTCTCCTCTCAAAAGTAAATGGTTGCTGATTTTGCATAAGAACAGCCCCTATGCATGTGCCTGATGCATTGCATTCTACTACAAATGGGTGTGAGAAATTGGGGTGAACAAATATGGTAGTATACGTCATTACCTTCTTCATTAGTTGGAATGCAGCATTTGCTTCCTTTCTCTATTTGAATTGGTCCCTCCTGATCAAATCAGTCAGTGGGGCCGTCAAGCCTCCAAGGCCTTTATAAAATTTCTATAATAGCTGCATAGACTATTAAACTGCCTCAATTGAATCACGTTCTTGGGGATGGGCCAGTCAAGGATGGCTAGAATATTTATTGGATCAACTTTAACTCCCTCCTTACTAATGATGTGGCCTAGATAGACCAACTTACTTATTGCAAATTCACACTTTGAGTCCTTTGCAAGTAGAGAGTTAAGTTGCAAAATTTCTAAAACAACCATCAAATGATGCAAATGGTCTTCCATAGACTTGCTGAAAATTAGAATGTCATCAAAGAGACCAAGAATAAATTTCTTCAAATAAGTTTGAAAGACTCGATTCATTGTATGTTGAAAGCATAGTGACCAAATCCGGTCGGATCTGGACAAATTCCGGCTGGATCTAGATTTTTTGGCCGGCCCAGATAAGTTCGTCCGGATCGGTCCTGTATTTTTTCAAATTTTTATTTTTTTATTTTTTAAGGTTTTCTACGCAAAAAAATGGCCGGAAACCATAAATATGATATAATATTAATATTTTTTATTATTTTATTAATGTTTTTCTTTGTATTTGACAGTTTTGCATATTTATAAAACTATGTTCACATATATATGTATATATCTGGATTGGATTTTTCTGAACTTTTTTCAAGAATTCCGGATTTAGTATTTTTTTGCCCTTCCGAACGGATCCGGATTTCTGAACGTGGTAACTATGGTTGAAAGTTTTCTGGAGCATTAGCAAGCCCAAAAGGCATCACTCCAAACTCAAAGTGGCCACGATGAGTGTGAAAGGCTGACTCGACGTGATCACTTTCCCTCACCCACATCTGGGGCTAACTGGACCATAAATCTATCTTGGTGAAAACTGCTGCCCCTTGTTTTTCAATATGTAACTCATCTATGCGTGGAATATGGTACCTTTTCTTTATAGTTCTTTTGTTCACCTCCCAATAGTCAATACACATTACGGAAGGAGTCATCCTTCTTCCTCATCAAAACCATTGGAGATGTAAAAGGACTCTTACTTGGCATAATATGCCCCAGCTCTAATATCTTGTCAACCACCACCTCTTTTTCATCCTTAAATATCTTGGGGTATTGGTATGGCTCCTCATTCCAATTCAATGATATGTTCTTGTCCTTGTATTTGGGTGAAGTCCATGAGGCAATTCCTTTAACACAGTTGCAAACTCATCAAAAAATGTCTTTTTTGGGTCTTGTGCTATGACCTTCACATGCTGTCCTTTCATGAAATTACATTCAAGCATGAAATCCCTATTCTTTTCCAAGTTGCTTGGCCATTTATGTGCTGAGATCTGGTTGCTTGCAGTTGGGGTTAGATTGGTTATCATTTGCAGGTCTTTCTCAAATTTCAAGCACAACTCATTGTATTTCATATGAATCTCACTCAAGGTCTTAAGCCACTGCATCTAAATACATGAATCTCACTCAAGGTCTTAAGCCACTGCATCTCCCTGATTACATCAGCCTCTGCCATAGAAACCACATAAAAATCAGAATTGAGTTCATAGCTGTCTAGCTGTAAGTTAAACCCGTTTACCATCCTGTAACAGTCCATCATCATGCTACTGGCCATTGAAACTTGAAAGTTTGGCAGTGGCTCCACTTGTAGTCCTACAAAACTCATTAACTTGGCATTGATAAAATTATGAGTGTTGCTGCCATCAATTAATGATACTTCTGTTATGCCTTTGATCTTGCATTTCACCCTGAAGGTATGATATTGAGCTATACCTAGTATGGCATTTAGAGATACATTAGGTACTTCTTGCTGGTGTTTGTCTTCTTCATTCATTACGTGCTCCTCACTTGCTGATTCTTCTTGATCCTTGCCAACTACTTTAGGTTCTTCCCCATCCAAAATCTCAATTATATGAATTTTTCTTGAAGCTTTGCATTTGTGTCTCCTGGACCAGGTTTTGTTGGAAGTATAACAGAGACCCTTTAAATGCGGATCAGCAAGGCAGCAGGGTCCAAAACTTTAGCTTTCAATGGACCAGCACTAAAGATTAAAGAAGATTTAAAGTTTTCATTTCCTTGGGGTTAATATCTGTTGCCATGGCAAGTTTGGAAGCTGAAGTGGATGCAAACCAACTTCTAACAGCTTCTAAATAAGCCTCTGCTTGTTGAGTAGCCTCCTTTAGTGTGCTAGGCTTCAAAACCTTGACATACCTCCTAATGGACTCCTTCAATTCATCAATGTACCTACCAACTAACCACCAAGGGGAGATTCTTACAACCAAGAAACTTGCTTGATGGAATTATTTGTAGTAGTATGCCAGTGTGCCACCTTGCTTCGTATTTTTGAGGGCCAAGAAATAATCTTCTTGAGTACAGGGTTCAAAATAATTGAAGAATGTTGTAACAAACTCATCTCGAGTGGTGATCTCTTGGCGCCTGCCCTAATCTTCATCTATCTCCATATTACATTCAACCATTTGCCACCAATCAAATGCTGGTCCCCCAAGGTGAAATGTGGCAAACTGAAACTCTTGAAAGTTGAAACCCATCTATTGTGTTAAGACCAAAAAACATTTCTGCTAACCAATGCAACCCTAGGTTTGATATTGTCACTGACCCCATCGAACTTCGAGCGGGAATCTTCTCAAGCAACCTTTGGTTTATTTAATCCTCCTCTTAATCTTCTTGTAGGTATCTATTCCTTCTCTTGCCTTTTGCATAAGGGTTCTCCCATTCATCATGGCAACCAGCTTCTCTCCTTTAGTTTCGAGGTGCTCACTACTCCATCATTGTTGCGTCTACCTCTTTGCTATCTATTTTCCATGGAAAGGACTTGAGCATTTAGAGTCCTATTCATGGGCGTGTTATCACTGTTTATCTTGTTCATAGTCCCCTTTAATTCACCCATTGAACAGGTTATGGCTTCCTGCACATATTTAGTTATTCTGGATCTCAAGTTTTGACCTTCTTGTGTGGCTAAGATTTAAGTCATAATTGGTACTCCCATGAGGCAAAGAAAGTGGCTCTGATACGATTGTTGTGAGCCCAGCTGTAGTTCGTTGCACTGCTGCAAACCCTTGGCCTGAAAATAGACAAAATTTAAGTTTTAACAATTCTGGAAAATTTCTGTTATAAACCCTAGGTCTGAAACTTAGAATCTAAGCTGGACTGTTAAAAATTGAAAAACACTGGAGTTTGGAAAGAATTTTTAAATCTGAAGTAACTCCTGCAAATTTTAGATCTAAATACCAAAAATCTGAATTTTTTTGAAGATCTTGAACTGCCAAACTTAAATTTAGAAATGCTGAAGCCCTGTAACTGAACTTTTTTATTTTTTAAATTTGAAAACTAAGAGAACAAAATATTGAACTGCTGGAAAATAGATTTGATAATGCCAAAAACAACTTGGAAAGAGACCGAACTATTGTATTGCTGAAAATACTTTTAATTAGTGCATGCAAGAGGAAACCATTCTTGAAAGGGTATGGATGCTGACTCAGGCCAACTCAAGGACAGTATGGGTTCTGCCTTACCCGAAACGCAGCCTTAAACCTGTGCATAGTTAATTTATTTCAAAACTCATCCATTACTGTATCATAAGGGTCTTTTTCTTACAATGACTTTTTCCCCTGTGAACTTTTCACTTTGTGCATGTTGGATAACTTAAAGTTCTGTTTTTCTAACCATTTTTTTAAAACTTTAATACACATGACCAACCAACAAAAATAAAAGACTAAAAACTTGTAAGGGACCCCCAACACTAAAGTACATTAGTTTTTGCTATAATAACAAAACACACTATCTTATTTTTTTCTCATCATTAATATAATGGTCATTTTTTCATCAAAACATATCTTACTTTCTCATAATCTTCTTGAATGTTTGGACCGAATTTTTGTTAATGTTAAGTATTTTTGTTGAGTTATCAAATACTGCATAACTATATGATAAGTATAACATAAGAAGGCAGACAGCTTTAGAAATAAGTCATAGTTTGCTTTCTAAATGGACCGCTATTCCTTTTCAAACTTGACCGACTTGATAGATTCTTGCTTGTTTTACTACCTTAAATTCCCATCTTTGACTTGTCTCTGATGAGATGACTCTAATGCATTTTATAATTGATCAAGTTTATTTGGTCGTTTGAAATATAGGTGACCATTGAAGAATTCCATTGCATGTGTAGTGCATTCATTAGTCAAAATTTTCTCCTGTTCGTTTTTAACTTCTGCCACTAAAGGTTGCTTCTAAAGCATAATGGATACTTTCATAAAGTCTTTGACTAATGATATCTAAATCTATCAGAAGACATTGTGGTGATAATGATAATGAATGTCAACAATAGCCTCACAAGGAAGTTGTTCATACCAATATATTTCTTACAAAACATATGGCCTTTAGGTTGACTAGTAACTCTACTATTTCTTGTACAAGTTAGGTGACCTACTGAATTGTTTCTTATTCCATCCACATTCTATTATTGTTTGCTTGTCGAAGTGTATAGGTTCTGAATTTATTAAATTTTATTATTTTGGGTAATGCTCTTTTTAAACTTTGTTGCCAAGTGTAGTGAATGTCCTGAGTGCAAACCATTTTGAACATCTTACATTGTTAATAGAATACTTCATTTTTAGCAGACTCTTATTCACCCTTTCATGAAGTAGGGAACTGGTGATTCAATTTAATGCCGATGTTGCTGATGGTATGCCATGGAAGTTTGTTCCTTCTCAGAGAGAGGTAAAACTTTTTTTATTGAAGTTCAATTGAAAAAAATGTGAGAAAGAATACATTCCGACATCTAAATCTATTGAGAACTAAGCATGTCTTATTAGATGAAGATTCATTTGGAAATTTTTACCAGTCGATGATGTTTCCACAAACGCCTTGGTATTTACAGGTGAGGGTGAAACCTGGAGAGAGTGCTCTTGCATTTTACACTGCAGAAAATTTTAGTCCAAAAGCCATAACTGGAGTTTCGACATACAATGTCACTCCGATGAAGGTAACTTCTTAGAATATTCACCAGGTCACATTGTTCATGCCATTAATTACAAAAGCCTGCTTATGGGAATGCAACCCATGTAGTTAAAAATAAAACATAAACATCATCCCATGGACTGTTGAAAAGGTAACCAGTCACTTCTCTTCTCACAGTATATATATAATTGTAATTGGTTGTTTGTGACGTCCTCAAGTTATGCAATAACATAGGAGAAGAATTTTGTAGGTTTTCTTTTCCTTGATAAAAGAGTAATCGATTATTCAAAGTGGTTTGATGATCCATATTGATTATTTATGTTAACATACTAACTAATATAATTAGTGGTGGGATTAGTAGGGCAATCTTATTAGTGTTATGTTATTTATGCTATACTAACTAATATAATTAGTGCTGTGTTTTCTTTTGTGTAAATTGATGGACTGGTATCATTAGGGGGAACCAGCATTGGTGTGTGTGTTGTGATAAGCTGCTATTCACTACATCTTAATTTTTGATGGCCATTATTTGTGTGCTTAGTTATGATCTCTGTGTTCTCATTGGAGATTGATTTGCTTAGAATATACCCTAACTGCTTATTCAGTCAATGTAATTGTTCATCAACATGTAGTATTCCTGAATTGGTAGAACCTCATTTATCCTTGACATTGATCGATTGCCAAATGATTTTAATAAGTGGCTGAGGCAAATGCTTGTGACACTTAGCAGGCATCTCTGTTATTATACAAGGAAATACAACTAAAGTGCTTTTTTGAGCTTGTTAATTCAAAACAAGGACTTCATGCCTTTTGGGGATATTTTGCTAAATATGACTAGTGGAAATGATTGAACATTAGGAGATGCCCTTGGGCAGACCAAGCAAAACAGATTTGCTTTGTGATCATTGTTCTAGAACTTGGTGGTTCTATAGTGTCCTTCCATGTCCATAACTGATTGGATGGACTGAGAGGGAATGCTGTTCAAATGTGCAAATGCGATAATTTTGAGTTTGAATATCACATTTTGAGGTCTCATTGTGACATTTTCTAATGAAAATATCTAAAGGATTTTTACTATAAAGTAAATATTACAAACAAAACTCATTAATGATTTGAACTTGCAAGAGGTTAAGTATAAAATACAAAAAGCATCCCTTCTGAGGTGCAAGATTGCCAAGGAAACATTATGTATTCTTAGGTTTCTGCGACACCAAACCTCAACTGGTAATAGGCAAGTCTCGAAAACATAGAAGTATGGACTGGATTGGACAACAAGCTGTGTGGATGGTGCAGAAATCCAATTCTTCGAGGGTGAGGTGTTCTTGGGAGTCTTTACCAGCTTCTGATGATCAGTCAGCTTCTCTTCCAGTTTTAGATGCTTACCATGCAAATACATGCTTGTGTCTAGAGATTTTGCTTTACAGTCCATGGTTCTTTCTTGAGTTTGGCAAGTTCGACTTTTAGATAGCTATCATAAGTGCATTTGTTGTCCAATGTGGAAGTGGTTCGTGATTTGATTTCTTGTACCTACTTTGATCCAAATTTTTAATCTAATGTACTAGCTATGTTTGCTAGATGTTTCCACTATTCTTAATTTATGTAATTTATGCTTGCAAGACACTATTGTAAGATTCTTCATGTTAAAACATCAGTTCAAACAAGTTGCAGTGGCAGAATCAGTATATAGATGATCTAGAGATCCTTTGAATGGTGAACTCAACAACTTTCAGCTCTTGAATTTGAGGGGTTTGTGCAGCTGGTGATTGCATAACTGTTGGTATTTACAGGGGACGATTGCGTAACGACTTGTTTGCATACTGCAGCGGTTTTGCCACCATACAAAACCTAAGAATGGAAACGGTTACAAATGCTTTCACTTCATTACGAAGGTTCGTTTGACATTTTTGGTGGGTTCCTTAATAGAAAGGCATAAAGCATGGGCTTTGTGCAACGTAGAGCCATTAGTGAGTGGTCTTGGAATTGGATCTACATCGTAGAATTGCAAGTTTGGGTCTTTGTTCATATTATCTCATTGTTCTCCTAGCTATGAGTGGTTGCCCCAGTGTTGGGATTGTTTGTGAGGTTTTGTAATAGTGCAAAGCATTTGTGTGCAAGCTTTGGATAGTGCGTAATGCAAGCTTTGTCCATGAAAGGTCAAGAAGTGGCAGTAACTTGTACATGTTGAGAATTGCATAGTGGAAAGGGGACTGCAATTGACTCACCTACTGGAGTTTTTCCCACATTGGGTTTTTTCCAAGTCATAGCTTGTGTTCCATGTGCTTTGTGTTGTCTTATTTATCTCTCCATTTATTGCAACAGGCTGTAATTTCAATTCCAACACTTCTTATCTTTGTTTTGCAAGCAAAATAACTTGAACAATATTCTTTCAATCAGTATGTTGAGCTAGGAATATAGGATCCGTTTTGATGAAGCTTAGTGTGGAATATCCACCTAGTTTATGTATCATATTGGTATCGAACAGATTTTTTCCTTTTGGCCTTAAAAGATTTCACTTTTCGCCAAGTTGTGTTAGTTTGTGTTTTGTTGTAGTGTGTGGTTTTGTTTGACTTGTGTGCAGTTTTAAGCCCATTACCCCAGAAACAAGTGCTAGTGGGGAAGGTGACTTGTTTCCCTTGCAAGAAGACATCTCCACAAGGAAGTGGATGAAAGAAGTGGTCCGTATGGCACATTTTGATGATGAAGAGGCCCGCACAGCCAAAGAACAATTCCATAAGTTGGATTTGTCTTTCCATGAAGAAGCTTGATAAGTTGGAATCCATTATGGGCATACTCATAGCAAAGTTTGGCATTTCTACAGAGGCACCAAAATCAAGTGAGGAGCTGGAAGCTCTCGATTTTGAGAAGAAGCTCTATACTAGCTAGGCTCCACCTCCATTTAAAGCTGAAGCAAAGATTGAAATTCAACTGTATGAAGGAGAGGTGAATGCGGAGAAGCTAGACCATTGGCTAGCTCAACTTGAGGTATAATTTAGTATGCATTAGATTAATGAGTGTCAAAAAATCTCCTTTGCAAGGTTAAAGTTATCTAATCATGAATTACCCTGGTTTGAAGTTATTTTCATTATTTGGTTATGAAGAAGCTACCACCAATTAGTAAGTGGGATGAGTTCAAAGTTCTGATTAAAAAACAATTCTATCCTATTTGCTATGAAGAAGAAAGATCTATTGTTTGGCAATATCTTAGTCAACAACCAATACAAAGTGTGTAGGATTGTACTAATGTGTTTCGCAAGATGGCGGTTCAAATGGGTCAAGACACCTTTGATCATAACATCTTGATGAAGTATGTTGGGTGATTGCACAATCACTTAAGGAGGCCAGTGTTGCTTTCCAAGACCAAGGATCTTGATGAGGCTTGTTCTCAAGTTCATTATCTTGAGATGGATGAACACAAGGGTTTGTCTCCCTCTTCGAATGGTAGGGAAGGTATGTTGAATGCTACTTCTATTTTTGATAAAGAACATGTGAAGCATTGTTGACATTGTGATGTTAATGGTCATACTAAGGAGACTTGTTGGACATTGCATCTAAATTGCATCCCTTTAGGAACAAGAGGAAGAAGAAAGTTATGATATCAGCTCTGGAAAAAAGAGGATGGGTGCAGCCAAGATGGGGAAGAAAGGATGTGTTTTACTTCCCTTCAAAGGAAGGTGTGTTTCGACAATTATGCTCAATAAAAAATGTGAACCTTCTAAACTTTTCCATATCAAAGTTTAAATTAAGAAAACAAAGGTAGATGCTCTTTTTGATTCATGATCTCAAGCAAACTTGATTAGTGAAGAGCTAGAAGATAGAACAGGGTTAAAAGTATACAATCATCCAAATCCTTATGCACTAGGATGTGTGAAACAAGGAGCAAAGATTAAGGTTTCCAAGCAATGTAATGTCAAGTTTGCAATAATTGAACATTCCATTGACAATGTTGTTGTGGATGTAGTACCGATAGATGTTTGTGGCCTAGTCTTTGGCAGACTTTACATATATGTGCTTGCTGTAGTCTTCACGAGGAGGGCGAATCAATATCGGTTGGTAAAGGATGGGAAGGACTACATTATCCACTCCTATTTAGGGAAATCTTCAATCTCCTTGGTAAGTATAGCTCAAGGTAAAAAGTTGTTGAATGCTAGTGGCAAGATGTCTTTTCTCCTTTTGAAAGATAAGGGGTTAAATTGGTGCAGTCTTTTGTAAGGCATATTTGTTGGAGAAACTCTCCAATGTGTGAGAGCAAAATGCTTAAAATGTCTTAATCCACCAAATTGATTTATTCAACATAAGATAGGTTACATATGTAGGCCTCTTGAGGCACTAATTAATCTCATAACCACCCACTAATCTTATAACCAACTACATAAATAATAACCATTTACCTAACTACTCACTAACAACCTATGACACATCACATTCTAGAAACATACATGTACACACTAAATATCTCTAATGCCCCTCTTAATGCGGAGATGGGTGAATACAAACTTGGTAAACTAACCACCTAAAGACAAACTAACATGATACAAGCCTTAAAAATACTTAAAAAAAAAAAAACAAACTTATAGACCTAATAAATTTTAACAACTAAAAAACAACCTAAAAAACACTACACTAAAAGAAACTATAATCTAAACAATTTTAAGAAAACAAATGTAACCTAAAAATTCTTCCATTGCCACCATAACTGCCTTCCACCGCCGCCGTTGAGGTAGTTGTAACAACTTCCATGTTGAATGCATAGATGGTTTTTTCAGGATGTATGTGCCCGAATCATTATAGATCACCAATAATAACAATAATAATAACAGACAAATCTGGCCGAACAATACAGTCTGGAAAGGACTTTGATTGGAGTTTGTATGAAGGCGGTGATATGCATGGATGTGTTATAGTTGCGAAGCCTGCTACTCTCTCTCAAAGTTTCCATAACTATATCAAAATTTAACCTCAATACTTGATTCTCAATGGCATCTTGAATAACTTTGTTTATTGTAGATTCTCCCACCTTTATTCTAATAGCAACTACCATTTTTAACTTCAATAGTTTCCTTAACTGCTCTGAACTTGTTCAATGGTTTTCAATAGAAAACAAGGGTACACCCCTGCTAGAAGATAATTCAAGAAAATGACTTACAAGCACACAAGAATGGCAATCTATTGCAATCAACATGGCTTGAAGGTGCACGCCTTGTCCACGAGTTTCAGTCTCCCTACCAATGAACTGTTTGTTAGGTCCATTTACTTCATGTTCATTCTTAATGTTAGGAAATGAATCAAGTGAACACCTGAAATCAGATATATAGCTCTAAATGGGTTTATCTGAAGCAACAAGCATTCTCTCTAGTGTACGAGTGACATCATTGATTCCAATAGAAAACCATTTTGTCTAGATGTTTTCGTAAACCTTCACTTTGGGATGTCTTGTGGCTTCAATGTATTTTATCTTAGGATCAGTCAGTCAAAACCTTGATCTCCTTGAATATTTTCTACAAACTACAGTGAAGGCACTCGATTATTGGATGTATACGCAATTGGGATCCAAATGTACACTAACACTAAGAACAACAAGAAATTTATGCAACTGTACAACAAAGCACTTGCTATCAAATATGTGATACCTCATCCCCGAATTATGGACTCAAAACACTAACGGAAATTTCTCTGTGCAGGAATGGACTTGTATTGTTTGCATTGATTCTTTGCCGCTGATTGATTGCCTAGACATGAATTTACAAAACTTAACCTACTGATATGAAAAAAATTGACAATGGGGTTTGCACGTGGTCTGCACTGCATAGCCGTTGATAGGAACAATACAAGAATAGAGAATTGACAAACAATGGGGTTTGCATGTTGTCTGCATTGCATACCATTGTTTGCCCCCTTACAAATCCAAATATTTTTCAGAGAGGCCCCTCACGAAACCTGCTTTGATACCACATGTTGGAAAAACTCTTTAATGTGTGAGCAAAATGCTCAAAATGTCTTAATCCATCAAATTGATTTATTCAACAAAACGTAGGTTACATATATAGGCCTCTTGAGACACTACTTAATCAAAATCCACCCATTAATCTTATAACCACCTACATAAGTAATAACTACTTACCCAACTACTCACTAACAACCTATGACACATCGCACTATACATCACATTCTAGAATTATACATGTACGCAAAATATCTCTAATAATTCTACAAACCAAGAGCAGAAGTTACTACCAAGTTGTTCTCTATCTGTTTGCAATCTCCAACTTATTTGATTTAAGTAAATAGGCCACACAATGGCAATGAAGAGGTGAATGTTGAAGTTCACAAGGCTAGAGAAATTCTTCTAGCAAGTGCATCTCCAAGGGAGGGTAAGGAAGTGGGGACAAATATTCCTCACCCTATGTGTTCTTGAAGCTTTTGGGGACCAAAAGCCTCAAATTGGGGAGGCATGATCCAAATTTGGATCCTAATGTACTAGCTATGTTTGCTAGATGCTTCCACTATTCCCAATTTCTATATTTCATGCTTGTAAGACACTATTTTGAGACACTTTGTGTTAAAACATCAGTTCAGATGAGTTTTAGTGGCTCAATCAGCATGAAGATGATCCAGACATCCCTTGAATGGTGAAGTCAACAACTTTCAGCTCTTGAATTTGAGGGGTTTGTCATAGATGACGAAACCGCTGGTTTATGTAGGTGTATTTGCAGGTGACAGTTGTGCAACCGTTGGTCTGCATACTACAGTGGATTCACCACCATATGAAACACGAGAATTGGAATGGTTGCCAACATTTTCACTTCCTTACGACGGTTCGTTTGAGATCTTTGGTAGGTACCTTGTTAGAAAGGCATAAAACACAGGTTTTGTGGAAGGTAGAGACATCAGTGAGTGGTCTTGGAATTGGATCCACATTGTAGAATTGCAAGTTTGGGTCTGTTATCTCATTGTTCTCCTAGTTGAGTGGTTGTTTTAGTGCTGGGACTGTTTGTGAGGTGTTGTAAGAGTGCAAATATTTTGTGTTCAAGCTTTGGATGGTGAGTAATGCAAGCTCTGTCCATGAAAGGAAAAGAAGCGGCAGTAAGTTGTACATGTTGAGAATTACATGTTGGAAAGGGGAGTGTAATTGACTCACCCACTGGATTTTTTCCCACATTGGGTTATCTCTAAGTCATATCTCATGTTTTATGTTTTGTGTGGTCTTATTTATCTCCTCATTTATTATAGTAGGCTGTAGTTGCAATTCCAACACTTCTTATTTGTGCTTTAGCAAGAAAAATAACTTAGAACAATACCTTTTCAATCAGTATGTTGAGAAAGGAATATAGGATCCATTTTGGTGAAACTTAGTGTGGAATATCCACCTAGTTTATGGATCATACTTTTCTGTTTTTGAACTCTAGGGTTGTAGCTTAAAATTGAGCGTGTGATTCCTCAATAATTGACATGCTTACATAGAAATGCTAGGGGTACACTATTTGCAAGTCTCATGGGTGATATTGGAGGCTTAATTTTTCCTCAAAGTGGCCAGTTATCCAAAGTTCAAACAACTTGTGTCAGGGCAAAAGTCTAGGGTGGGCCAAAGCCATATGTTGGGGCTGGTACCTTGAGTGGATTTCCGAAGATGGGCTGCTATAATGCAACTGTCCATTCCAAAAAGAAAAAAAATGAACTTTTTTGCCTGGAGTTTGGGCATGGTTGTAGGTCTGGTAGAATTGGGCTAACTCTTACACATTTCAAAAGTGATTTATGTAATTCCACGTGTATAATATCCCCAAATTGGGACCAAAGACCAAAATAGAGGTTTTTCCACAAACTTAACCAAATCTGAAATAAACACTGAAAATCACAACCTTTTAAACCATTCAAAAATTCTGCAATTTTGAACAATCGATTACCAACTTTTACTCCTTTCAAATTTGCCCTTAATAATTTATTATTTTACCTCAAACAACTGAAACTTAGAAAATTCATAACTTCTGAAATCCTTGGAATTTTAATGTGAACGAGGACTCAAAACGATCACAAAAATAACAGCTATCAAACAAAAATAGTTATAGAATTTTCCATCCACGAGAGGTCCCCCAAATGAGATCCCAAAGTTTTGAAGACCCTAGTTTTCCCTTCAAAATTATGCAAATAATTTTTGAGTGTTTTCTAGGCATAAATTAGCCCAAATAACTGTTATTTAGCCCAAATAACTGTTAGAACTCCAAGTTGCACCCTAGCTGAAAGGAGTGTTCAATTCCTTCCAAACCTGGGCCAACATGGAATGGTCTAAGGCCATGGGTTGCCTATATCTATAGACTAGACCTCTAGGATTTTTAATGAGGCTAGCTCCTTTGATGCATCACTTTGGACCTTTGCTTCTAAAACCTAAAACTGGTTGGGGTGAAAAGGGAGGAGTTGCAAAAGTAAAACCTATTTTAACTTGTGGTGATGCACCATGAAGATTGTCCATCCACTCATACTTGAGCCTCTAAAACACTAGTGAGACAGAAACAAATAACGGGATGTATGACTCCAAATACTTGTCATGCATCAACATTTCATGAAGAGGTTCATCAAGTGAGCGAAACCTATGGGAGATGATGGAGAGGCCTAGTTCAAGGAACTAATCCAGTCAATGTGTCCACTGTTGGCTTCAGTCAAATGACATCGAACACTAAACATAACCTACACAACCAGAGAATCTACCAGCTAGGTGAGATCAAGACTTGTCAAGGGAGAAGGCTCTACCACTTATACAAATCAAACTGACATGAACACACTAGGCTAATATCATGAACTTTGAAAATAGTCATCTTATTTATCTCAAGAGGTTATAAGGCTCAATCTTGGCAGAGTCTAGTTATGCCCAAGAGAGGGACTGATCATTTTAAGGCTCAAAAGCCTCTATATATAGCAGAAAGAGAGAAAGAGATATGGGAACAATGCATTGGAGAATGGAAGTCCTCGAGGTCAAGAAATGAGGTGGCAACACTTGATTGCATTCTGCTTGCATGCCTTGATCAACAAACGGATCTCTTGTTGTTCCACTAATCCCTGAGTTCCTCTCATTGGATGAGAGTGCCCCACTAGAGACAAGGGTTTGTTATATGATAACCAAGTCCGTTTGGTCGGAATGAAAGCCCCTAACTACCTCCCCAAGTACCAACTCACCACCTCGGGACCCTAAGTCCATTTGCCGTGCTTATGAGGATCAAATCCTCAAGTCCTGATGCTGACAATCATGCCATGTCTTGGGCGGCGGAGTACCTTCCTTGTTGATGATGGGCACCTTTACATTTATTACATATTCACCCATTTTCATATTTGGATCATAGGTCCTACCTATATATGGAAAACCAATCTAAGGTCATTGGTTTTCCTATAGTCCTTATATTAAAACAGACTTGTAGACCATATAGCGCTTTTTCTGTACTATAATAGGTTCAAATAAACCCATTATATCTCTGCAGGGATCGAGAATTCATAAATGCATGGGTCCTTCCTTTAACCTGGCGAACCAGTCACAAGAAAGAACCCTGTAAGCTATAACTTATCGAACCAAAGATCAATATAAGCTCCAATGGCGGTCCCTTTGTATTCTTCAAATCCTACTGCATCAGCCAGACCACTTCGAGGCGTTTGAACCAGTTGCAATGGTGTTGAGAAAACTTTGCAAAACCTTGCTTTCATGGTTGAAAACAACCTTTCAACCTTAGTCGAAAACCCTAGGCTTGCTTTTGCTCCAATTGGTTGTCGAATGTTGACTCGGACCCTTTACTTTTCTAACTCTTGTTCGCTCCATTGATCTGTTTGTGCACAGATGCCCACGAGCCATCGATTTTCTGCCTAACTATACTCTTTTGACACTTGCCCTCGACTCATTAGCTCCTTGGATTCGTTGACCTCTTTGATTGAGCCTCGTTTCGTCCGATCTTGATGAGCGATTAAGCGCGAGCCCTTGATTTAGCTTTGAATTGTCAACTTTGTCTCCGCTGGTGCCACTTGTCAATCTCGCATTGATTCTCAAGATTTTATCAATCTGTCAGTTCACGTGCTTACGCCACGTGTTGATCTCTCGTGCTCTCTGACTGTTTGACCCATCTTGCTTTGTTGGATCAAGATGTATGATTGAGCGAGGACCGTTGATCTTGTCGAGACCCACAGTGTGAAACCCAATGGCTAGTTCATGATCTTAAATTTGACGGTTTGCGAGATGTCAAATGACGCTCGTGCGATTGTCATTGACGTCCGCGAGATCGTCAAATTTAAGCTCAAAAGTGGCCCACCATGTCCCAAAACTTGCTTCTACCTTTAGCCATTGGAAACAATTGGCTAAGGGTCCCACAAGGATCTTAATAAAAAAATGGGTACATTACAATCATTCCTGCCCAAAATTGCTTGTCCTCAAGCAATTGCAAAATCCAAATGGGTTTTCCAACACACCTTATCAAGCAATACCCACCTTTACTTGTTTTCCAATAAAAGAATCTGCAATTGGCTTCTTTATACTGCTGTCCCTATGCCTTGGAACCTGCCCCCAAGTGCTGGAAGTAACATAATAGCCCTCCAAGGGCCTGAGACGACTTACTTTGTTCGAGCTTAAACTTGACATTAGCGCAAACTTCTCATTGCACAGGTCCAACTTTGAAAGCTTCTAACTCAAACTAGAAAGCTCGCGTGGGTCTGAAATTTTTTGAGGATGATCCTGGCATGTAGAACTACAATTGCGCGTGATCCGCTGATCGTGAGAGGCTTTCTGAGCAAAAATAAAATTTGCACAAGTGGACTGGTGTGTTTGTTCCGGCATGACGTCTTGGTGACAGTTTAGCTCAAAAACTTGCACAGCTCGTCCTTTGATCATTCCTTCAAGGTTTTGATGGATTCTTAAGGCCTGTGCAACTTGGTTTATGCTCTTAAATGCTCGGAACGTAAGAGAACTTGCTTGGATCCCTCCATTTGCAATCTTAGACCTGTTTCAAACCTTCGGTCCACTAATTCCACATGAACTCTGCTAAGCTTTTCAAAGCTTGGTATGTGGGCCAAAAAATGGCCAATAATAACATGCCAACATACCTCAAATCAATTCGCTCTAGCCAAGCCCATCAAAGATGTTTCCAAGCCCCAAGCAAGTTGCCAAGGAAGGAAAACCAACAATTCTTCCTCAAGAGGCAAATCACCACTCCTCCCAAACCTAGCGAACCCCTCCAAGTAGATCGCCCAAACCACCAAGCCAATTCACCACAAGCTGCAAATGTTAGATGAAACCTCAAAATATTCTTCAAAGGAATTGAACACAATTTCCGAATCAATAAGTGGTGTTGATAGACACCGTTTGTATAACATTCAATAGGACTTGAAGGGTAACATTTTTCAAGCATCTATCTCCAATATCCAAGCTTGACATACTTGATCACCAAAGCCAACAATCATATGCACATAATATTCAAATGAATCCTTCCTCTCCTTAAATACCCTCCTCCAAGTGTAGTGCTTCAAAATAGAAAGAGAGGGTTAACTTAAAAATCAATTTAAGTCTTATAAGCCAAGACCCAAAACACCCCCACTGAAGTGAAATATACATAAAGTACTTTTTCTCAAAACATGACTCAAAATTAGAAATATAAAGTACATTTTTCATTAGTAATTCTTCACAAGTGGCCCACCATGTCCCAAAACTTGCTTCTACCTTTAGCCATTGGAAACAATTGGCTAAGGGTCCCACAAGGATCTTAATAAAAAAATGGGTACATTACAATCATTCCTGCTCAAAATTGCTTGTCCTCAAGCAATTGCAAAATCCAAATGGGTTTTCCAACACACCTTATCAAGCAATACCCCCTTTACTTGTTTTCCAATAAAAGAATCTGCAATTGGCTTCTTTATATTGCTGTCCCTATGCCTTGGAACCTGCCCCCAAGTGCTGGAAGTAACATAATAGCCCTCCAAGGGCCTGAGACGACTTACTTTGTTCGAGCTTAAACTTGACATTAGCGCAAACTTCTCATTGCACAGGTCCAACTTTGAAAGCTTCTAACTCAAACTAGAAAGCTCGCGTGGGTCTGAAATTTTTTGAGGATGATCCTGGCATGTAGAACTACAATTGCGCGTGATCCGCTGATCGTGAGAGGCTTTCTGAGCAAAAATAAAATTTGCACAAGTGGACTGGTGTGTTTGTTCCTGCATGATGTCTTGGTGACAGTTTAGCTCAAAAACTTGCACAGCTCGTCCTTTGATCATTCCTTCAAGGTTCTGATGGATTCTTAAGGCCTGTGCAACTTGGTTTATGCTCTTAAATGCTCGGAACATAAGAGAACTTGCTTGGATCCCTACATTTGCAATCTTAGACCTGTTTCAAACCTTCGGTCCACTAATTCCACATGAACTCTGCTAAGCTTTTCAAAGCTTGGTATGTGGGCCAAAAAATGGCCAATAATAACATGCCAACATACCTCAAATCAATTCGCTCTAGCCAAGCCCATCAAAGATGTTTCCAAGCCCCAAGCAAGTTGCCAAGGAAGGAAAATCAGCAATTCTTCCTCAAGAGGCAAATCACCACTCCTCCCAAACCTAGCGAATCCCTCCAAGTAGATCGCCCAAACCACCAAGCCAATTCACCACAAGCTGCAAATGTTAGATGAAACCTCAAAATATTCTTCAAAGGAATTGAACACAATTTCCGAATCAATAAGTGGTGTTGATAGACACCGTTTGTATAACATTCAATAGGACTTGAAGGGTAACATTTTTCAAGCATCTATCTCCAATATCCAAGCTTGACATACTTGATCACCAAAGCCAACAATCATATGCACATAATATTCAAATGAATCCTTCCTCTCCTTAAATACCCTCCTCCAAGTGTAGTGCTTCAAAATAGAAAGAGAGGGTTAACTTAAAAATCAATTTAAGTCTTATAAGCCAAGACCCAAAACACCCCCACTGAAGTGAAATATACATAAAGTACTTTTTCTCAAAACATAACTCAAAATTAGAAATATAAAGTACATTTTTCATTAGTAATTCTTCACAAGTGGCCCACCATGTCCCAAAACTTGCTTCTACCTTTAGCCATTGGAAACAATTGGCTAAGGGTCCCACAAGGATCTTAATAAAAAAATGGGTACATTACAATCATTCCTGCCCAAAATTGCTTGTCCTCAAGCAATTGCAAAATCCAAATGGGTTTTCCAACACACCTTATCAAACAATACCCACCTTTACTTGTTTTCCAATAAAAGAATCTGCAATTGGCTTCTTTATACTGCTGTCCCTATTCCTTGGACCCTGCCCCCAAGTGCTGGAAGTAACATAATAGCCCTCCAAGGGCCTCTCATGTTCCCAATTTATCAACTGATGCATTACCAAGTTGTATTTGGGAAGGCTCTTCGCCCAAACATCTCCAATAGACACCAACATGCCCCTACAAAGTGTGCCATTTGACCCAAAGCCGTCAAAAGAAATGCAATCAGAAAGTAATACTTTGCTGTCCCATATGAAAAGGCCCATGTGCTTTCCCTTCATCGAGGGCACACTACCTTGGCCATTGTCCAACAACTCATGTGGACCTCTCATGTGCCATGGCCAATCCGTCCAAACTTGCATACAAGGAACATCATTGAATTCAGTTGGAAACACACTTTGGGAAGAGAAGTCATAAAAATGCAAGCCTCCTTGTATGAACCTCCTCATATGTGCCACGTGTTCTTCTACTAGCTGCCCTTTGTCAACATTTTCAAATTTGTATGGAGCACACTGTGAATCTAATGAACATTCAAGATCATTAAGGAGATAGTGCTATACCTTGTGCTCTCCCATCTTTTGTAATGCATGAGGAGTTCCCAACTATGAGCATTTTCAGAACGTGCTAGGGGCTGAAATATATCAAAAGAATCAGACTTCTCACCCTTATGACGCTGCTGTATGTACATGCTTATATTCGAATTTTCTTGATGAAAAGGTCCATCCAAAATTAATATATGCAATCTTTTGCCTGTCCACAAGCTGTAACATGCCACAAAATTTATAATTTCTTACCTCAAAACACAGCTGTAGATGGCCCTCTAATTCTGATATTTTTTGGACACCAAACTCAGAATTCGTACTTGCATTTGTCCATCCTTCTATGTGCTGAAAAATGTCAAAAAAATTCTTATTCCTCCCTTCCAAAAGCTGCTGTATATGCATGCTTAAATCTGATTTTCTAGAATGGTAAAAATCAGAATTTTCATCTACACTTCCCTCCTCAATTTCTGATTGTTCTAGGCTCCAACAAACCTTATGAGTTTCTTCATGTCAACATGAAGCCTCTTGAGTATGCAAAGAATACAAGTGAAATGCTTCCAACATACCTTGAACATGCCATACCATGCGAAACTTCTTTTGAAAAGTTTATAACATATGCAAAATGAAATCCAACCATGATTGCCCTTCCTCATGACTTATATGCAAGTAGGTTATCAAATAGACATCAAAAGAGTGCTCCCAACGTAATGGAATATACTGTTTTTTTATACTTACATACTTTACTTTCTTCTTGTGCAAGTTGTGTTCCAAAAAGACATCAATTTCAAAACTTAGGAGCAACTGGAAATATGCCATAAAATCAATCGTATAGCTCCATTGAAGGGATTGTAGAAGATTGCTTAACTCAGAATTTTTTGACAACAATTTCAAACTTTGCACTAATAATTTCAGAATTTACCCATGGCTGTAATGTGTCAAAAGTTCTGATTTTTGTGAAGAGTTTGAACAACGAATATGATAAACCATATTTAGAATTTTCTGAGTGCCAATGAGACCAAACCTTCTTCACACTCTCCTCTTTCTCTACCTCATAGCTTTCTGAATTCGTCAAGCTCCTCCCCCATAAAGATGGGCTGCGTCTAACATACCCAAATGGTTCTCACATTTGAAAATCATAAAATGTCTTGCACCTTTTATGTCTATTGCAACCGGTTCCCTTATTGACCCTACACATAAGGCAAACACCTTAGAGAAAATAGTGGTGTTTGATAATACTTTTTTGTCAAATCCTTGGATCATAAAGCACCACATTCCTTCATGCTTAGGTCTCAACCCTTCCATCCTTTTTGTGCTCATGCACCTTTTTGTGACAACTCTTAATGAGGACAAACTGAAAATGCTAAGAATAGTAGCCATTTCATCAACAATAGCTCTTGTAAGGACCCATTGGTCATGGCACTTGTCACTTTTTACCTCCCACTAGTTTATCCAAGTTTTTCTCTTGGCATATCCACTCAAGGTATTATAAAAGTGGGCTGTATATAAATTGTAACAGCTTTTAGTTGCTTGCCTCTTTCTTTTATATGTGAGGCAAGGTGTAGTAAAAGCATCAACAACAAAACATACCTAAAGTCTTGACATTGGTTAAACATTCACACCATGCATCCACCTTTCAATCCTAGTCATCATTGGCAATATATCAAATGTATCAAATGTCTTATGATGCTTACTAGTTATATGATGTGTTTGTATGCTTGGAATATGCCCCTCATATTTCTTGTATTCTTGGCATGGTCCTTATATCCCTCAAAACCTTGCAAGGGTAGATTAGTAAAGTTAGGCCACGGTTTCCCAAAAAAGTGATCAAATTGCTTACTTCCATTTGCTGTTCTGGAAATTGCAGCAAACTGAAAGTGGACATCTTTCTTTGTAGTGTTGAAATGGCTCACCAACTTCCTCTTTCCCATGCGTCAATTTGTCTTACCTTCCTTCTCACATTTCCTTGGGGGTTGCTTAGCTTGGAAAGCAACACATAGCAACAAATATCTTTCCCAAACTTCTATTTGCAATCTGAAATTAGATATGGAAAGTGAGGCATGTAAAGGAAAAATATTAACTCTTGCTTTCATGTCATACCTTATTATGATGTCTTCGATCAAGCTCTCCATTTGCCCATTTGAAGGCTTATGAATTTCTGGTTCTTGTGGCGCAGAAATTCCAGTCAAAGTTTGCTCTTTAGCTAGCTGAAATGTCTCCTCATGTGGCTCTATTTGTGCTGGTTTGTAAGGCTCAAAAGACTTCTCCCTTGGCTGCCCCTGATTTTCTGGTTCTTGTGTAACAGAAAATCCTATCATTGGCTGCCCACAAACTTTTGATTTTTTTTTCTTGCTCCTTTACCTCATAAGGCCTTAAGCTCTCACAATTATTTGCAACATTTTTAAACAACTGATGTGCGATGGAAAATTTATTTCCTTCCAACCTCAAACTTGTCAATACAATAGCCCATAATGGCTTGGAAATATCTTCACCCTCATTGAGTGTCATAGTCATGATCTCTTGCATATTCATTATAATATTCTTAGAAGGATTCATATAAGCAATAGCAAGAAAATGTTGAAACATTGAAACAATAAGTTTATCACATCCTAAATCCAACATCAAATTATATACCCTAAGTGAAGTCATGGTTTCCAAGATGTTGACCACCCTTCTAGCCAATGAATGTCCTTTGTCTCCAATGAGACCTTGGAAGCTTTCCACCATCAATGAGAGTATCTCCTTCAAGATTTTATCATTGTAGGGAATCTTGTGAATCATTAGTCACAATATCTCACTAATGTAATTAGTAACCAAGAGCCTTATCTCCTCATCTGTGTCTCTCAAGAGTTTATGTTGAACCAAGTAAGTTATTGAGCGCTGTACCGCCCATCTCATGGATTCATATTGTGATTGACTCACCTTGGATAACATCTTTTCTACTTCTTTTAAGGTTTTGATCACATCTGCCACCGGTTGGCATAAGATCCCTAGCTTTCTACTTTCATTGTGAAGCCTTAAGCTTTCCATGGCGTCCATGCCCTATTTCTTGTTCTTATTTTCACCCTACAGTTTAGCCAAGAGATGGCTCTGATACCACTATAATGTCCCCAAATTGGGACCAAAGACCAAAATAGAGGTTTTTTCACAAACTTAAACAAATCTGAAATAAACACCGAAAATTACAATCTTTTAAACCTTTCAAAAATTTTGCAATTCTGAACAATCGATTACCAACCTTTACTCCTTTCAAATCTGCTCTTAATAATTTATTATTTTACCTTAAACCGCTAAAACTTAGAAAATTCATAACTTTTGAAATACTTGGATTTTAATATGAATGAGGACTCAAAATGATTACAAAAATAACAACTATCAAACAAAAATAGTTTCAAAATTTTCTATGCACGGGAGGTCCCCCAAATGAGATCCCAAAGTTCTGAAGACCCTAGTTTTTCCCTCAAAATAATGCAAATAATTTCTGAATGTTTTCTAGGCATAAATTAGTTTATTTATTTTTTATAAAAACTTCTGGCTTTATATTGAGGTTTCAAAATTTTTGTTTTCTTTCATTTTTTTGCTAGTTGATGGCTTTTGACTGGAGCGTGAACCGGTTTGGGACACAATTGGGGGCCCAAATCCCCATGTAAAACCACATGTATACCAACAATTACCAACAACGGCCACCACCGGCCTCGAAATAACCACCAGCGATTAACGGCCCCCAGAATAAAACCAATGACCATAACCGACTTCATATGCCTTTCCAGAGATTTGAATTTGGGTGATCCTTGAACCGATAGGGACCCCCCTTGTTTAATCAAATAGTTTTTAAACGAATATCAATCTCAATTATCCCCCCATACTAAAATAGATAATCTGCTTCTAAAATCAATATAGAGTGAATATAAAACCCTATTTAAACTGATTTCGCATTGTAAACATTCACCTTTCAATACTGCAAGTAAAATTGAAAGTAGAATGAAAAATAGTGATACATTGACACCAAAATGATTATGGAGTTCACCTTTTTAAGGGCTACGTCTTTGGGTTCACTACAATCGTGAACCGATCCATTCATAATAGATGAAAGTACAATTTTACAAAACTTACATCCATGGATCATTAATCTGCAATAGCACCGAAATTGGACTGCATAAAGACTTGATCTGATTAGGAACTCATCTCCTCTTCGTCTGCAGCAGTACACATCATCTCCAAAATTTGGGCATAGTTCTCTGTGCAAGAGTAAACAACTCTCCAAAACGGGTCAATATCTCATCACCAAAGAATACGATTCAACTCCGTAATAGTGATGGGCTACTTCGATAAAATAGCATGAGGGTTCCATAGGCGTTTGCCTTTACAACGGAAAATAACCTCATTTACAATTAGATTATAAAAACTCCGATACAAAATATCATTTCCGTAGGCATTTGCCTTTACAACAGAATGACTCTTTTATAATTCGGATAAAATAACTACATCTACGAAATAGTCCTCCCATTTCGGCCTCCAAGAATGTCTTATAAGCTTGTTACAAATAATCCATAGGCTTGCAAAATAAACATTAACAAACTTGGCTTAAAAAGCCTTACAATGCTAAGAGGATCCGAAGATGTGTTGTGTTAAACAAAACCAAATTCGTGTTGAAAAAATAACAGCGTGCAAAGAGAAATAATCACAATGAAAGAAAATAGATTCAAGACACATACATAGATTTAATTTGGAAAAACTTGGCAAATCACCAAGTAAAAAACCACGGGAAAAGGTCTTCAGTATTTTATTATCCAGGAATTAATCCGCAATTACAATAATAGCAATCGCCATGCACAAGCTCAGAAATGAGTACAATGAGTACAACCATAATCTACTTTACAATTCATGGGTGCCTAATATAGAAAAAATACATAGTACAAAACTTTGTTAGTACGAACCCACGTGTACTACAAAACACGTGTAGTACAAGTTCGTGTGTAGTACAAAACGAGTGTATTAACTACTCAAAAATGTGTAGTACAAAATTGTATGGAATTTGTTCCAGTGAGGCCTAAACAATGTTTGGTTGTGGTAGGGGACTCTGCTAGCCTCCCTGTGACCTCTTGGCGTTTAGGCCTTTTGCCGTGCCCGACGCATGCGAATCCTACCTAGAAATCCACACTCGGGTTAATTGTCCAACCTGCCAACTTGGTCGCCACTTGCTTATTCAAATGTTGACTTCACATATCAACAATTTGTGCCTTTATATACATGATTCACCTACTGACGTAGCGGCAAGGATGCTTATCTTGCACGGAGGTTACGGGGTCGAATCCCTCCTTATCTCTCGAAATCATGCCAAATCCTCTTTAAATAGAATATCCTTCCGTTTGGTTTCAACCATCCACCTTTGGTGGAACGACAAAAGGCTGAAAATAGTAACGAGAGGTTGGGGGTTCGATCCTCCCCAACCGTCTCTTGTTTTATTTGGTGTGTGTGGAATTCAAATCCCACATTCATGGGATATGGACATTGAAAGCCTTTAAATTAGGCTATTGTTAATACAAAGGATGTGGCTTTGGCCACATTGCAACCCCTTTTGCTACGCCCAAACTTGGGTATTGATAGCTGGGAACCTTCGAGAAGGATTTGAGCTCGATCGAGCTAGCATTTGCGTTGGGTTGAACTCCGAGCTGGACTGCCATGTCGAGTTGGGTCAGGTTGGACTTTGAGTTGGGATGCCATGCCGAGTTGGGTTGGCAAGTAACTCGAACATTGTGACTTGGAAAAATAGAGGTGGAGAGTGGTCGCAGGGCACGTGGTGGCTTGAGGTCCCGCCACGTGGGCCTCTCCAATACGTAACTATATTGCTCATCTTGCCACTTGTCACAACCAGAAGCACTAAAAAATAATATAGTTTATAAACAGTGTAATTGGAGATATTAAAATTACACTAATATACCATGGCGGTAGAGTCCCCTTCCATCACAAAAGCAGGCTCCATCGGCTACGGTCCCCATAGCCGGCCCTTTTACGATCGTTGAAGACTGGAGGTGTGCAAACCCATTTTTCGCCATGTGCAATGGGGGTCCCCAGGTTAAATTTTTTGGGTATAGACATTTTTATAACTAGAATGCCCAAACCAGTAGTGAATAATATTCCTAGCTATGGGCTGTGGACTTGCCTCGTCGCATTAAACATAGATTTTAAGCCACATGTCGACCCCCATTGCATTGAACAACGAGTTGGTAGTCCATTGCATATGATACTTTTCATGAATAACCCGTCGTAGCTTAGTGTGGGAATGACGCTCGAGTGGTCATCCTAGGGAATGGACACTGAGACCTCCCACTTCTAACACTCAACTCACTCACTACTAGGCTATCATCGCCGTGTTTAAATTTTTGAGTGCAAATATTTTTATAACCGAAATGCCCAAACTAACAGTGAATAGTATTCCTAGCCATGGGTTGTGGACTTGTCTCATCGCATTGAACACATGTTTCAAGCCACATGCCGACCCTCGTTGCATTGAACACCGAGTCGGTAGTCATTGCATTGGATACTTTTTAAGAATAATTCACCGTAGCTTAGTGTGGGAACGACGCTGGAGAGTGGTCATCCCAAGGAATGGACCTTGAGACCTCCCACTTCTACCACTCATAGTCACTCAAGGGTAGGCTATCATCGCCGGGTTGTCTTCTTTCATTTTTATTTCTCCTTTCACTTTTTAATTTTTTCCTTTTCTTTCTTACCCAATTTACTTGCCCCTTTTAATAATTCCTTTCCATCATCATACTTATATTCTAATCTCTCTTGGGCCTTTTAAATTTTTTTCTCTTCTTTTCTTTCCCAATTTACTTGCCTCTTTTAATAATTCCTTTCCATCATCATACTTATATTTTAATCTTTTTTGGGCCATTTAAATTTTTTCCTTTTCTTTTCTTTCCCAATTTACTTGCTCCTTTTAATAATTCCTTTCCATCATCATACATATATTTTAATCTTTCTTGGGGCATATTTGTAAAGTTACATTTAATTTTATAGTTTTTAGTTTGTTCACCTTGTATTTTGGACTGAATGATACTTGTCTCCCTTTGAATTTATTATTTTTGACTCCAAACTTGATCATTTCCATGGCCACAATACAAAATCTATAATTTTAATTTTGCCCTTTCACTTCATCTTTACATACAATATGATCCAAATTCTCTAGTTGCATTGCCCTATTATCATTTACTTAAAGAATTTTAAATGGCCCTAGCTAGACTTTAAATTTTATTGAATTTATTTTCTGTTGACCATCATATTTTAATATAAGCGCCCTTGGCTTAAAGTTCATTCTCCTTGGATGCTTCTTGTTCTAGTGCTTTCTTTGCCTTTGCAGCACCTTTGTAGCCCCATTGTGCCATGATTTTGTTCATCAACCTTGTTAAGTGCCACAAGCCTCTCTCAAAGGCTTTCTTCATCACCAAGATTATTTTTTGACTGTGATCCTTAGGCGCAGTACTAAATATTCCATCGACACTACTACTCCTCAACTGTACATAAGTTTGAAGGGGGTGTGCCCCTTAATCACTTTCTACATTGTACGATAGGCTAGCCTTTCCTCTCAGTCTACTCTTTCAATGCCATGATTTTTGTATAGCTGAAACAAGTAAATTGTCACTAGCCTCGACTTGACTATTTGCCCTATGATTTTATGGATTGGAGAGGGATTGAAATATTTTGAACTCAATAGTCATCAATTGTACAACATGGCTGACCAAGTGCTCAACTTGGTTGCTTGTGATCTGCCTCGATATTCCAAATTGTTTAACATTTGTCTCATAAATGAAGTGAGATGTGTTTTGGGCACTTTTATTGGGCAAGGATTTGGCCTTTGTCCACTTGGTAAGATACGTCATGGCTACCAGCTAGCTGGCACATTCCAATTTGTGAACGATAAAATTCTTAAAAGATTCGTTGCTAAAAAATCAGTCATGAAATTCACGATTAAGTATTTTTTTTTTTTTTTTTCAGATTAAAAATTAAAAAAAGAAAGAATGAACCTACATTTCTAAATAATTTCACATTTTATACAAGTAAACATGTTAGAACAACTTTCCAATAAGTAGATATAAAAAAATGATTGAAATGAAAAACTTTTAAAAACACCCTGAATAACAATACATATAATATTCTAAAAAAGTGACAGTTCAGATTCTTGAACTTCCCTATGTGCCAAGGCCTGCTTGTTACATCAAAGAGCTCTAAATCATTAAGATCACTTGTCTCAATGTCATCACTAGCATCATCATTACCAACATCACTAGATTCACCCTCAAGTTTGTCACAAACAAAATTAGGATCATCTTCATCAGAAAAATCATGCAGAGTATGTTGAAGCTTATTTTTTGAAGTACATGCATCTTTTGTCACTTTTTTCATGGTCAACTACAAATTGCTGTGACCATAAACACAATCCCTTAGCCTTCCTAGTAACAATGTATTCCATTTCTTTGATTGAACATGGTCAAAGCTGCTCCATATCCTCTCACAAGTTGATGCACTTACTCTTTAACTCAAGATTCAAATTACAAAATGTTGTAGTTTTTGATTATATACTTGTAGAATCGTTATCATTCATCTCCATCCATGTTCTTCATGTCATCTATGGTTGATTGGGTTCCAAATAAACCATCTCGTTTTTTGTATGTTCTAATTTGCTCTCTAGTTTTCTTTGCAACATCTCAATCAAGAATAGGTTTTTCAATGGCTACAAAAATTTCACCCATGATTTCATGGTCACTTTCTTTTTCTATGTGTTAGAGTGGCAACGCCAAATAACATCTGGCATGCAAATGAATTTGCATCATCCTCCATCATCCATCACAAATATCCCAAATCTCATTGTATTTTGCTTCCACATTATTGAATGCCTTTTGGATGGCTTCTTTACATTGTTCCACGGGGACGCACCCCCCCCAAAAAAACAACCAGTGGTTTTCGGGATGGGGATATACCTGGGACACGGGGACGTCCCCTAGCCACTCGGCCACCTCCGCCACGCTCCGTTGCAGTCCTTGGGACGTTTCCCTTTGAGAGGGGATGTCTCCGGGATGTCCCTTCAAAAGGGGGATGTCTTGGGGACTCTGGGAAATGCCCAGGGGTGCCCCACGCAGGTGGATGCCAAAAAGTGACTTTTTTCCATTTTTTAAAAGTTTTTTTGATTTTTGTGTTTTCTGACCTAACCTTAATTGCTGGTGGGACCTACCCCTACCCCCAAGGCCTCCCAAAAGCTTATAAAAAACCCTCTAGCTCTCATTCCAATCACACAAAAACTTCATTGAGTGAAGTAGAGAGCTGAAAGTAGAGGCAACAAGCTAAGAGGGAGAAGTTTGCAAGAGTGAGAGAGCAAAGAAGAGGATAGAGAAGCCATTGCCAAGAAGATTCAAGCCTCTTCAATTTCATTATTTCACCCACAAGGCTTTCAGCCCTATGATTCTTTCAATTTCTGATTTTTATTTGTTAAATTTTTGTTTCATTGAATCATTATTCATTTGTAAATTGTTTTGTTCTACTTCTTTCATTCATGTCATTGAATCATTTGAATATCAGATTTATAAATGAAAAATTATTATATTAAAATATTTATTTGTGATTCTCATTCATTTAAATGCTTAAAAATAATTTTTTAATTTTAATTTTTAAATTTTCAATGTTCATTCAAATTATAAATCAAATGCTTAATTTTTAATGTTTAAAATTAAATCTTAAGAACAAAGATTTCTATTTGTGTATTCTCTGCTTTCGCGCTTCGAGTGAACTGAAGTAAGAAAAACAAAAACAAAATCCTTGTGTCTTAAATTTTAATTTAAAATTTAATTTTTTAAAAATCTTCATTCAAGTCAAATGCTTAAATTTTAAGAACAAGGATTCCTATTTGTGTATCTTTTGCTTCCGCGCTTTGAGCGAAGTGAAGTAAAAAAAACAAAAAGAAAATCCTTGTCTTAATTTTAAATTCTTCAATTTTAATCCCTTACATTATGCATGGTTTGAATTTTACTTTTTTAAATTATAATTTATAAACTTATAAAATGAAAAAACATTATCATTTCTTGTAGTGTCATGAGTTCTCATTGCATGAGTGAGGATGAGGTTTAACCTCAAGGGGTTGGGGTTGAAGTTGAAAGTGACAATGATTCAGATTATGCACATGATAATCCTAGTTTAGAAGGAGGGAGGAGTGACAGTGAAAAGCAAACTAGTTCTGTTGGGAGTCCCAATTATAGTTGCCCTTCACAAGCCTTTCAACAACATGCTAAAGGTCCCTTTGATCCAAAGAAACCTTTACAACAATTTACAAGCAAGGTACCTTCAAACCCTGGGACATCTCGGGCACTAGGAAATGGAAGTGCAACCTATGTGACATTGAATGGTTTGGCAGCATGACTAGAACAAATGCTCACCTCCTTATCTGAGGCAAAGGTGTAGATGTATGTGAAAAGGTGGAAAAGAATCTAAAATTGACGGCTAAAATATGTAAATTATGGGGTGCCAATGAAGAAGATGCACCTTCATCTACTACTTTGCCACCAAGGGGGAGGGGTCATCAGAAACAAAGTTGTTCTTCTCGTACTTTGGAGAGGCCAATGGCAATGAATCCATCTAGTTTAGGGGCAGCAGGGCCTAAGGGGAAACAAAAGATGACTAGTGATGCTTCAAATCCACTGGTGGATTTATTCAATGTGCAAACAAAGGATGAGGCAGATGATGCCATTGGCAAATTCTTCTTTGCCAATGGCATTCCATTCCACGTGGCTCGCTCTCCTTATTATAAGGAGGCTGTGGCAAAAATAGCAAAAGAAGGACCATCATATGTGCCACCAGGGGAGACTAAATTGAGGACAACAATCTTGGATAAGAACTATTCCAAGATTAATGTTTTAATGGAGAAAATGAAGCAAACCTGGGTGTCTAGAGGATGCAACATTGTCATGGATGGGTGGACGGACATTAAGCATTGTCCATTCATCAATATCATGGTTACAAGTACCGCTGGTCCTTATTTCCTTAGGGTTATTGATTGTTCAGGGCATCGCAAGGATGCTGATTTTTAGATCTAGATCCTCAAAGATGCTATAGAGGAGGTTGGGCCACAAAATGTGGTGCAAGTAATGACAAATGCAACCCATGTGTGCAAAGTAGAAGGGAAGTTAATTGAGGCAGCGTATAAACATATTTGGTGGACTCCTTGTTGTGTGCATGCCATGAATAATGCATTGAAGGACATGGGAAAATCAGTTGGATCAAAGCAGTGGTTAATGATTCTAGAGATGTGCAGATGTTCATTTGCAACCACCACACTTCACATGCACTCTTCAGGGCCTTCTCCAAGAAGGAATTTTTGAAACTTGTAGAGACTAGGTATGCATCATACTTTATTCTCTTGGAGAGGATGCTTGAGTTGCAATAGGTATTGCAACTAATGGTTATGACAACAGAATGGAATCGGTGGCCTGAGTCGAAGACAGAGCAGGGGAAGAGGGTGAAGGAGGTGGTGAAGAGTGATGTTTTTTGCGCTGATGCCAAATATATTGTCTCCATCATTACTCCAGTCTTCACAGTGATTAGATATGGGGATGTTAATGCACCTACACTTGGAGAGGTGTATGAATGAATTGATACTATGCTTGATCAAATGAAGGTTGTTGTACGAGAGAAAGATCCCACATTGACATTCTACATAGAGCATATTCAGCTGATCATTCACAGCAGATGGGAGAAGCTCAACACTCCCTTGCACATGGCTGTCTATGCATTGAACCCGAAGTGGTATGTGCAAAGGCTTGGTGGACTTACACCCATACAGGATGCTGAGGTGAAGGCAGGGTTCATGAAGGCCATTTAGAAAATGTATGATTCTACAGAGGCCAACATCATTCGTACTAAGTGGACAAAATTTGCCACTCTTAGGGGATATTCACAAGAGGCTGAAATAGATAGGGAGACAATGGCATAGGAGGAACCAATTTTGCGGTGGATTTTGCATGGGCTTGATTCTTGGACTACCGATCAATGATTCGTTTGTTGTCCCAGGTTTCTAGTTCTGTTGTTGAGAGGAATTGGTCTACTTATAGCTGGATCCACTCCATGAAGAGGAACAAAATTACCTCTAAGAGGGCAGAGAAGCTTGTGGCTGTACACAGTGCCTTGTGTCTCATTGACCGGAACACACTTGTGTAGAAGGAGAGTCTAGCAACCAGATGGGATGTAGAGCCAGAGGAGCCAACACAGATTGACGATGATGCTACACAGATAAGGCTGGTTGGTATTAGCTTGGAGGAGCTTGAGCGTCTGGGGTCCAGCAATTCAAGTGATGAGGAGTTCGACATTGGGGATGACTAGCCATTGACTCATTGAGTCATTTGTATTTAGTATTTCACTATTTCACTATTTTGTTTTTGAACATTGTTGATACTTGATTGTAATCATGACTCATCATTTTGACATTTTGGAAATTCAATGTTCATCAATGGTTATTGTTTAATGTTCAATGTTCATTGGTTCAATGGATCAAACTTGAAACTTAAATGATTAAATCACAATGTTAAATTGTGGATGTTCAATGCAATATACTTAATCTTTATACATCTTTTTATAACTAATTTTTCAAGTACTATATGTATTTCAGCACCGCTCCCCTGCCGTCTCCCCACAGTCGTCTTCCTGCCATCCCCAAACTTAGGCCCTTCGTCCCCCCGTCTTGTCCCCGCGTCCCTGTGCCCCCCCATTAGGAAACGTTGTGGAACTATGCTTCTTTATAAGAGTCCATACCCTATAAACAAAGTCGATATATTAGGCTTTGCTATCAACGACGTGAATCATGCGAACAACAGGTGCACAAATGTTTAGAATTTTAGTAGCATATTCCCCAAAGTTAGAGCTTAAAATGGTTTGCTTCGCATGCATACATTTAGAAACTATTGTATGAACAAAATTTTCCCACTCTTTGCTCCAAACAATTGATTAGAGAGCAACTATTTTCTCAACTACTCTTTTTAAAGTGATATAAGAAGCAAATTGTGTCACACGGATTTTACAATTCCTTGGATTAATGCTTCCTATATATACTTAATGAGAGGTGATGGTTTTTCTAGAAATTGCCAATTATTCTCTCTTTAAACTGCTCATGTACCCAAAGAAATTTGGCTAAGTCATGGAGTGTTTAATCAATGGAATGAGCTGCACAAGGGACGCCATAAATACGTGGGAACCTTTCAGCTATCAACTTTCAAACTTCCACATAATTGTTGGCATCATCAATAGCAACTTGACCACATTTTCTACACCAACTTCAAGAATTGCTTCATCCAAAATGGTGAATATATACTCAAATTATTTATTGATATACACAATTCTTCTTGTGTTCCATGGTATCAAATATCTACATAAATACAACACCTTTAGGGCAATAGACAAACACATTGATAAATGGCCTTTGGCACATATCCGACCAACCATCACATGGAATGGTGCAAACTATTGATCTCCAAGAGATTTTAATGTTTGCCAATTCTTCATCGATTCTATCTTTTGATCTCTTTAAAATTGTAGTCCTCCAAAGCTTTTGAAATAGGAGTTGTGTACCCTTTGCCAAACCTTTTCTAAATGAAATTGATTATTGAACCACATTTTTAAATTGAGGACTGCTAGACACAAAATGGAATGGAAGATTCATAAAAGAAATCTGTCCATGCATCAACCCTTTTTTTTAAAAGCTTCAAAAATTTGTTAGTGTTGATGTTCGACCTTTTTTTTTCAGCATTATTGAGCTTGTGGACATGTTGGAGGAGAAAGAATGTGTTGGCTATTTTGAACTTAGAAAGTTCTTGGATTCGTTGTTGTTTTGTGCCTCTTTTTTATTTAGTCCTAATGAATTCTTGTAGTCTCTCTCCAACGCTGCCTTTATTTCAGGAGTGATATTTTGACATGTTTCAACACCACCTCCATCACCGCCTAATATGCGAAGAAGTTGGTTCAATACCCTTGTTAATGTTGTAAAATATGCTAGCATGAAATGCACGTGGTGTTATTAATTCAACCCTCACAGTTCATATATTTCCATCTTTTTGCAATTGATTTCGGGGGTGCCATGCTTATATTATGATATGTTTATGCATTTTTTGACAAATAAAGACAAATAACAATGTCATCTAAGTGGTATTTTTGCAATGAGGTTTTCATATCCTCAAAAAAAAAAATATAAATTTACATTACTGCAATGTAAAAATAAAGAAAAGAACTTCTATTCATGTCCGAAAAAAAAACTACACAATAAAAAGTAAAAAACTATAAAATAACAATCTAAAATTATACAAAAATTACCATTATCAAACATAATAAAAAACTTAGACCTAAGACTAATAAACTTTTTAAAACTAAGGAAAGAAAATATATCTAAATTTCATAATCTAAAAGACTAAATTTATATAATAGAAAGAAAGAAACTATATTAATGTCCACACATGAACAAAATTAGGTCAATGGGATTGAAGGATACAAAATTAATGTCCACACATGAATTATTAGCAAAAGAAAGTTCTAGGAAGCAAAAATCCTAGAGGCGAACCAAATAAATAAATTACGAAAGACAAAATATAACAACGTGCCACTAATAGAAGTGGCAAAGAAACCAATACAAACAGCAATGAGGGGCGGACAAAAGCCCCAAAAGCATGCGTTAATCAAGATTGGAGGCAAATCTCATCGAATGTCTCTATTTGTCCTTGAAGTGGAGTCATCCACGCTGTTATTGATCACTGTGAGAGATCTGATAATAAAAATCTATAATTTGAAAAAAAGTAAAGCTATATAATAAAAATATTAAAAAATATCTTTATTAAGGCAAGAAATCTAGACTAAATTATATAATCCATAGTATACATGGCGAGTTTGCGAACAATTGCAATTTTTTAATCAAAATGAGTTTTTTTCGCTTATACTCGCGAGTCTTAGATTGAGGAGTCCAAATGCAGAAAAAACATGGAAAAAACGCTAAAAAGGGCCAGAGGAGCCTGGACCACAGATTATGTATATAAAATAAATGTTTAAGTTTACTTCTTATACTTTAAGTTACACACACACACACACACTCACACACACACACAAACACACACACACACACTTTCAGGGTGTTTGAGGGTGGTTTCGGACCTATAGGAGCTATAATGCAAATGATAGGTTTTGGAGGATCCTATCACATTTTAGACTTAATCAGATTTCAGGGTTTCAAGATTTCAAACTTAGCCATATTTTAGGGTTTCAAGATTTCGGGTAGACATCATAGAGGTATTAGGGCTGCATGAAGGGATGTAGGTATGAGAGAATAGTATGAGAACATCTCTTGCAAAGTGCCACTAGCTGAACCCACCCCATTCCTGGTGCACCCTTTAAGGTGTGCACTTAGGGAGATTTGATACCCCTGCAAGCCCCAACAAGAGAGTGTCAGTAAATCATAAAGCTGAAAAATATCATTGCATACATATGCCCCCCACTTGAAGCTCATCACGTGTCACAATAGTGTAACTTGGGATGGTGCTTTGTGAAAGATACATATCAACATGAAAACATAAAGGAAATGTTGAAAGAAACGATGATGCGATTTCATAGTTTGTTTTATTCAAATTTGATAGAAAACACTTCCCCAACATTTTATAGAGTTCTTTGATACATTTTATAACTGTAATTTATATAAAATTTAGTTTTTTAAGAAATTTAAGTTTTTTTAAAGTTGTTGAGTATCTATTAAGTCGATTTTTTTTTGATCCTCCTGACTCTGAGTATGCAAACTTTGATAATCTAAATCTATATAATTAGAAACATAATTTTTTCATTTTTATTTATTTTTGGTTAATGGGATTCATGTAGACAAGCAACGAAGGCAAAATGCAATTTGGAGGCCTTCAAAGTAAACTTTGACAGAGCTTCGAAGAGAAATCTAGGTTAGGTGGTTTTCTAATGCATACTTCGAGATCGTAGAGGGTCTTGCATTGCGACTATTTCATCTCATATCTCTTGTGCCACAATCAATGAGGCAAAATTCAGTGTTATGGGTCAGCCTCAAATTGCCTCATGATCACCATATCTCCCACTTGGAAGTAGAAGGTGACTCAAAAATAGCCATCAATGCTCTAAGGAAAGGGTCTACTCCTAACTGGAATCTTGGAGCTCTCCTAAGACCCGCCACCTCACTCTTCAACACATTTCAAGACTCAACAATTTATCATTGCTTCAGAGAAGCAAACATCGCTGTGGATCACCTAGCTAATTTGGGAGTAATGATGGATATATTCAGTGTTGTAGAGGGCGATCAAGAGACATATTCTGAAGGTCTTCAAGAAATCCTTTTAAAAGAGTGGCCACACCCCTATTATCTCAAATCTCATCACCTTCCATGGTAATGTCCCATCCATCGCCTCATCCTTCCATTCACAACACTTCTCATTACCTCCTTGCACATAGGAAATCTCAACAGTCCATTGCAAATCTATGCATATCTTTTTATTTTGCCCTAGCATATTTATTTGCTGCATTTATTTATACTCTCATTTTCATCCTCTTTTCCATTCCTATCCTCCGATGAATCCATTTCAACCCTCCTTTTCCCTTGTGGTGTTAACCATGGAAGACATTCTTAATAGTTTTGATGGCGATGAGCATTTGGTTCACACTCACCAAGAAATGATAAACAGGTAGCTCACCTTACATTGTGAAGTCACTGGGAGACGACATGATTTTTGGCTTGCGTCAATCATGCCAGTTTTTTTTTACCTTTCAACACATCTTAGATAGGGTGTTGTCGAATGAAAATTGTATGAAGTGAAAGTCTTGAAGCAAATTTGGTATTTATACAAGTCTCCAAATGCAGAGCGAGAGCCAGAGCAAAACACATCAAGGTGGACAAAAGCTGACTTGGAGCACATTTTGCGTTTTAGGCCTTAGAAGAACAAATTAGAAGTCGTCTTGCATCCAGAACCTTCATTATCAACCATATTGGAAAGGATTGAATCCTTGGAACACAAATTAGATGGTTGGTTCAATTATAACCCGCCACTTCATTCGCTTACACAGTCAAAAAGATGAAGGAAATACACTAGCTTGGCTTCCCTCGCTCCTCTAAAACGTGTTCCAGCCAAAAACAAAACAAGTGGAAAATGCGGGAGGAAAAAGAGACCTAAAAGGCAATATGATGGAAAGTATTGGATGCTCGATCTCAAAGGACAACCTCCAGACAAGCCTTCCATATCGGAGTTTTTTGATGGCCTTCACATGACCATGGATTAACTCATCACAAATTTTGATGTTTGTGCATCCTTTGCACAACAAATAAGTTGGGTACTCACCTCTCGAAATCACCTTGGGATTTCTATGAGAGAATGAAAGATTTCATGGATCGATATACTCTGGCGGAGGAGTGAATTGTAATCTGATTTTTGAAGGGCGCTTGAAGCCCTTTCTAGTACTGTTGAAATGTAATCAGCTTCTTACCTACTTCTCTTCCTTTTCTGCCACTTCTCTACGCTATCTTCTTCATTCCATCTTTACTTACTCCTCTACAACTATGTGTGGCACATAATGCTTTTAAAATCTGCATAGGTGAGGGCTCCTATAGAACCCTCTTTCATTTATTCAAAAAAAAAGAAACAATTTTTTGAAAGAAAGACAATTAATATGTATAAAATATATTTATATAAACAAATCTCAAGCTATTAAAAATACTTTACTAAAAAAATTATATTCAACATATATTTTATAAACTATAATTATATAATAAAAATATAAAATTATAAATTCCTAGAAAGAATTTATGATTCTAAAGTTATAAACTACGTTGAAAATTATCTATAATAATAAATAAAACCAAACCACACCTACATGGAAATTAATGGCCTTTGTTGCTGCTTCATGATATTTCAGCTGGTTCTCAATAACTCCTCACAGCTTCTCCATGGCTTCTCACAACATACATTGGTGATCAGAATTGGCCCTCCGCACATCACACACAAACAAGAGGAACAAAGAATTGAATCCATTCTACTCATGAGCACGATGGATAAATATTCAGTGGTTTTTGTCATTTGAATAAAAAATTTAATATTCCCAATAAAATATTTGGGAATTACACCCACAAACTGGGCAAAAATGGCACGAGGCAGGTACAAAAATAGTCTGGAAGCATTTTAAATTCATTTGTTGGAGGAAAAATATGCTTTCAGCTCCTATAGAAGCAGGATGTGAAAAATACAGAGCAATTGGGGCAAACAATTACGGAAAAAAAGAGGGTGAGTAGAAAAAACGAAAAAATAATAAATATTCTTGTTGATTTTTTCGAAATACTAAATATGATTTTTGGGTGGATTTCAATGAGTTTTAGAATGATTTTTTTATCATGCTCGTTAAGTTGATTTCTCCATTCGATCTGTATGAATATATTCATGAATTTCAATGAATTTTTAGGCATATATGATATTTTGTGAATTTTAATGATTTTTTAGGCATATTTGGCATTTCACAAATTTCAAGTATTTACATAAAATTCAACAAACGTGGCAAGTTGGGTTACCACTATATGTTTACATTGTCTTGCCTTGCTTGACTTCAGTTGTTCGATGAAGTTGAGGCCCCATCTCTTGAACAACTCTTGGGGTTGGGACTGCAAAAGGGGCATGAAGCCCCTCTTTAAATGCTTCCACATTCTTTGACACGTGTCACAACCCAGTTTCCATTTCTTGGCATATCTGTAAAGAGTGGGCTACCACAAACCTGCAAATAACACCTTTCTTGTTGTAGCAATAGGGTCTCATGTGGCCTCTGAAAAGTCCCTTGTGTGCTTCTTAAAACACACTTTGGCTTCTTCCTTCAACACACACCACCTTAGCATATGGTTGGGACCCATTTTGTGTTTAAGCCTGGTTATTATTCGGAAGGTCTTGGCCTTCAGTGCTTGCTTCCTTTGTTCTTCTGGTTACATGTCCTTAGGGTATGACCCTGTGGATAGATAGTTGCCCATATTATCATACCAATTAGGTGCATTTGGTAAGTCTTCATCCACACCTTCAAGTGCTTACCCGAATTTATTAGTGATAACTGATTGGATATTACATGATGTGTTCCAGGTCAAACAATTATATTAATTGTGAATTCTTGTAACATTAGCCACCTACTTACCCTCCTCGGATTATGGGCTTGTTCACTAGATACATCAAGCCTTGGTGTTCAACAAAGAACACGAAGGGGGTTGTCAATAGGTAATGCTGGTGTTTCTAAATGACATATACCTTCCCTAGAGCCTCTTGTTTTGTTATGTTGTTCTTATCTGTTGACTGGAAAAATATACAGGGTTGTCCAACGGCAACCCATGTGTTCCAACTTGTTTTAGGGTGCATCTGAATGCATAGTTTGAAGCGTCAACATGGACAACTGCTGAGATGAGTCTTAAGTCCTTGTAGGCTTTGTCTTGCTCCTTTGACCACTTGAACAAAATTCCCTTTCTTGTTAGTACATCTAGAGGGAGGGTGTGAGACTTGAGAAAATTCCTTTTAGAACCATCAATAATAACTAGCATGCCCCGAGAAGGATCTCACAGCTATAACATTTTTTGAGGCTTCCATCTCCACTAAATAATGATCTTTTCCTGGGCTGTCTTAAGTCTGAGTTTACACACAATATGGTTGAGAAGCTTACCTTGAGGAATTGTGAATTGACACTTCTTCGAATTGAATGCCAACTTGGCTGCTTGACATAGTCTCATACTCTTCGAAAGGGAGTATGGGTGTGTCTTCTCATCACTGTATATAGACTAATAAGCAAGTCCTAACAATCATGCCTTCTCATCCACCAAGGCATGGACTTCTCTTTCACCACAAGAAGGATACCTATTTACCATAGCTCATGATAATTGACCTCACTTATTACAACACTGATGACTTCCTTTTTGTCCTTGGATGCTGTAATTATGATGTGTACTAACGCAATTTAGTGCTGATGTTGTCTTTGTTCTTTTGTACTTTCTAATGGTTTTGTTTTGAAAGATTTGATTTGATGCAATCACCTTTCATTGTACTTATTTTGTTCATATATACAAAGTTTACCTCTAAAATTGAAGTACAATGTTATATCGATCATCTAGAAAGGCCTTGAAATCTCCACTTGACATCTTGTCGAATATATGTCGGACGATTCTCTAGAATGTAGCCGGAGCATTATTGAGTCCGAAAGGCATTCTGTTATAAACAAACTCTATTTTTTTCTGCTATAAAGGTGGTCTTTAGTTTATCATCTTCAGCTATGCTAACCTAGGTAAACCCAAAAAGGCATCCATGAACGAGTAGATTTCATGCCTTGCCACCTCTTCGAGCATGGAGTCCTTGAATGGAATAGGAAAGGGGTCTCTGATTGTTATCACATTTAGGCTTCTAAAGCCTACACCGATCTTTATTTGTTCCTATTGCTTCACTAGTCTCCACTTTGAAAAAAGTGCTGGCATCCAACTTCTTGTTGATTTCCTTTTGCAATTTGGCTACATTGTTCATGCTCATTCTATACACTTTCCTCCTGAGTGGTGGTGCATTCGGTATGAGGAATTGTGTACACATAGCTCTGGCAGGCAGCACTCCCTTTGACAACCGTTTACTAGTCTCCACTTTGAATATAGTGCTTGCATCCAACTTCTTGTCGATTTCCTCTTACAATTTGGTTGCATGGTTCATGTTCATTTTATATGCTTTCCTTCGGATTGGTCGTGATCTCAATATGAAGAATTATGTGTACACGCTATTTGACATAACTCCTTTTGAATCTTTGTACATCCAAGCAAAGATGTCTTTATAGTCCATGAATATTTTGAATGCCACTGCTTTAAGTAGTGGTTTATAGTCATCCAACTTTGAATATAGTGCTTGTATCCAACTTATTGATTTCCTCGTACAATTCGGCTGCATTGTTCATGTTCATCTCTACACCTTCCTCCATATTGGTTGTGCTCTTGGTATGTGTAATTATGTGTACATGTAGCTCTAGCAACAATCCCTTTGAATCTTTTTACATCCAAGCAAAGATGTCTTTATAGTCTATGAATGTTTTGAATGCCACTGCTTTAAGTAGTGGAACCAGTCATCAACCATCGTGATCACTTGGGTGTAATATTTAGATCCCAAGTTCACCCTCACAATAGTCGGTTCTGAGTACTTCATATCCACTACGCCCTTGAACTTGTGCTTGAGATTTTTATCAATTTTGTTATTGCTGAATTTATACATTGTATATTTTGGGGGTGCATTGTAATGTCCCCAAATGAGACAATTAGGTCAAGTTGGAGTTTTCCAACAAACCCTTATGTGAATCTAAAAATAATCTGAAATCTGCCTAAAAACCAGCAAACCCTAGCAGCAATAGATGTCTAATCTCCAAGCAACAACACTCCAAAATAACCTCAATAATTACTGAATATGAAACTAAAATAATATACCTCTTTTGTGGCAAGATGGAATGGTGATTGGCTGAAATTTCCTTGCAATAATTTTGATTTTTATGATACTGGTACAGCTGCATTTTCCCCTTCCAATCAGCCTTGATACCCTTGCACAAATACTCAATAATTATGTCAAAAATCTTTGTAATTTATTAAGGCTTCCAAAGAACAAAATAGGGCTGCAAATAGTTCAATTAGCCCTTCCAAACAAGTTGCCACACGTAGAAAAACAGGGAGAAACAAATCCGAAAATCAAACCCTTGTTCTAACCTTTCAACAAGGTCTCCAAGTTCTTCAAATCAATTTGCCCCACTTGAAAAATTATTAAAATAATTTCTAGAATATAAACTAAATTATTTCCTTCAATATTAGAGCCCAAAAACACTCTAACAACTTGCTCAAGTCAATCGCTCCACTAGGACAAATTAAGAAAAATAATTTATAAATTAATTACCTTATTTCTAGCCCACAATTCACTCAAAATCAATGTGCAAATGATCATAAAATTTTAATAATAATATTAAAAATATTATTATTGCCTTAGACCTGATTTTTGTCACTAGAAGCGAGTCCAAGCATGCCCTAAGGCATTTGGCCCACCCTCCAAGGAAGTCGCCTAGCTTGGGGAGTCTCCTTGCTACCCTAGAGTGGTTCGCTCTTCCTCTTTGACCTGCAATTTGTAGATTTCCAGCTATCTACTGAGTTTGATTCAATCTTCAATGAAGTTGGTGTTTCAAAACACCTTTGTAAGTCCAATTGCATGCAACCATGCAAATTTGAAGCACAATTACAACCCTTGAATAAAGCTGCCCTGAATGAAGGAATGGAGGTTTTCATCCTCAAACCCTTGGCATATTTGAAGGTTTTTGTCCCCAAACCCTTGGCATACTTGAAGGTTTTCGTCCTTAAGTAGTGGTGAACAAGCTTGACATACTTGATCAACAATTTAGAATTTCAAATTAGCATAACCTTTCAAATGAGCCTTCAATTGCTCTTTATAATCATCCCCAAGGGTGGTGCCCAAATTGGAAGGATGTGACTTTTGAATCATAAGCAATTTTTCTTTTTTAACTTTCCTTTTTGAGGGATTAGGCTCTCATGACCCTTAAAGGTCCACTACTTAAGTGAAAATTAGTCCAAAAGTACTTTTTGTGTAACTCAACTGAAAAATAGAATACTTAAGTAACTTTTCACCTTTTTGCTCTTTGAATGGCCTCTTCATCGTTCCCATTCTTTTTTTCCCTTAGCCTTGTGGGAACCAAACAAGCTAAGGGTATAGAAGCAAGCTATGCCAAAAAGGGGGACATTACATACACCAAGTGTGATGCTGTTGGTTTAGACTAATTTGCCATCACCGCCTTCCCATTCTTGCTTGTCGCCTACCCATCCTTCTTGTCTTCAATCTCCATAATGTCTAGTCAATTGCAATCGTATTGTAAGAATTCATAATCTACATTTGCCAATGGAAGAAACCCCTTAATGAGTTGGTTTCATCCTCGAAGGATGAGTGCAACTCCAACACTCTTTGAATTAGGCTCCATCATCACCCATCATGATCACCTAGGCATTGTATTTAGATCACTAGTTCACCCTCACATTAGTTCGTCCTTAGAACTTCATATCGGCTAGGATTGTCAGAATTAGTACTACATTAGAATATTATGTTAGCAATATAATATCAAGTGTAAATAAGTTGTTGAGAAACAACTTATATTAGTTATGCGTGAGTTGTGAGTTGTTTGAACAACTCACTTATTTTAGTGTGAGTTTTTTGTGTAGATAGGATAGGTCTTCTATTATATAGGAGAAAATTCATGTATAAAAGTTATAAGCTATTGAATAATAATATGTTGTGTTGATTGATCCTCATTTTGTGCATTTATGCATCTGAGCTTCAGATCTTTCACAATGGAGAAATTTTCTGATATGGAGTAATTCTTACATTTGGTATTAGAGCAGGGATTTTGTGGGACCTCTCTGAAAATTTGGATCTTGCCGGTAAGAGAGTTTTGAAGTGTAAACCATGTCCAACGATTGTCTCATTTGATAGATCTTCATTTTTTTCTGTCAATGATTATGTAGTGCAGACCATTGCAAATCCCATTGACATTCTATAGCAATATTATTTAAAGATAAATAAAAATACATACATACATACACACTGTTATCAATTAGATTTAGCACCTGCTATGTTTTATAGGAGTTGTATTACTTAGGAATCTAATGACACAATGGGATCACCTCCAAGTTGTGGGACCTTGGTGAATTGAGGTGAACCTCCAAAGAAGGCCGACTTCCTTTCACTAAGCTTAGTGCAACTGATATATGACCAGTTCACTTCTAATTACAACTTCTTTGTGATTTTGCTCCTAATTGGGGTTTTATTTGTAAGGAAAAGAGTTTTGAAGGAGTTTTAAAATTGGAAGTGGTGATGCACCAAAGGGTTTTAGTGGCAATTATTGCTTGCTTTGATTGAACATAGTTTGAACAATAATATACTAAAATCTCTTGAAACACTATCTTACATGAGTATGAAATCAAAGGTAATATTGGACATTTTATCAAATAAGGAACAAAGTTCTCAATTTTTCCTCAACAAGATTTCAAAAGGGCAAGATGAATACCACAAATGATCCTATTGAAATAAAACTTATATCATTTACAAATGTAACAAAATCCATACATACACAAGGATGACACAAAATAAGGAAGACAAAACTTCAGTATATTGATATTCTTCAGGGTATAGCATGTAGATGAACTTCTCAAAAGCAGACCAATTTATCTCTCAGTAAAATGATATCTAAGTACGCTACTCAACCATGTAATAAGACAAAACTATAGTTGGTTCCAAATGCAAATCATAATTTAAAGAAACTTATTATAAATTGCTAACTACAAGTGAAGGAGGAGTTTGGTTGGAGACCCAAATCAATGATGCCTCATGGTTTGGTGATGGTCTCTACTTCTACTAGATCAATCATGTTATGGATATTGACTAGTTTGGAATATGTGCAGGTGATCAGTGCATGGCCTTGTAATTCTTTGTTTGGCGTAGGACAGTTTGTAGCACGTTATCCATTGTCCAAAACACTAACTGAAGTCTGAAAGCAGTGTTTCCAGTAATCGGGAACATTTAATTGACTTAACTGAGGAACTACTCTTCTGGCGATAAAGAAAGGGATTCCTTCCAAACAAATGCATATTGTAAGGTTTGAGTGAATGTGATTCTCATACACAAATAAGAACCAATAACATGCTTTTCCAGTAAATAGCATCATTATATTGATAGAAGATTGTTTCACTAGAAACAAATGCCCTGGTTCCTGAGAGAAACCAAGATGCAGTTGAAACTCTTGTTTGTGTAGGCATAATAAACTCATACCACTGAATTCTGCATACACAAGCCCTCATTCAAAAATGCAAGATCCATAAGGGAAAATCCCTCAAGAAACATAAAGAAGGAAATCTTCCAGAGCAATAATTGAAAAACCAGAGCAGAGACTACCAATAATTCTTGACGACACTTCTTTAGGAACCTGAAAAAGGATTGCCAAAGAGCTAATGAGGAAGGATGAAAGTCTCTGCAGATAAATCTAGAAAAAGCACCTTAATGTTCTAGGGAAGACAAAGGGATTGGATGAAGGTGCCAAACAACCATCCTAAGGGAAAAGCATTTAAATGTCAACAAGAATGTTGAGTCCATGAGTACACCCTACCAAAATTTTGCAAACTCATACCATGGTCATGTTCTTTTAAGAAATTATGAAATTTTGAGTCATGGTGTCTAGGGTTGTAGATGCTTCATCTTGTAAGACATTGCAAATATGGGTCTTATGTGAATATTGTTGAGTCTCTCTTTTCATGTTTTGCATGACATTATCTGGTCCATTCTTTGGTCTATACGTCCATATGTTAAGAGTGGATGAGCCATGATGAGGGTCTTCCTTTCCAAATGAGGCATAAAATTGTCTTAAGTGTTAATAAGTTCGGGATTGGCTTTCCCCTCGTTACTTGGGTCTTATTATGAATTTCCCAAACTCGACACCTCACAAAATAACTGGAAATTTGGCTACCTTGGAAAGTTCGGCTTCAATTTTCAACTTTTTTCAGAGACATTATTGTTCGACGATTCCCGAAAATTGATTGCTGACAGGCAAAGGATATATGAGAACAATTAAATTAATTATTAAGGGCTTCGACACTTTAGTGATTGTTGATAGCTAAAAGATTCCCAAATGCCGAATGTTGAATCCCGATGAATAAAAGAATGCCCAAGTAATTAAAGAAATTGTCTTCGGGTTCAGCGTTTTTGTGACTTGTAAAAGCAATTTCTTCCTGAATGTTGAACCCGAAGAGATAAGGTGTGCCATTTACCGAGGCAAGTGTGGGATTGGGTCGACATTTAATAACAAGGTTTGTTGAATTCTCTCGACTGCCAAACCTGATTAGAACAATGACATGTTTTGCCATGTATAAAGGATTTTGGTCATTTTTTTCAGAAAAGTGAAGGCGAGTTTGTTGACTACGGAAGCCGATGTTAGTTAAAGCATGCAATAAATGGGATTAAACAGGTCGGCAGGAGGGCAATAGAGCACATGCGTAAAACACATGAACGAGGTGTTTTCTATTAAATCACATCAAAGGTTTCATTCCTGTGATTTGAAATTCAGTTACTTCACATGAGTTAAAAGCAGGATTGAGCCTCATTCATTAATTGGTGGTCATGGCCAAGTGAGATGTAATTAAAGGATCAAGTCCAGATTCTATACAATAGCGTCTTAAATATATCCAATGGAGTCACAAAAGAAGGTTAGCTTTTCAAAAATAGAAACAAGGAAAAAGAGATTTGTAGAAAAACACATAAGGCCAATCGATTCACAAATGAAAAAAATAAGGTTCAATAGATCAAAAAGAAAGCTAGTGCAAGCTATTTGGGTATAACTAAGAAAAAGGCTTCTTCAAGCACTTCAATGAAGAAAATAACTTTCCAAGAGACAAAAGGTCATACAGCTATTGGAAGAATCCTTGACAATTAGCCTTAAGCAATTATACATGCGGCATACAGATATTAGAAAGAAGCTAGAGGATGGAGTGAATGATGATTGGAAACGCGATGAAGATTGTAGGACAGGGACGCCTGCAAAATAATTGCAAAGAAAATATTTTTTGAGGTGTAATGAAAACTCCAAACCCTCACAATTATGGTATAGTGCTTTGGCTCAAGTAGTGGTGCCTAAAGTACATAGTATATCGGACATTGCCGAGTCGTTCATCCCTCACTACATAGGAACTGGGAGGACCGTAGTGAGTGATGAGCGAAAATCTGTAATATGAATTGATGTTGAAGAAATTAGGGCCATGCATTTTCCCAAAAATGGTTTACGAGTGGATGCATATGCGGCCTTCAATATATACCATGAAAAAAGTAATTATAATGAAAACAAATTGTTCAGATATTGGAATAGCAAGCCAACAACCCAAGATGTGATATCATATATGACAGTCCATTTTAACAAGAATATTTGGACAATGTGGACAAGCTGTCACAAGTTATGGATTGAGAAATGGACCATACCTAATCAATTTATGATTCCCATATTAATGGCCATTATTTTCTATGTGCTTGCTACTAGAACATATGATTGGGCCATCATGATTGTAGAAAACATACATTTGTAGATGACAAGCTTCAAAACGTGTGGCGAATTCAAGTACTACTCTGTGCTTAACTATCTGTGTATTTTTTAGAATCTTAATGAGTTTGGTGGACTTGGGATCCAATATGAGGTCATCGAGCCTTTAAACGAATCATATAAAGTGTTGCAATGGAAGTTTAGTGAAAAGGACTTATTTGCTGAAAGGTTGCCTTATTTTTTTGTAACCATGTTTTTCTGAGGTCACCAAGAAGATGAAACCTCTTGAAGGCAGGAAATATGCCCACAGGTACATGGACAACACTCTCTTATTTAGGAATGTTTGGATCACCATTCGGAAATATGCCTTGCCTCAATATGTGGATAACAAAATGTTTGCTCGAGTTCTTTTAACAATTGTTTATGAATGATAGACATTTGACCAAGTCAGCTTCCAAGAAGGGTAATCTAATCAAGGTGCCTTAGGAGATTCTAAGATTGATTATCATGAATGGAGGGTGAGAACACTGGCTCAGATCAAATAATATCAATGAAGGGTTGGGCTTCACTTGACAATGGAGGGCAAGGGGTGAGCACAATCTTCACTTAACTTGTTGGGGTTTGGTAACTGGTCCACGTGTGTTCTAAGCTACAACCCATATATTCTCTATTGACTGCTGAAACCCCCCAGCTAGAATAATTTTTATTGATTGCCTAACCCCAACCCCTGACCTACTCTTGCTTTGTCGGGGGAGACTCTTCCTTTGAGAAACCCCTGCTTATCTATAGCCTATCTATAATAGCCCTCTCTGTATTAAAATTCGCAGGTACCTGCGGAAATTATTTATATTTTTGCAGAACAAAAACCCTTTGAACTAACTATGGGCCAAGTGAAGTCCTAAAACCTGTAGTTAAATTACCCGTGGTTAACCATGGGTTTTAGGGCTTTACTTCGCCCTGACCTGCGTATTCATTGAATATAACAAAAAAATTAAAAAAACCCTTCGTTTCTTAGCTTACTGTCACATATTCTTTTTTGTCTGCAGTTTTCAAGTTTTTTAATCTATTATTCCCTTCATTTGCAGGCTTTTACTGTCTTGAATCACAATTATTCCCTCTGCAATTGTTTGGACTTCGATTAGGCTTTGTTTGGAGTCCGAAATCGCTGGCTCTCGGATATGGGGATTGTGGTATGTACAGTGATCAAAATTTTCCTTTCCATCATTAGAATGGAATCATGCACACACAAACTAAGATTTGTGGTCCTTCGAATCCTAACATAGATGGCACAATACAAATCATAGGCCAACAAGTACTTGCCTAGCTTCCACAAAGTTCCTTCCTGCGAGGTTCAAAGGACCACGAAGTCTAATGTGCCCTCTGTAATAGTGGAGGCCAAGACTTATCAAAGAAAAGAGGAAGTAGAAAAGCTATGTAAGACAATGGTCGAAGAAGCTGAGGTGAAAGCAACACAACTTTGGGAAAGGGTCTGAGAAGTACTGAAAATAGGCCTGCCTAGCTCTTGACGCCTGGCTGGAGCCTTAAGTGCTTGAGGTATTGAAGAGGGTGCTCGCCATTGAATGTGTAAACAAACACTCTAAGAGGGTCATGCTCACAATTAGGACTGAAGAATCTGCAAGGGAAAGGTGGCAGGATTAAATGACATGTATGAGTAGCTCAGCAAGAGGCCAAGACTAAACAAAGACAAGAGGAAGTGGAAAAGCTGTGTAAGACAATGGCCAATGAGGCTGAGGGGAAAGCAACACAACTATGGGAAAGCGTCTGAGAAATAGTGAAAAGAGGCCTGCCTAGCCCTTGGTGCCTGGTTGGAGCCTTAAAATCATGAGGTTGGCCAAGCAGCATCAAAGAAGGTATTGAAGAGGGGGATCACCGTTAAATGGAAAAAAAAATCCTAAAAGATGGTCATGCTCACAGCTAGGACTGAAGAATTTGCAAGGGGAACAGCTAGGACTGAAGAATTTGCAAGTGGAAAGGCGTCAAAAGTAAATTAAATGGCATGTAGGAGGAGCTCATGTTTGTTGAGATAGCTCAGCATGAGATCCAAACTCCAACCCATGAAAGGTGGACGGATATAAATCACACCTTCTCTAATGTTTCGAATCCTCTTACAATGGCTGTATGATCTTCTCTTTTTACTGCTTTCAAAATGGTGGCTTCTTTGAAGCATTCTCCCTCCAAATGACGCAATGGATGGGTGTGTAGTGTGAGCTGACAGTTAAAAAATTGGCTCACCATGATTCAAAGATATTAATTATGAATGAATTATTGTCTTATGTTGAAAAATTGCTTTATAAATGTGTAAAAAATTGGTGGGTAAAGTGGTGGATATGTGGTCCCACCCATGTGTTGGCATTAAATCATCTGGGGCAACTGAAAGACAATAGTTATCCTCTTGGTGGTGGTCCCTTGCTCATCGCTATACTCGAGTTTTTCTTGGGAATGCCGGCACAACAATTTTGAGTGGCTGTGGCCACGAAAGGTGAGTCTTAATCCAAGAAGAATAAAGCAAATAAGTACAGTTAACTCCACTCCTAAAAAGGACTCGACATGAAACCACCAAAAGTAGGTGGCATATTTGGCATAGTCACTTGTTTGAGAACGGTGAATTCTTGTGCTCTATATTCTTTATGTGCATTTGTCTCTCTTCTTATTTCTCCCTCATTTTTTGGCTCAAATATGGCATCAATTTCTTGAAGAAAACTGAAAATCTGGAGCCCATTTAGGAACCTTTCTCAGGATAGCTATTAGGCCAGTGTCTCTAGGAAGTTGTTTCAAGATCAACGGTATGACACTAGTAAAAATTTCCTGAGTGAACAAATATACTGCATTGTTTTTTTGAAAAGATTCATGATATGTACCATTGTACATTTTCGAGAATTAATGGATTAGATGTGCTCACTCTCATCATTCTGTCAAATTGTGTTGAAATGAATGCGACTCCAAAATGTGTCTTGTTGCAATCTGTCAATGCTATTTCTGCAGTGTTTTATCATAGAATTGGTGTGTTTGTGGAATTCTTGACTATTAATTAATGCCGCGAAGATCAGTTTTATCATCTAAACTCATTCATAGCAAAGATAATGTTTCCTTTAAATTCCTTCTATTCATTTTAGTGTCTTTATCTGTGCTACGATCATTCAGGATTATATGGAGGTTTGATAAAGCACCAGCTCAAAACTGATTACTCATTTTAAAAAATACTTAGTTGAATCCTCCTCAATGTCGAGGTTCATCATGATAGGAGGGAGTTTGAATTGCAAATATCAAGTCTCATTTAAGGATGACATCCATAGGCCTTCTGTTGCCTTGAGTGATATGTTATTCTCTAAAAATTGTCTGTGAGATCTCCATATAGATCTGACCCTAATCCTTTAAAGTTCTTTAAATGTTTAGGGATCGATCTGAGTGACAACAAAGGGTAAGTCTATTTAACTCACATTTGACAATGAAGTTTAAAGGTAGCATTTGACATGTGATAGGGCAAGGAAATGGGTTCACAAATTACCACAAAAATGGTGGGATTTGCGCATCCGAAATTCCAAAAAGGGGAATAACTTTCAACCTTCATTGTCTCAGGAGAGTCGTGCAATGAAAATCAATAATGGTCCAGAAGCTGTTAGATTCAATAAATTACATTAGGTAATTTATTATCTAGGTTAATTTATCCTAGCTAATGCTATTGTGGGAGGAATATAATCCCACAGGTTTTTTTAGACTAGTTTGTTGGTGTATGTTTAGATTCATAGCATAGAATAGATTATGAGACATATAGGCTCTATTCTATTGGACCTATTGAGAGTCAAAAGTTTTTGTATAAATAAGACTGGTTTTAATGTTTTCCATTATGAATAAAATATATTATTTTGAAGCTTCTCAGAGATATTAAAAAGATCAACATGCTTAACACCAGGTTGGCTAAGTAGCACTTTAGTTAACCTCTTATGGTGAATGTGTCAAGATCATCTTTAGGCAGAAAGATTAAGCTCTTGATCTTCCAATGTTTTCACAATCCCCCCCCCACAATCTATCTTCTCATACATACCAGAAAGATCAACATGCTTAGACCTTTAGGAAACCTATTACAATAGTGGCGAAAATTTACTTTGTAGGTCTTGAGGACTTCCCTACGCAGGAAGTTCAAGCACTTAAATCTCCATAGAATCATTCCCTTGCCAACCTAGGTGAGGTTTGGAAATTCAGAGATCATCTCATCTCAACTTGGGCTTTCCAGGAATCCAAACAAGAAAGTAACAATGGAAGTAATTGTCATTGACGTTCAGAAACTGTAGAATTATCATACTCCACCCCAACCACCCCAACTGCCCCCTTGCACACTTGCAGCCGCTTCTCCTCATTCCCATCTTCCCTGCATGTGAACTTGTAAATACCAGGCATTTTTATCTTGGATAGTTCTATTAAATATGCATATTAGGCGTGGGCTGAGGAATTTTTGTTACTGGCAAAGGTGTAAAAGTTTGTGTAGGACATGTTATATTGTCCTCAGTAATACCAATAGATTCCACAGAACATGCTTCATTTATACAATTTTTAGTTGTATTTTTTTTGTGGTTATATATTTTTGTGATTTGCATTGTGCATAAGTTTCCAATATCAAGATTGAGATCGTTATATTCAATAAATACCTTTTGGATGATGTGTCTTGCTGTTATTTCTGATCTACGGCATACTTGATATTGTATCAGGCTGCTATTTACTTCAACAAAATTCAGTGCTTCTGTTTTGAAGAGCAGCGCCTACTTCCTGGTGAGAAGATTGACATGCCTGTAAGTAAACACTTCACTGTGATTTGAACTGTGATTTGAACTTCTGCTTCTTTCTTGTTTTAGTTGGTAGACTTAATCCCACTGACTCTTCTATCATGAATGCAGGTTTTCTTCTATATTGATCCAGAGTTCGAATCAGACCCCAAAATGGACAGCATTAGTAATATGATTTTATCATATACTTTCTTCAAAGTAGAAGATGAGGAAGCATAGATTACAATTTTACAGGGATGCACTTGGTATCACCTGTAAGATTAGCACAGGAAGCTTTCCTTGCTTGGTGAGGAAGTCTGGCCAGGGATCACTAATTCCTGGCTGTTACCAAATTTGTATTTCTTAGATGCAGACAGATTTATTTTATAATATCTTTGGAATTTGGATGCAGGATAATATTTTCTCAATCACAGCTAGGGTGTATTGCATGGGGTATGCTAAACTGATTATGAATCCATCTTTAAAATTTTTGGTTGCTGGTTCCGTGTTGCAGTGAATTCCTCCTTACTCTAGATATCTAGGAACATGACTTGAAACACATGTTAAGATCTTACCCAGGAAAACAAAAACTTGATTATATTGAATTTTTATAGAAATCTTTGTTCTGTTGGAGTTGAATATATTAGAAGGTAATATATATGAATGGAAGCTAATCATTTTGTAGCCAATCTCACCTATTCATTTGAAAATCAGAGGTTTAATGCCTGCAATATTGTAATCACTAAATTGAAATTGATACGTTTCTCGTTTGTAAAGGTTTAGACGGGTTGGCCCTTTACATTTGATTCCAGTTTCTATATATGTTTAGCATGAGAATTGCACTGAGTTCTTTTTTGGGATCATTTACTAGATTTTAGTATTTTTGAAGCATTACTAGTGAATTTTTGGAAGCACCATATTTGTTCTTTACTCCTATTTGGTTTTGTTTTTTATGCATATTTATAAAATTAGTGTTAGCGTGTGAGCTTTCTAGGTGGAATATTTTGAATTCTTGGGAACCTGATTGGTGTTTTTATCATTGCTTTTAGCTTCACCAGTTTTTAATAGGCTTGTTGTTGATGCTTAGATTTGCACCCTTGAGGAAATATTCAGCTCTCCTCATCCAAACGGCAACATTGAATCTTCTATCTTGTTGTGGGTGACAATTTCGTTGAAATGAATTTCTAGATTAAGGGCTAGCTTCCCTTGATACACCTTTAAAGCTCTCTCTAATCTATCAATTGTGTATGAAAAGGGTTAAGGAAAACAACTAAGAAAACAAAACGGTGATACACCAATGAATAATGTCCTCCCAATTTGACTAAAAATACTCTACTTAAAGACCAACAAAGCTTCTTTCACACAAGACTCACAACTCTTTGTGCATTGTCACATTAGTGTTTCACGTGTTAAGATTCAAAAAGGCAGTCAACATCCATGGGAGAAACAGAGAATTCCAATAAGGAATATGGTCTTAAACCGCTTCTAAAATGTCTATACACTTAAGAAAGAATACTAACAAGGACTTGTAACAATACTCCTACACATTTGGTAGGTAATCGAAGATAACAGAGTAGGAAAGATAAACTCTCACTAAACAATAACAACACGATTTGGACCGATACACAAAAGTGTAACATGTGAGTGGCAAAAAACTTGTATTATTTCTTCAAGAGTCTTCCAAGTACAAATCTAGTCAAGAGTTTTTCCAATAACCAGTGGAGGCTTTTAAAAACAGTCGAAAAAATACATATATCTAGCTTTTGAGAAGGAGATCAAGTGAAAGGAATGCAAAGATCACTAAGACTTGTCACATTGAGAATGGAAACAATTACGTTACATTTTGTAAGATATTTTCCCCACGGTTACACCAATGGAATCAAGATATTTTGAAATGTGTTTTTCTATAAATGGGTCCATCTGTTGGAATTTTGTTTTGATGCTATTTGCTCTTTATTGGTTCATCGCGCTGTGTAACGGTGCAACAACTTGAATTGTTGACCTGTTTATTTTTGCTTGTTGTGCACCAGATGCTTAGGGTTCATACCATTTGTTGTCTCCACTTTTGTCTTTATGTTCTCGCCAAACTTCTTTTAAACTCCAACTGTTAATTTTCGCAGTTTGAAATTGACGTTTTGCGGGCCGTCATCTTTAGGGATTTCTTTCGGACATTTTTTGCGGTCACTTTGTCTCGAAATCTTTCCCTTGGAACAATTACTTTGGATCAATTTTCTCGAAGCAATGTCTCGAGCTTTTCCCCCGAAGGAAATGTTTCGGAGCTTTTGTTCGGGTTCAGATTTCCTCCGAAAGAATTAATTTGGGGCTTTGCTTTGGGTCATTTACGCAGACAATCTTCTCGAACCATCCCTTCGAACTTTTCGTTTGGCTCTTCGGCTGAAAGAAAAGGTCCTTCGGCAATATGAAATGATCTTTTGAAAAAAGCAAGTGCCCCTTAGGAAGAATTGCAAGTGACCACTTGCCCTATGACGGTCGTTCGGAAAAGTTGCAAGTGTCATTTCAAAAAAGTTGCGAGTGTCCCTTCGGCTTTTTTGTTTGGTCCATTTTGTCGAAATAATTCATTCGAGCAATTTGTCTGGACAATTTTTGTGGATAATTTTCTTGATAATTTTTTCTACTAAGTGCCCTTTGCAAAAATGAAAGTGCCATTCGACTTGCTGAAAACGTCCATTCGAAAAAGTTGCTTGGGACATTTTTGAAAAATATCCCTCCAAAAGAATGAAGTAAACCATTCGAACATTTGAAGTAGTCCTTCGGATTTCTTGCAAATGATCCTTCCAAAAGGAAAAATACCCTTCGAGAACTTTGAGACGAGCTAAAAGTGTCATTCAAAAAAGTTAAAACATACATTTCGGAAAAGTTGCCTCAGAGAATTTCTCTGAAAAAATGTTGAAACTTAAACAAAAAACCAAAAACAAGACTTCCGAAAGAATAAATACTTAGCAAAAGACCAAAACAAACTTTTTGAAAGAATAAACACTTGTATATTTGTTGTGGCTTGTCAAAGAACACTGCATACTGGACCTGACCAAAGATATAGATTTAGGCGACTTAAGTTTTCAGATAGGGTTGCTGAATTTTGCCTTAAAGAGCCAAAATTTGGTCAACAAATTAATGACTTGCAGGGGTAGTATAATTGCTACACTGATCAGACTAGTAGCCTTATCCAACTAAGGGCCAATGGTGTCAATGGAGTCTTGAAGATGACTACCAAGGATTATGCCAAAACAGAACACAAGGAGACACACCACACAACAAGACCAAGCAAAAACAACATAGTACAAAGTCACACATGTGCATAAACACTTGGGAACACAAAGAAAGAATGAAACTATGTACAAAGGAAAAGAACTTCAGTAACAATGCTTTCTTATTGACTGAGATATGCATCACCTCTCCATCCAACTTTGAGAGTTGGAAAGCATTGTGTTGTTTGCACTGTGTGATCACATATGGGCCACTCCACAAAGCATCAAACTTTGTGTACCTTCTAAAGTTGGTCCTATCTTCATCCCATTTTAGAGCAATGTCTCTTTTGAAACTCCTTGGCATGGATTTCTTGTCAAAATACTTCTTTGTTTGCTCTCTCTTGTCTCCTCAAGCTCCATCAACTCACATAATCTGACTTTCATGCTCTCATTGCCCATCAATTGTTGCTGATATGTGAGGTCTAAAGTTGGTAACTCAAGTGAGATAGGAAGTCTGGCTTCCCTTCCATAGACAAGTGTATATGGTGAATTCTCAATTACTCTCTTTGGGGTGATCCTATCAGCTCAAAGCATTGTCTTCAACTTGGTGTGCCAAGTCCTTTGATTTTTCTCCATTGTTCTCTTAATGAACCTGATCAAGTTTTTGTTTGTGGACTCAACTACTCTATTTCCCTAGGGATAGTAGTTGGAGGAGGTGCTGAGATAGATGCCATGCTTCAAAGCCCATTCACTTGTCCTTGATCCTAGAAAGACTAATGCATTATCAGAGGTGATTGTTGAAGGAGCTCCAACCTTGGTTACTATACTCTCATAGAAGTCTAGAACTGAATTCTCATTCACCTTTTTAAGAGCTACTACCTCCACCCATCTTGAAAAGTAATCAGTGGCAGTTAACACCCATTTGTGGCCAGCACTAGGAGGATTGATTAGGCCTATGAAATCCAAACCCCATTACATAAAGGCTTGTTTAACTTGAATTGGGTGAAGATGCAAGACAACTAGCTTTTGTTTGCCATCAAAGAGAGCACACTTTTGGCATTTCTTTACCCAAGCGTGAGTGTCCTTAAACAAGCTAGGCCAAAAGTATCCAGCCCTCATTATCTTCGCAGCTATGGTTCTAAGAGCAAAGTGACCACCAGTTGGTCCATCATGAAACTCATGCAACACTTTGTCAATATGATCCAAATCAATACATCTCAACAACACACCTGAAAAATCCTTCCTAAACAATACTCCATCAACAAGTACATAGGGATTAGATTGCAACCTATAATACCTTCTTTTGGCCCTATCAAGACTTTGTAGACACTAGTTTATAGGAAATGAATCATGTCTTGTGTCCAACTCTCCATAATTGAAGGTACAATTGCTGTAGGATCATCATGGAGTGCCAAAACAATTTTTTTTCTCTTTCAAGTCTAAAGCAAGATGCTCACACAGTCTTTTTCCTTTCATTAACTTGGTTGTTTTGATCTCCACATCATCCTCCATCACTTTGGTGATCCAACCCGTCCTTTTTTCATTCAAATCTCTGCTCAGCAGAAAGTCTTTTACATTAGGATGAGGCACAAAGATGTGAATCTTGTTGTTAGACAACATATCCCTAAACTTCTTCAAACTCCTTATAACTGAAAGCTCTTGTTTCTCAACATATGTGTACCTTATCTCATAGCCTTCCAAACCTTGATTGAAAAAGGTAATAGGTTGTTCCAAATTCCCATCATTTGCTTGGGTAAGCATGGGAGAAATTACCTCTTCATTCCCAAAAGTGTACAAATTGAAGTCTTTGGAGAAGTTTGGACTTGCAAGAGTAGGAGCTAGGCAATAGCGTGCTTAATCCCTTCAAAACTTTCTTTTCTCGTCCAAGTAAATATCTCATCTTTCCTTAACATGGAGGTCAAAGGCTTGACCGGATTAGCAAAATTAGGAATAAACCTCCTAATGAAATTGATCTTTCCAAAAAAAGTTTGCAAACCTTTCTTATGCTTAGGTAAAAACAATGCTAAAATAGTATTTACTCTCTCATGATCAATAGACAGACCTTTCTTGGAAACAATGTGGCCTAAGAGTTTGCCTTCATGAACAACAAACACACTTCTTTGGGTTTAGAGAGATCCCAAACTCTCTACACCTTTCAAAAATCTGTCTTAGATGATTCAAGTGGTCTTTTGCTTCTTTGGAGAAAAGTGTTACATTATCAAAATATATTAGTACAATATCATTGATTAGTCCTTGGAAAGCTATATCTATTGCACGTTGAAAAGTAGCTCCAACATTTGATAATCCAAAACACATCTTCCTATAAGCATATATGCCCCATTTGGTGGTGAAGGTTATCTTGTATTGATCATTTTCTTTCATTAAAATTTGATTGTACCTAGAATAACCATCTAGGAGAGAAAACCTCTCATTCCTTGCCACCATTTGCAGAATTTGCTCCATAGAAGGGAGGGGATAATGATGTCTCAAAGAGACCCTATTCAAGTCCCTAAAATCTACACACACCATGATCTCCCAATTCTTCTTTCTAACAAGGACTACGTTGGCCAACCAAGAAGCATGCTTAATAAGAAAAATGATTCTAGACTCAATCAACTTAGTGAGTTCTTTCTTCATGAGTGATTCAATTTTGGGATTGATTAGCCTTTGTCTTTGCTTGATGGGTTTGACATTTTGATCTAACTCTATGGTGTGTTGAGCCAAGCTTGGATCAAAACCCTTCAAGTCACTATATTACCATGCAAAAATATCACTAAACTCTTTGCATAGTTCAATGAAATTATGCCTCTCTTGACTTGCACATACCTTTCCAAGTGCAAGCAATTTATCTTTGAAGATCTCTACCCTTTCATAGTTCTCTTTTTTGGTTGACATGCTTACCTTCTCCTTCTTGAGCTGATCATCTTCATTGAATATGCTTTCAAGAGTCACTAGACCTTTGGGAAGCTTATTAGACTTTAGTTGGACAATCTGCCCTCCATATTGTTTTTGTAGCTTAGACTGATTTTTGGTAGAGAACTCAACCTCTTCTTGTAAAAAAAGTGCTATTTGCTGATTGCTATAAAAAACCTGCCAATTGGTGACATTATCTAGTATAAATCTCACAATCACCTTTAGATGAGGTTGATTATTGTATTTTCTTATGCCTTTTGGAACATCAAATTGAGCACCAATAGATGCCAACCTATCAGCGTGCTTATTATCTTCCCTTGAAATAGATTTGATATTGAATGCCATGAAGTCTTCTACAAAGTCCCAAATTCTATGCTTGTAAGATTTGAGAAAGGAGTTCTAGGTCAAATTCTGCGCTCTAACTTGATTCACAACAAGCTCGCTATCACCAAACACTTGCAATTCCCTGACACTTCTTTTTCTTGCCTACTTGAGGCCATGAATGAGGGCCTCATATTTTGCTATATTACAAGAACAAGAGAACTAGTATCTGAAAGTTGAAAAATACCTTTTCTTTGAAGGTGAAACCAACATTGCTCCACCACCAGCCCCAATCTTGTTTCTAGACCCATCAAAGAAGCGCTACCACAAGCCATTCACATCTTCATTTGACTTCATCAAATTGAGCATGAAAGAGTCCTCATGCATATAAGACCCCAAGGTTAGAGTCTTCAATAAAATTGTAAGGATCATGCTCATAGTTGTTATCTCCCCATTCATCTAGGAACAAATCAGAAACTCCTTCAAGGGAGGATGATGGGGATTGGTCAATGTGAAACTCCTCTTCATCAATGATAACATAGTTAACATTTGCTACCTTAGGTGAGTATGGTTCCAAGTGATCTTTATAGATAGGTTCTGATCTTCACTTTAGTACCATATTTTCTTCTAAACACCATGTAGGACCAATTAGTTGCCAAATATCCACCTATCTTGGATGTAAAGTCTCTTGACAAGCAAATAAACAAATATGGAGGTAGATCTGCTACCACCACATCATGAGGAATTGAAAAGGTAGGACAAGCATGAAGGATCAAGTTCAAACCTTTCACAACCCCCAAAGTCTTGGCTGGTGATCCATCCAATTGCAAAACTCTTTTAGTCATTGGCTTGTATTTGAGGCCTAGCTTATCTGCGATGCATTTAGGCATAATTGATGTGCTTTCTTTGCTGTCTATGATGCAATTATGAACCAAGAAATCACCAATAATTAGAGATAGGTAGAAAAGAGGAGTCTTCTCATCTTTCTTCACCTGACCATCGATAGATTGAGTTCCATTGACCAAAACCACATTGTCATTTTTATATAGGCCAGCGTGTTTACCCAATCCATGCAATTCCTTTTGGAGTATATCTTTCTACCCTGGTAATGCTAGAGAATCCCATAATGAGATGTTCATATGAACCTTTTTCATCTGGTCCACAACATTAATGGAAGGATTACTTACATTGGGGTTCTCTTTATGAACATTGGCACTTTATGATGTAGCTTGTGGACATAGAATTGTAGCAGCGGGCCTAAAATTTAGAATCCTCTGATTTTATTATGTTTTAGGAGTTGAATTAGGCCCACCTCCCATTTGAGTTGATGTAGGAGTCAAAACAGGGCCTTGATTGGTTCCTTGAGTTTCCTTAATAGCTCTCATTTGGACCTAGTATTGGAGGCAACACTAATATTCTGATTGCTTGTATTCTCCACATAATTAATGGCACAAAACTCACCCTCCAAATGATTCATGAGAGTGGAATCATACTAAACCTAACTGTTGTCTATCTCAAATTATGTTGGCATCTCAAAATTTGAAAATCGAGATGTTTGTTCACCTTGTGTAGTCATACTTTGATTTTGCATCTCATTGGCATAAGCAACTTGTTCTTGACCATGTTCAAAAGATGGATAGTTGGGCTGTTCTTGGACCAAATTGTTTTGAGTGGGGACAAGGGCTTTGGAAGATGAAAGAACATTAGAATTATAGCTTTGATAAGGCTTGACATGGATGATTTGGCCTTGTCCTTGTGCATTGCTTTGAAAAGGAGCTCTGTTTGTTTGTTCAAACTGATTGTAGGATTGATATGGCTTGTACCCTTGGGCTTGTTGCTTTTTGAGAGCAACCAATTCATTTGTAACACTTTGAAGCAGACTTTTAACTTCATGGATTTCATTGGTAGGGGAAATGGTGGATTTTTCTTGACCGGGAAAGGAGTTAAAGTGGGTAATACACTTTGACTAGGAGAATGCAAATTAGGGAATAGTGGCATTGGAGGTCTGGGGGCTATCTTTCTTGCTTGGAGAAGACAATTCTCAACATTTATGGATATTTCATAGGCAACAGAGAATGTGTTTCCACCCATAGATTGAATTATCATGGCAATGTCATTATTCAACGCTTTCAAGTAGTACAAAAATGCATAGTTTGCGGTTGGCCTCACAAGAATTGAAATTATGTCCCAAGTTTTTTGGAACCTAGTATTAAAATATTGCATGAATTCATGTGGTGCTCTCTTTATTGTGGTCAATTGCTTAGCTAGAGATAAGTGATCACTCTTTTTCCCAAACCTGTCAGTCAATAGGATCCCCAATTCATCCCATGAGCCGATAGAATTTACAGGTAGGGTCCCATACCAATCCAAAACTTTTCCTTTGAAAGACAAGGCCAACAACCTAATAGCTACATTTTCTTGGGTGACATTATGAATATTACAAAAGTTTGCTATATTCCGAATATGCTCAATGGTAGTAATAGGACCATCCCCACTAAAAGATGGGACACTTTTGAGAGTAGCTCTTGGAATTTGATCATATTGGGCAAGATGCAAGGGAGATGCCCTGGTGAAAGGCACAAAAGGTTGTCTTCTAGCCATTTTGGAATTATTACTATGGGTGCTAGGAATGAAATGCAATACAAACTTGGAAGCTTTGAACACAAAACCTCTTTTGTAAGGATCAGTGTTGACAAACCTGAACCTTTTGGTAGAATATGGAGGTAATTCCACAAACTCGAAGGGTACACCTTTAACAATAGACCTTGTGGTCCCCTTTGGCATGGAAAGGACTGATCATCAACTAAAGACTTGAATTATTCAATGGAGTCGCTAGGTAATGAATGTAGATGCTTCTTTATCTATAATCGTGTCAAGACCAACACCAATCTTGAGCAATCTTCTAGGACTTAGAGGTCCCATCGGGTATGCCAAAAATTGTTGACGCTTGGATTTGCACCCTTGAAAAAATGTTCATCTCTCCGCATCCAAGTGGTAAAATGGAATCATCTCTCTTGCTATAGGTGATAATTTCGTTGAGATGAATCTCTAGATTAAGGACTAGCTCCCCTTGATGCACCTTTAAAGCTCTCTCTAATCTATTCATTGTGTATGAAAAGGGTTAAGAAAAAAAACTAAGAAAAAAAAATGATGCAAAAATGAATAATGTTCTCCCAATTTGATTGAAAATACGCTACTTAAAGACCAAAAAAGCTTCTTTCACACAAAACTCAACTCTTTGTGCATTGTCACATCAGTGTTTCACGTGTTAGGTTCAAGAAGGCACTCGACATCCAGGAGAGTAATAGAGAATTCCAAGAAGGAATAAAGTCTTAAACCACTTTTAAAATGTCTATAAACTTAAGAAAGAATACTAACAAGGACTTGTAACAATACTCCTGCATGTTTAATAGGTAATCGAGGATAACATGTTAGGAAAGATAAACTCTCACTAAACAAGAACACAATTTGGATCGATACACAATAGTACAACATGTGAGTGGCAAAAAACTTGTATTATTTCTTCAAGAGTCTTCCAAGTACAAATCTGGCCAGAGTTTTTCCAATAACCAGCGGAGGCTTATGTAAAGAGTCGAAATAATACATATATATAGCTTTTGAGAAGGAGATCAAGCAAAGGGAATGCAAAGATCACTCAGACATGTGTCACCTTGAGAATGGAAACAGTTATGTTACATTCTGTAAGATACTTTCCCCACAATTACACCAGTGGAATCAAGATATTTTGAAATGCATTTTTCTATAAATGGGTCCCTCTGTTGGAATTTTATTTTGATGCTAGTTGCTCTTTACTGGCTCGTCGAGCAATGTAACGGTGCAACAACTTGAACTGTTGACATGCTTATTTTTGCTTGTTGTGCACCAAATGCTCAAGATTCATGCCATTTGTCATCTCCACATTTGTCTTCAGGTTCTTGTCAAACTTCTTTTAAACTCCAACGGCTAATTTTTGTAGTCTAAAATTGACATTTTGATGGCCGTCACCTTCAAGTATTTCTATCAGACATTTTTTGCAGTCATTTTGTCTCGGCATATTTGTCTCGGAATAATTACTTCGGACCAATTTTCTTGAAGCAATGTCTTAGGTTTTTCTCCCAAAGGAAATGTTTAAGATCTTTTGTTCAGGCTTAGATTTCCTCTGAAAGAATTAATTCTGGGCTTTGCTTTGGGTCATTTATGCGGACAATCTTCCCAAACCATCCCTTTGGACTTTTTCGTTTGGCTCTTCGGCCAAAAGAAAAGGTCCTTCGGCAATATGAAATGATCCTTTGAAAAAAACAAGTGCCCCTTCGGAAGAATTGCAAGTGACCACTTAACCTGAAAAGGTGCTTCGAAAAAGTTACAAGTGTCCTTTCGAAATAATTGTCTCTTTGGCGTTTTTTGTTTGGTCCATTTCGTCGAAAGAATTCTTTCGGGCAATTTGTCTAGACAATTTCTACGGACAATTTTCCTAAGAGAATTTTTTTGCTAAGTGCCCTCCACAAAAATGAAAGTGCCCTTTGGCTTGCTGAAAATGTCTCGTCAGAAAAGTTGCTTGGGACATTTCTGAAAAATATCCCTCCGAAAGAATGAAGCAAACCGTTCAAACATTTGAAGTGGTCCTTTAGATTTCTTGCGAACGACCCTTCCGAAAGGAAAAATACCCTTCAGGGACTTTGAGACGAGCCAAAAGTGCCCTTCGGAAAGGTTAAAACATACCTTTTGGAAAAGTTGCCTTGGACAATTTGTTTGAAAAAATGCTGAAACTTAAACAAAAACCTGAAAACAAGACTTCCAAAAGAATAAATACTTAGCAAAAGACCAAAACAAACTTTTCAAAAAAATAAACACTTGTAAATTTGTTGTGGCTTTTCAAAGAACACTTCTTCCGAATGAAACCTGCATACTGACCCTGACCAAAGAATATAGAGTTAGGCGATTTAAGTTTTCAAATAGAGGTGCCCAATTTTGCCCTGAAGAGCCAAAATTTGGTCAACACTTGCAATTTCTTGTTTGTTAGGGTGATTTAGGGTAGTTAGTTCCATTACCCTTTTGAAATTTAGGTAGGTGGCTTTCCTTTTTGGAATGTATTGTAATAGTTTGAGACTTTGAAATAGTGCCAACAAATTTTTATAATTTTTTTCTCGTGTTTAGATTTTTGTTGACACAAAATATGGAGTTGTTTGGTTGCAAATAGTTTTATGTTAAATAGGTTAATTTTAGGTAGACTAATGTATCACAAGAGTTAGTATTGGTTAGACACCTTAACATTCACTACATTCACTTTAAAAAGAGTCTATTTTCACAATAACTCATACACATGATATGTAACACAATTCTTCATACTCTAACTATTCTTTTATATACATTATTATAATTGCCGAATACAATTGTTCTTATACCCTATTCTATACCACTTGATGTAATTACACGTTACTCTACTTCGTAACCTTTACACGATTATTTTTGTTTACTTCTATTCTTTGTAACTATTTCTACCTATTATAATATTGTGCTATAAATATTGAATCAATACAATATAGCTTAATGGTCATCTCTGTGAGACAAACCCTTTCTCTAATTATGTTATCTTTTGTCTTTGCAAACTTTTCTTTCTTACTACAGTATCCAATCGATAGAATCCTCTATTTTGTTGGTCTAGAGAAATATTATGTTGATGCAGTAAGGGAATCAACTCTACGATGCTTGCGGTTTGGTTCTTGAGCTAATAGATAATCCTATGAATATTTGTCTGACTTTTATACCCTTGTCTCGTTCTCGCGACAACCCCAAGTCTCGAGAGATACCAACATTTTCTTAATTTGCTTAAGGTTAACAATTTTTTTTAGAACTGCTATAGTACAATGTTGGAGATTATGGAGTTGATGTCCTTTCTTTGGGTAGATGTTGTGCATACTTGCTTCCTATGGTCTTAACAAAAGTCTCCCAATCCAAAATAACCTTTTTTGGCCTCCACAATCATATTCTCTATGGCCTTGTTTTCTTTTGAAGCGATAACTGTCATTTAGAATTATAGTTTTTTTCAATAAGACTAAATAATCTGTACGAGTCTTGATTTATACCTCTATTTTGTCCATTTGATTGCATACGTATTCTCCATAGTTCTCGATTTCTTCATAGATGGATATTTGCTCTTGTTGTTTTTCCTTATAGCGTTCATGAAAAGATATCATCTTTAGGTCGTTTTATTATAGAAGGTATGCATTGAAGCCCAAAGTTAGTTGATGTTGCGCTCAACTGTTTTTCCATCTCCAAATCAGTTTTTTCCAAAGTGGCCAGTTGAATGAATAAAAGAAGTAGGTGGTTGCATCTTTTATTTTCTCTATTTGTTCTTTGTATTCTGTTACGTTGGCATGATTTTCTCTCAAAAGTGGCTCCAACAATACTTGCTTGTACTCTTTTCTAGCCTCAATTTTTATGAGGCTTCTATCCACTGTGTCCCTTACATAGATGATAAAAAATTCTATTGTTTCCACCCATTGTTTGATTGGTAGTGTTGTGTCTGGATCAAAATTGTGGTCATGCAGTAGTTAGGGCACATAAACTCTTCTTAATGTCCTCCAAATTAACACGCTGCATCATCCAATTTCCTCTGGCGCTTTGGATGAGAGTCTGACCCATTTTATCAATTGGGGTTAGGTTTTCTAGTGCTACTTCAATTTTCCCTCTTTCAACGAGTTGGAGGGAACTTGATGGAACTAGGATGGTGGATGTCTTTTATTTATGTTTTGTCAGCGTTGTTTTGATCTGTACCAATGGATCCATAGGAGTTTTTGTAATGCTTTGGCCTATGCCTATTGTGCTCAAAGTGCTTTTTGCAACAACTTGGGTGTTATCCTCGACACTTGAACTTATCTTCTTTTCCTTTCCTTTCACTTGTGAAACCACTTCTTGTTCTATATGTTTTTTTTTTTCTAGTTCCAATTTTCTATTGTTTTATTTTTGAATTTTCTTTTCCTCTTCCTTTGCTTTTTGTCTGTTCTTCTTTCATGATTTTCTCTTGTTTTTTCTTTTTATTTTCTTGTTTTGTAAGTTTTTTCTGTTTTTCCTTTGTTGTTTGCTTCTCCTCATGTTCATTATCTTTTCTTCCTCTTTTTTTTTTAAATTTTTTTTATGTTTCTAATTTCATTTTCATTCTCTCTTCTTTTTCTATTTTTTCCTTTCCGCTTCCTCTACACTCTTTTTTCAACAATTGTCTAGCATGTTAGGTGGGTAACTTTGTAATCTCTTGAATTTTCTTATTTTCTTCTTTGAGCTCCCATTCCAATTGCTTGCATTTTTGGATCATTTATTCTTCTAGTGTCTTGGCCTTTTCTAATTATTTTCTCTTTTCCAAGATTTATAAATTAATTATCTTCTATTTATATCTTAACTCCATTTGTTGGAGTTGCTGCAATCTTCCTTGATCAGTAGGGGACATTGATGATTTAATAGTGGTTTTCTTCAGGGTTTCTTCTTTATATTTCTTAACTGTTATTTTAGCCTCCCCTTATTCTTTTCCTTAGTATGGATGAGGATGTCCTACAAGTACTCTGGGAGTCTGTCTATGATATCATCTAGTTAATATAGACTAATCTCAACATAATCTAGAATTGCTTTTACCAACCTACTCTGTCATGCGGTGTCCACATTTTTATGTAGGTTGCCAACTCTATTTATTCCTCCTTTGGTGTGGCACATACCTAAGAGGATGTTTATATTTGGTACCTCTATGGTTGCTTTTTTCTCGATATCCTCCACCATTTCTTCTTCCACCTCTTCCTCAGGAGACATTGATTCTGAGTGTTTATGTTTTTGGCTCAACTCTTAAGTTTTGCTGCTTTCTGTTTCTTCTTTCCCTTATATTTTACCTATGGCGAGTCGTTGCTTGCAATTTTCCTTCCAATCATCTGTAGTAAGTTTGGCATGTGGTGATTGATGTTGTAGGAGATACTTTAGATTCTTTGATTGTGTGAATTTTGTCTTGATTTTGAGAATGTCTTCACCAGGGGAGACTTTAATTTTTTTGAGTGAGTAGGGGGAGTACATTTTTTTTCCATTTTTGATTCTCCCAACTCTTCTCTAGTGGTAGAGTCATTGACAATAAATGTGGTTGTCTTCTTCTTCTTCTTCTTCTTCTTCATTCAAAGCCCCCAAATCTATAACCTATTTCTTTGGTCTTGAGGATTTGTGGGTACCAACTTGAGGTTTAGATGCCTTTGCTCCCCCTAACAACAATGGACCCTCACTTTTCTCAGTTTCTTCTTCATCCTCTTCTTGTTGAGAACCCTCATAATTTGTTAAAAAATTGTTGTGCCCTAGGATTCGGTAGTAGACTCTTGGACCCAATGATGACTGTCTCAACTTGCTCATTGGTAACTTCATAAGACAAAGTGGAAGGGGTACAAATTTTCTAGTAAATGGTTCAATGAAAATATTTTCTATGTTTACAACAAATTGAACTTCAGTGAAGTATTTTTGAACAATTTGTTTTGATATCCGGGGCCTCCCTTCTACCATACTTCTAATTATATTTTCTCACTTCAATTTTTTTCTACTTACTGTATTACAGGGATACCTTTCATTGCATTTAAAATTTGAGATCCTATGGACGTATCTAAATTCCATTCTACTTGCCCTTCATATTCTGGAATGGTGTGTGAAATACATTGTAAGTATTAATAATTATGAGCCATAACATAGGTCATGAATAATTTTACCTTTCTTGATTTTTCCCAGATTCTCCAAGTATTATTCATGCAATGCAATAGTCAAGTCATACTGCATTTCGGTGAAGATCATGTCATAGGTTATCTGCACGATTCTCATTATCGTTGCGTTGTACTTGTTTATATAGTAGATCTTTGAGGTGATGACTTACATTGTAAATCTAATTTTTAAATCTTTCATGCTTTGAATTGATAGAGCTCTATTATTCACTTTTGTTCATGAGTGTGGCAAGGGCATTGAGACTCACATTTTTATTCCTATCATATTTGTGAGTGGAATGTCCTTCATCGTGCCATACATTTTGGTGTCTCTTTTCTTGTGTTTGATTATATGCTGTTAGAAATCTTTTCTCATATAATTTTTTTAACTCTATGAGTCTTTATTGAATAGATTCTTTCTTATTCATCCAGAGTGTTACTACAACTCTCAAACTTGGCAATATGTATTCCATTGGCATCACTGCTTCTAATCCATAAAACGCTAGTACTTAGTCAGCTGTTTGTAAGCAGTGTGGTAAGTCCATAAGACTGTTGGTATCTTAGTATTCAAATCCCCGATTTTTGTATTGCACAATTTTGTTAAAACCTTCTCCAATACTTTATTGAATGTCTCAATAGTTTCATTCACTTGCAGGTGGTAAGGAGTATTTCTATGATGTTAGATCAAGAAATATTTTAGAAACTCTACAATGGTGTTATTGACAAAGTGTTCCACTTGATCACTCATTTACTCAATGGGCATCCAACCCTTGTAATTATGTTTTTATATAAAAAATTAATGGCAATCTTTGTGTTATAATCCTTTGTTGGAATAGCTTATACCCATCTTGTTAAATAATCTATTCCAGTGATAATAAACTTGACATTACTTTTCCTTGCCATAGGCTTGATGGGACCTATATAATCAATTGCCCATTTTTCAAATGGGGCTATTGTTAAAATTGGATGGAAGGGCATCTCATCTCTATTATTTGGTTTATCCATTCTTTGATAGATATCACAACTTCTTGAATATTTATGTGCATCCTTAAAAAGTGATACCACCATAACCCTACTAATAGTATTTTTTCCCTGTAGATTTTTTGAAGTTCTGCCCTCCGTAGTGCCATCATGAGCTTCTCTTAAGATATTATGTTGTTAGTGTAGTAACACTAACTTTTGTGACACCTCATCTCTTCCTTTCTTACATAGGGCACCTTCAATAAGCATGAAAGGAAACACCTGAATCATCAATCTCTTCTTCTATAATGTATTATATTCCTTTAGAAACTCTCTTCTAGATAAAAAATGTGCAATACCTTCCATGTCTTTGGAAACTATTTCTACGCGAAAGAATTGAGCTTTGAAAAACTCATCCTCAGTTGGTTTTACATCTTCCCCTAAAGTTATTCTTGATAGATAGCCATGTCAATTAACTTTTTGAAGCTTTATGCCAATGCCATATTCTCACGTAGATTATTGGTCTATTTATCAAATACTTAAGTGGTTTATGATATGTAAAGAATGTGAATGGAGTTGCCAATAAGTAATGTCTGAATTTTTGCACCGCATAGACCATAACGAGTGTTTCTCTCTCTGTGGTGAAATAATTCTTATCTAATCTTGCCAAATTTTTGTGAGTAAATAAAATTAGGTGGTTTATATTTCCCTGCGCTTGTGCTAGTAATACTCCTATTGCAATTCCTAAGACATCAATATGTATGTTGAATGAATTTTTTTAATCTGAAAACTCTAAGATTGGAGCATCCAAAATCTTATTCTTCAGTGTATCAAAAGACTCTTGACATTGTTTTAACTAATTTAATGGTTCATTATTTTGCTTTTTGAACAACTCCTCGATGGGTGCACTTATAACTATGTGGTTCCTTATGAACCGATGATGAAATCCAGTATACCTCATAATTGTTCTAACCTACTTTTGTATTTTGGGTGGTGGTAGGTTAATGATTATGGTAGTTTAATTGGATCTACCATTAATCCTTCTTTACATATTATGTGGCCCAATAAATTTTCAAATGGGGTGGTAAAGATGCATTTTTTGAGATTTAGAAAAAGGTTCATTTGCCTACATTTTTGGAACATCTTTCGCAATACCTAAACACAGTTCTTGATTAACACATACACTATCAAATCATCTAAGTATACCTCTAAAAATCATGTATGCAATCTTGAAATGTATTTATGCAGTCTTGAAATGTATTTACCATTATGCAGTTAAACATAGCGGGTGCATTCTTCAACCCAAATGGCATCACTGTATACATGAAGGATCCCAATTCTGTGGTACATGTTTTTAGCTGATCTCCTAACACTATCTTGACCCGATGATATCTTGAGAATCTATTAGTGAAGAATAAATTTCTTCCCCGTTACACTTTCAAATATCTTTTCAGTAAATGGGGTTGGGAATGGGTCATGTAGACAAGCCTTATTTAACTCTCTAATCTATGCATATGTTTATTTTGCCTATTTTTTAGTTCTGTATTATCATGGGACTTATACATTCGGTGTCTTCCACTGGATTTATGATACCACTAGCTAGCACTTTATCCAATTCAATCTTAACCTTTGATTTTACGTTAGGATTGAGTTTGTATAGTCATTTTCGTAATGGTTTGATATCTTCTTTTAACTGAATCTTTATAGTACCTACATCTTCTTTAATTCCTTTGAGTTCAACAAATGTTCTTGGGAATAAGTCTTCAAACTCACTTAATAATTCTAAGATTTTCTCCAGCTCTTCTTCTGCCTAGTAATTTTATACCTTTGACATTTTTAGATTTCCTTCTGTGACAATATTCTCTTTCCTAATTTTGAGTGGTTGGTAGAAATATTGTCTTGTCTTTTGCAGTGTCAAGGAGTTATCTTTCTCCTTCCGCAACATCAATTTTTATATTTTTAGGTTTGTCATCGTCATCCTATTCATGTTTTATAATTCTATGACAATATGCCATCTATTCACGCTCTTTTACTCATGATTCTTTCTATATTTTTTGGTAATTCTCACATAATTGTTTTAATTTGTTTCTAATTATCCATATGATTCAACGTTGTTTCATTGGTCTTTATTTTGAAAAATTATTGTTTTAAAATTGAGTCCTCCACAAATAAGAATGTTTTTATCTTCTGTAGTGCTCTAAAACTCTAGTGTCTGGGTCTTATAAATTGAAAGTTCTGTAAAAATCTATTTTCAAGTCTACCCATGTATTAGTTGTCTTTCACATCTCTTGATGGAGGTACCATATTTTTGGGATTGCTTCCAATGTCCAGAAAAAGAATTATGCTCGTAGGAATTTATTAGTTTCCCCTCTTACCTTCCATATTTTTTTTACAAGTTTCAATATGTAACCTTAGGTTGGTTTTCCCCTCATAACTTCTTATTTCCAAGAAATAACTTTCTAATTTCAAAAACTTTGTTCTGAGTAGTATGTATAAAATTTTCCAAGTATGGATGGTTGCTTTATGGGTGTGCCACCATTTTTTAGTAGTGATAGTGAGTGTGTCATCAATTTATTTCATACATATTTCTTATTGTGGAAATAATTTCATCATCTATTGTAAATACTCATCAACTAGTCCTATGCCAGTGAGCTTAGGTAGAATATTATGTGAAGCTCGTTCTATGTGGTGAGCTTTCATTCTCTGCGGTGATGGATTTTTTAGTGCAGTGCTAATTTTTCCTTTGTAGGTTATTTTTAGTATACAACATACTTTCCTCACTATTGTTTTTGGATCACAATACATGAAAGCCTCAATTTCATCCCTTGAGGGTGTTTCTCCTTTTTCTTCTTCTACTATCAGTTCTTTATCATCATTAAGTTCTAGGTTATCTTCTATTTTTACAATCTTTTTAAGAGCATACACACCAACGAGGTTGTCAAATTCACTATCCTCATCTTCTGACCATGCTACTGTCATTCCTACATCCAGTGGGAAATGAAATACTAAACATTTTTTTTTCAAATATGATTTTTTCTTCTTTCAAATCTAATAATCCATTACAATCCACAAACCATTTCAAGTTTAGTAACGCTGAGTAGCCAATATCGTACATATTGATTATCTCAAAATCTACCATCTTCTTTATTCCCATAAAATTAACTTCAACATTCTGTAGGGTGTCAATGGGTGACCGCAAAGTACCATCAACCATGACAATGTCATATACTATTGAATACAATTGTAGTTTCTTCAATAGTTCCCATGTACTCCAAAGTAACACATTCATATCTATGCCAAGGTCTAATAGGGTTTTCTTTATTTCTTGACTATTTATTTTGACATATAAAAGAATGACAGTCTTTTTTTATTATTAGTTTGTTCTGAATATATATTTTTTGTCTTACTGTTTTTATTTTTCTCCACTCTCTATACTCGATGTTCTCTCTCTTTTTGTTCTAGTACTTATAAAATTGGGTAAATTTTGTTATTAGGTCTTGTTTCTCAATGAATTTCATTATTCTTTTTAAGTCTCCAACTTCATATTTGTCAAAATAAGTCAACGTAAGCTGATTCTTATCCCATTTTTTAGTTATTATCTTATGACTTTTTTTAACAATTTGATCATGTTCATTGACATTGAGTTTATCCCCTTTCACATCCGTCTCTGATTCAGTACTAGAATCAATGGCGACTTCTTTGATTTTACTGGTCTTTATGCCACTTCTAGTGGTTACTTCTACTCACGATTGTAAATCATTATCCATAATATGGAGAGCTTTCTTCTATAGTATCTCTTTTTGATCTTTTATAGTTTCTTAATATTGTCTAATATGTTCAGGCATAGTTATTCTATAGGGTGAACTACCTTATTTTTCTATTATTTTCTCTTCTTCTTTCTCGCGATCAATTTCATTGCACTGTCCTTTCATAAACTATCCCTTAGCTATTTTTCATTAGTGTTTAGCCAATTTCTAGGTAGAGATTATACCATCTCCTCAGTTTCTATTTTTTTGTTTTTATAAAATTGTGCTATTTTTGAATATGAGAATAAATTATGGGTTCCCTTTTCATGAAAAAATCCACACACCATTTGTAACTCTTCATCATAGTTCCTAGCAATGTGCCTAAAATTTCCGTATTTACAACACATTGGTGGGGTTTTTTTTTAATTATAATTCTGATTATATCCTCTACCACCTTAGTAATTTCCTCTTTCACAGTATCTTTCTTTGTAACTTCCCTGGTCGCCTCCTCTATATCCACTTGATTGTTATTATAGTACTAGGGTTTGATATTTTGAATTACCAGAGGGGTTTGATATGTTTCACCAGGGTGTGGTATCCTAGCATTGTTTATGGTTAGTTGGGATGGTGGCATTTGATATACTCTCATTGCTCTTCTCTGAATAGTGTCTTATACATCCACAAGTGCATCTATAACATGGCAGTTATGATTATAGTGATCGAGTGACTCACAATTGGTACAATGCATTATTTGTTTTGTGGGAGGTGTTACTTCCATTATCGGGCATAAGTATCATGAATGTTAATCATACACTCTACATACTCTGTAAAAAATCATTTCACCATATATGGTTTGATGAATGAGTGGGAACATTCCCATTTGTGGCTATGTTGATCTTATTTATCGCGTTCTCTTTACCATATCATTGTGGGGGAATTATATCCCATAATGGCTGTTTGCACAAGTGGTACACTAAATTACTACTCACGAAGTTGTTTGTTTATTGTGCATTATCGCATAATCATCCCCCTTCATATGCATCTCCTATTTTAATCTTAGTTTTTCCAACTCTAAATGTAATCTTTCAACATTACCTTTCAATGAAGTATCCATATCTCTTCTCCAGACTGTGCTTCTAACCTTGACGCTATTTATAGTGTTTCCACAAAGGTATTGAATTTTTTCTATCCATATTGATGTGAAGACATGGGATTAAGTCAAATATGAACTATTATATCATTTATTTTTCATTTAAAGCTCTTTTAGTTTCTACACTATAGATTTAAATCTTTGATCATAATTTTTCATAGATTCCTTCTCCTTCTGAATCAGTTCTCTTATTTTGTTAAAACTCTCTGTCAATATATCTGGATAGTAAAAATCATATTTAAATACCTTTTGGACATTAACCCATATAGTTGCATGCCCCGAGTAAGTCTTCATGTATCACTTAAGTATGTCATCCCGTAAAGTTCTAACAAAATTAAATAACCTTACTCTTTCAACAGTATTGTTGTGAACTTTTTAATATGAGTGTAATACAAATAAATGTTTTATACATTTGGTGTCTTTGTCAAACATTGGAAATTTCATCCTATTTTGTGCCATCTTATTGTTTGTAGGTTGTTTGGAAATATTGCTGCTAGGATTGGTGCCACTATTGGTCAGATTGCTTGAGGCACTTATCCTTGTAGTATTATTGTAATTTTATTGCTATTTATCTTTCTGTCGTCTAACTGAATTTGAGTTACGTCCTTTGTCTCTTTTTAATTCTTCTTGAAAGCATCTTATTTCTAATACTTCTCCGTGATTCCTTACAAACTCTCTTCTATTCTCAATCTCTTCCTTATGAATTTGGTATTTATTTTATATTTCTTAACTAATAAATATGTCTCTTCTAAGGGATGGATGTATATTTATATTGTGAAGTAACATAAGGGATTTTGATTGGTCCAAAGGGTTTATTTCCTCTCGAGGCCTCTTGTGGTTTGGGTTTTGGGGGTTGCATCACTTCGGGTATCTTCTTCCACATATTATATCTCTAATTGGAATTATTTTCCAATGTTTTCATTAACTAATCCTCTTTCCGTTAGATTATCTTATTCCTTCTCTCTCTACTATATTTTTTTACTATAACTACTAATACTTATTTCCGAATCAACCTTACCTTGAATGTTATCATCTCTCTCTATATCTATTTGTTCTTATATGTTATTTGTAAAGCTTTCCTCCTTACTACTTATCGGGCTTCCTTCCATTGATTAAATTTCCTCCCTTGGTTTTAATTTATAATTAACATCACCTATCTTAATCGTTATTTATTCAATTTTTCTATTACTATCTACGCCTCATCCATTGAGGGCCAAACTACTTGCGACCGGTTGGTCTTCCATACATAGAGTTTTGAATAGTTTGGATGTTCTAAACAATGCATCTAAATTTATTAACCCTTGTTTCATGTTGTTCATCAGATTATGTGATGCATGATATCATAATTATTTTATTTTACTTATTTCACTTGCCTCATCTTATCCTTCCTGCAGTGTGAACACTAACTCATCCATTTCTGGCAAAGGGATAATATCAATATTTTCAATATTAGGACTTCTGCTGGTAGAGGCCAGATCACATTTCTTTACCATTATACTTCTTGTCATCTTTATTTTCTATTTCTTTTTCTATATATGTTTCTTAATTTTTGACTAAATTCTGTTATTCACCATCTAATTTTTCATCTCCTCATTCACCATTTTCTCTTAACTATTTATAATTTATTCTCTTACTACTATATCTTTTCTTCTTAATTAAATTTATATTACTTGATACTTACTTTTTAAGCTCCTACATCTTATTTAAATTCCCTTATTGTTTATACCAAATATTTCGAGTAGTCACATCTTTTGAGGATCCACTTTCTTTTCACACACCATCCCTTAGGTGTTTGGTCTTAAAAGAACTATTTACACTCTCTTATAAGCCCCTACTTCATAAACATCTTATGGATGAAGAATGGTAACTTAATAAAGAATCATTGCCTTACCCATTCAAAAAACTCAACTTTCTTAGTGTCGAAGCTTGTCTAACCTTGTATAGCCTAGACTATGATGAATGAGTCGATAACCATCTTGAACTAGTGATCAATAGCTTGGGTTACTGATGTATCAAGGTGACAGAATGCATCAATGTCTTCCATATTTATCTAAATATGTCTTATAATGTGAATGTGATAACCTTCCATGTATTTGGCTTGCCACAATATCTAAGGCCACAAAATTTATACAAAGGTGATCCAAAATTATTCTTCATGTGGTCGAAAGAATGCTGCCTTTACTTTCATTAATGTTTCACCTTTATCTTAAATTTTGTATTTTTTTTATAGTTTTTTTGCCCACCACTCTTCTATTTGTGTTAACGCAGGCTTATAAAACTACAAATGATACTTCTGCCTAGACATTAGTCTACTAAAGTCCATGCGACATCACCAAATGTTGACATAAAATCTAGAGCTATTTGGCTATAGATAGTTTTATGTTAAATAGGTTAATTTTAGTTATACTAATAGATCATAAAGGTTAATATTGGTTAGATACCTTAACATTAAATTTAAAAATTAGTGCTTATATTCATAGTAACTCATACATAGTATATAAAACATAATACTTCCTACTCTAACTCTTCTCTTTTATATATATACTATTATAACTGCTAGATACTATTATTCTTATAATCTCTATTATATACCACTTTATGTAATTACATAGGTTATTATGCTCTATAACCTTTATGAAATTATCTCTCTGTAATTCTACTCTTCACAACTATTTATATTTATTACAATGTTGCGGTATAAATACTAAGCTAATATAACACAACTCAATGGTTATATCTATGTGAGACATGCCCTTTATTTAATTAGGTCATGATTTGTCTCTATAAAGTCTTCTTTATTATCACAACATCCAATCAATAGATTCATTTCTTTTGTGGGCCTGAAGAAGTGGTATGCTACTTCGGTAACAAAATCAACTCTGTGATGCTTGTAGTTTGGTTCTTGAGCTAATAGAGAATCTTTCCAACAACTTTAGTCTTATGTTTAAACATATTCAATGGAAAAATTTAGTTTGATTTATAATTATCCAATTTGATTGTTTATGGTGGACTAATATGATGATATGTGTACACTATTATTTTGGAAATCATTTTTTGGGAAGTAGTTCATACCAAAATAAATGGTTATTATTTTTGACATCATGATATTAGACAATCATAGACTTCACTCCATGACGAGTCAAGTTGTGAGATTTGAAATGTAGGAAATAAAGAACCTAACAAGTTACTTTCAAAATTATTTAGCAAAATGCAACACTGCAAACCAAACTCAAATCTTAAATGGTAATTATGTTCATGGTATTAAAAAGGGTCATTGGATTTGCATCATTTTGAACTTTGTCCAATTTTTTTTGTCATACCCAATCAAATTTAAAAGATTCTAAACCTTTGCTCAAGGTGACAATTCAGATAGGAGAATGATTGCTATGGTGAAATGGGAACTTAATAGATGGAGTGATCAAACTAATTTTGATGGAGAATTTTGTAGACACAAATTTAGTATTAGACACTTGAGAGTGTTGGTTTTGACAAAGATTTAATATACATGTTTTGTACATACACAACTAACTCTTGTTCACATTGTCTCATAGACATTCACTTATATATGGCCTTGACCTTTCCAACTTGCCATAATTTATTTGTTTGAATATTTTATCAATGTACAAAGTGTCTCTTGATCTTATATCATTGTTTCCTATTCTATGGACACCTTCATCCATAGTTAGACATATTTGATTATCAAAATCATCTTCCTTGGTTGGAATCATTTATGCACTTTCCAATGACTATTTTTTCAAATTCAAACTATTTTTGGGTTGACCCACGTGTTTCACTTGTCAGCTTGGAGGGAAATTTTCCAAAGAGTTAGCAATTTAAACACAATAAACCTAAGTCTATTCCTATCTAGCACTCACTTGCAAAATCATTATTACATTAAGAAATACTTTCACATATCATTGAGGCATTCCCTTAAATCAGCTAAATCCATAAAATCTTAAAAGGAAAAGCCCCAAGCTAAGTTTGAATATTATTGCAAGGTCAAAATCCTAGATTTTTAAGCACCAAAAACCCCACACATGATTGGACTATATGCTAATATGACATATATTGCACACACACATCTAGGTGGGAGAACTATGGGTAGTTTGATCCTTCTTCAAAGTATTTGAATGTAGACAACACTTAACCACTAAACGAGGGTAGTTGAGGTTAGGTCAGCCTATCATTTCTATTATTTTTTAAAGATAAGTGTTAAAAGTGGAGTTAGGGTTTCAAGATGAAAGAAGATGAATCTGAATCTGTGCATAGTCCCAACATTTGATATCTCTTAGAATACTTATCTACATGAAGGTGCAATAATCTGTGATGAAACACTTTACAAATTCTCATAGGGACAAATCTAGTAGATCCCAAATGTATCCGGTTACCATAGGGGTTTTCTCATTACCATATATGTCGCAATAGGTTTTGACACTTAGTTTCTAGATTCAAGAGACCACATACCTATTCCATTTAACTGCTCGTAATTATACACTATCACATACCTTAACATAACCTAAATAAGTTAAACACTCTATCATCTTAGTCATTTATATAAATAATAATTGTAATAAATTAGTCACATTCTACTAATTACAATCAGATTGATTTAATTTAGACATATTATGCAATCTAAATTAGTCTCACGTTTTACTTTGTTTATACCATTAAATCTAAAATAAGATAAAACATATTGGTAACCTTGTTCCTTGTCTTGAACATAAAAAACGCTAAGTTCCATTAGGGTTTCATTATACATTCTTAAAGTTTCAAAATTATGTGTTAGGATTTAAAAATATGATTTCTTATTTTTGATTTTCCCATATAAATTAGCACACTATCCTTAGCTCTAACTCTCTTAATGTTTTCATGATCATATTCTATGCCATCTAAAAATGTTAGCTCTCTTACCTCTCTAAGAAAAAGGGATAGGTTAAGTGGAATTGAAATTGAGCATAATCATATTTATTTAGATCAATCACGTGTCTATACCATTTAAAATAGATAAAATAGGCAAAATACAAATTCCTCCTATTGATGCAAATGTTAATAATAAACATATAGAAGTAAAACATATTGTTAATGATGATATCCTTGAGCTTGAAATTGTTCATTAAGATGACAATGAACATAATAATGAATATCATGATACAATACATCCTAATGACCTTAATGGTGTAGACCCTAAACAAGTTGCAACTCTTTCTCAATTTCGAGAAAATTTTTATAAGTAGTCCAATGATTTAGATAAGGGCTTTAGTATAATCTTAGAAATAAAAAATGCAAAACATGTTAAGGTTGTCACATTTGAAAAACAACACGATCCTTTCAATAATACTAACATACCTTTTAGAGGTACCAAATCTACAATAGTGGTTACATATGTGATTCTCACCCATGGCATGGGGGCAACACAAGGTTTTCCTCAAATTATTTTAAGTTTTCATTTACAACATACTTCCATATCTCCTAGGGTTGTCACTCATGTGATACCATCCATTGCTACATAGTTTGTTATGCCTAATGCTCAAATACTTATTCAAATGATTCTTGATCTTTAGACTAAGGTATCACAATTGGAATAAGCCTCTTCTAGAGTGGGTCTTGCCATTGATTCTCATGCATTACTACAAGATCCACTGACCTCAAAATTTTTAGCTTATCCCTTACCTACAAGATTTGTGTCACCTAAGATTATATTATATGATGGTAAAGATGATCCAAAACACCACCTCCAAGCTTTTCATGCGATATGTTTGGACCATGTATCCAATAAAAAGTGATTAACTAATGTTTCCATGTATTGTTAAGGACTATGCCTTGTAATGATTATATAACCTTCATTTAAAATCAATCCATGTCCTCAATATTTTGGTTGATTAACTCTGAGCACACTTTTCAATCAACATTAGTGAGAAGATGCGCTACGTTCTGATTGCAAAACTAAAGAAAGGACCAATGAACCACTTAATGCTTATGTACTTTGTTACAAGACTATGATCTTTAAAATGAAAAATCCAACAAATAATAATGAGTTACAAGACATATTAAAGAATAACTTGCTTGCCTCACTACATGAGGCTATTATGTTTAATTTTTTTCAATCTTTCGATGACTTATGCCATATGGTCAAGGACCGCAAAATTAAGAAGTTAATTACTATGAATAAACTAAATTATGAGTCCAATACCCCAATAAATTATGATGCAAATTTTTAGAATAAACATAATTTCAAATCCAAAGTGAATGATAATAAAAATAATTCAAAAAACATAGTTAACGATGTGTCACAACCTACTAATCATCTTGTCTTATCAATTACTCAAAGGAGATAGTTTTCATAGTTCCTTGAACCTCCCCATAAGATACTAAAAAATTTATTTGAGTGAAATTTAGTATCTCTTCCTCTCAAAAAATATGTTGATATGAATAGGACAACACCTAAGATATTCAACAATAACACATATTGTAATTATTATAGATGCACAAGGCATTTAACTAATAAATGCATTAGTTTGTGACATAAGATACAAGATTTAGTGGTTTACAATTTTTTTGAGATCAATTCATCTACAAAGGATTCAAGGACACAACATAATGGGAATGTGAAGTAGAAAATATTTTTTGATCCCTTTTCGAATCATGCAACACAAGAGATTAAATCTAAAACCGAGGTGCATATGGCTTATAATGCACATCCTTATTTGACCTTTTATGCCTCTATGATTGAAAAGGGGAATCATTTAGATGATATTATTGGTACATTATAGAGTATACAAGTATAAAAACCTACTATCACATTCAATGACAATGTGATTCTATTAATGCACCATTATTTGTGTGCACTTACATTAACTCACAACCCATACACAGTGTCATGGTAGATAATGGATTAAGTGAAAATGTTTGCACCATGACACTTCTTATTAGTCTTGGATACAAATAGAAAGATGATAAATACAACAAAGATAGTTAAATGACTCAATGGAAAGAGACATAACTCTCTTGAGAGCATTGTGCTACCACATAATGTAGGCCCTACAATAGTTACTACCTTATTCTTAGTTATACCTAGTAGAAGGGCATTTGACATGTTATTAGAATGTCTTTGGATACATAAGATTCATTTAAAATTATATTCAGTACACAAATGCATGAATTATATACATAACAATAGAGTGCTTATAGTATTGTGTATACCATTTGAGTATCTTATTCAATGAGAGACCTTCCCTTAGAAGACTACAATGCAACCCATTATACACCCTGCATAAGTTCATTCTCCATTAGAAACTTAGAAAAAATTAATTGATATTCTTAGGAGACTAATACTTCAATGTCCATTATATTAGAGATCTATTCTAGTTCAGAAGACATTACCTACTCCATCACATATTAATCTAGTTCTATAGGCTACTATGTGTGTTCCAAAACAAAGACATGCATGCTCTCACACTATACAAAAAATTCCATATAATACTATGGTTACCAAAGCTACACAACATTTATAGGATCATAAGGTTTATCATGAGATCACTTTTCAAACTATGATGTAGATACGTGTGTTAATGCTTACCCATGATAGGAAACATTTGCCACGATTTTCTCAAGGCCTACATTAGAGCATCAAATTGATTGGATCATTGGTTAGCATCAACATAACTCATATTCAATTTTTTTCTAAAATATAAAACATCAAAATATTGAAAAATACAAAAGAATCAAAATATTCAAAAAATAAAAAACCAAGACTTATGGATAACACGTGTTTCTAAGTAGATTACATGATTTTTTAATGATGTTTCACATACATGGTAAATTATATATCCATTTTCTCTATGCACCTATTTCACAGTATACATGAATGGGATATAGGGCATGCATGTTATATATGACATAGACTTTCAGATGTAGGACATTCCTATATCTAGGGGTTACCTTTCCTACATTGGAGACATGATTACACTGAGGGTCTTTTTATATGTTTTACACATGTTAAATATTTATATGACCATTCAATTGATCATATTGGGCTATTTAAATTGATTTCATAACTTGTTCTTACATATATTATTTAGAGTGCAATATTCCCTTAATGTTATATTTTTATATATGTGATAATTGTGTTGATTACTCTTGCATATTCTATGTATGATTGATGTTGTTGAATGTTACATGTTGTGATCCTTGATTTTCTATTATATTATGTGACCCATTATTTATTTGACTCATTCTCTATATGACATTGGGTGTTCATTGTGAGACTCTTACTTTGTGCAACATTATGTTATCATGTATGTTTCTTTGCTTATGTATCATGTCTATGACATTGAATACGACTATGTGTGGATACTTATAGGATTGTCTGTTAAGATTGCAATGTTATGATCCATATGACACATTTTTTTACTTGTGTACAGTGTTATAATGCATATCATGCATATTTTACATAGTTATTACTCAATGTTTCTACAATTTTTACTATGATGATTATCATTACGTGCCTCATTTCTATATCTACTTGGAATGACACTTGTATGGATTATGACAGATGTTCCATATATATTTAGATGATATAATATTTCTATGATGACATAATCTAATCATTTTAGCACATGATTTACATGCTTACATCTATTTCTATATAACACAATGTGTATAAATCTTTTTTTGAGATGAGTAATTCACAAGCTACATTATTCACGTCAAAAGGTGGGAATACATAGTGGGCTTATCTTAGATACCTAGTCCTTCAAACAAATAATTCAAGATTTGGGCTTGGATTATTTTATATTGGCACATGTTTACACAAATTATTATAAGGTTCACTTAGATTGTTATATATTTGATACAAATTGGAGGCATATACAGGCTATATGTCAGATTTCTACATGATTATGATTAATAGTTGACAAATTCTATGATATTATTACATAGATTAAATAAGTTAGATTGTAAAATTTATCAGATTAGGTGCATATGCAAGTCATATGTTGATAGTTTGTATATTTTATGATATCTTGGGACAAGTTATATGACTCAGATTACATAGCTTATAAGATTGGGGGCATATGTGGAGCATATGTGAGACATTTTAAAAAATTGTTTACGTAGTTTACTCAAGTTTTACTTAGATGCACTCAGGAATTAATTAGATTAAATTGTGAAATCCACCTTTGGTAGATGATTAAAAAACTTACCAGATATAGATACTTAGGTTTTACTCAAGTTTATTAGAATTCATTTTGGGTCCCATTACAAAAAATATGATTAGTCTAGTTGAGATTTTGTGTGGTTTAATTATAAGCATTTTTTCATCTCCAATGAGGGTTGGGGCATATTCAGTTCAACCCAAGGTTTTAACACTGACATCTCCATGGGACATAATCATCTAGTTCTCCAATGACTCAAGAGGGAAATTTAGTTCACGTACTTATAGGTGTATTAATTTTTTTTAAATTTAAAATATTTTTAATTACTAATTCATAATTTATATCATAATTTGACACTAATTTCTATGTATTTTATTTTAGTTTTTGCATGGAGCAAGCTCAACACTCAACATGCACTTGAAAACACCCAATGTAGTTACACTTAGGTCCCAAATTTCTAACTATAATTTTACTTTAGCACTTTCAATTAATACAATAAAATGGGGGGAAAATTAGACATAAATTTGCTATTAGACACTTGAAAATGTTATTTTTGATGAAACTTTAGTATACACAACTTGTACATACACAAATGACTCGTGCTCACACTCTCTCCTATCCATTCACTTATCTATAAGTCTGACCTTCTAATTTGTCATTATTCATATATAATATTTCCTTAGTCTCTACCTAAATAGTTTATCAAATTAGATAAACTATCTCTTCTTCTCAAATAATTATTTATTATTTCCTTAGTGTCTGCTTGAATAGTTTATCAACTTACATAAACTATCTCTTCTTCTCAAATCATTATTTCTTATTTCCTGGACACCTTCAATGATAGTCAGATGGATTTGGTTACGAGAGTCATCTGTTTTGGTTGGACTCATCCACATGCTCTTCAAAGTCTATTTTCCCAAATTTAAACTCTTCTTTTAGGTTAAATCACATGCTTTAGATGTTAGTTTAGAGGAAAATTACCCAAAGAGTTAGCTATATAAACACATTAAGCCTACACATATTCCAATCTAACACTCACTTGCAAAATCAATACTTCTACACATCACTGAGACATTAAAATAAATCATCTAAATATAAAATATTTTCAAAATAATAACTCTAATCCAAGTTTGAATACTATTGAAAGATCAAGGTTTTCAAGTGTCGAAAGCCACAAACAAGATTGTATTGCATGGTAGTATAACACCGATTGCACGCACACAATTAGGTGGGAGAACTACGTGCGGTTTGAGGCCTCTTTAGAGTATTAGAACATAGGTAATGCTTATCCACTTAGTGAGGGGTAGTTGAGGTTATCTCAACCCATAATTTATAATCCATTTTTACAAGCAAAACAAGTTTTGAAAGTGGATATAGGGTTTTTAAGTGAAGGAAGATGAATCTAAATTTATGCATAGTCCCAACCTTTGATATCACATATAATACCTATATATAGGTAGACATAATGATCTATGATAAAATTGTTTGCTACTTATCACAGGGATAGATCTAATAGACTCTAGCTATATACAATTACTATACATGTATGCTCATTGTTGTATTCATCATAATGGGTTATGATATTGAGTTTCCAAATATAAGTGACAACATATCCATTCTAGATCACTATTAATGACTTTATATTGTCACATACTAGAGCAAGACTTAAACAAGATAAATACCCTACCCTCTAGTTCAATTCCATAAATAATAATTATAATAAATCAATCATACTTTGCTAGTTACATTCAGATTTGACTAATATGATATATTATACAACATGAATTAGTCTCAAGTTTTACCTTATTTAGACCACTAAATCCAAAATAAGATAAAACACATTGATAGGTAATTTAGAGGGAGGAGGTGATGTATTCAAGAAAAATAAGGGCAACTAGTGTTAGTTTATTTTAGACACCTCAACTTGTCAACCAATATTAATTATTGAAACAATGATCATTTTCAAGGGATTATATATAGCCCAGGTCATAAGTCATAAGGTATGGTGGTTTCTTACCTAAAAATTAGAAAATCACCCTTTCTAATGCCCTACAAAAGTTCAAATAAATTTGTGAAATTTTGGTCAAAATTCATGAAGAAGGTTTTATGTTGTGCTATGTAAAGAAGTGTGCCATAGGGTTGACTATGTAGTGTTGTGCATGTCTAGATTATGCCCTAGCTCTGCATTCTATGTTGTGCTCTATGTGCTAGATTGTGATCATGTGTGACTAGTTGAATGAAGGTTTATGCCATGTGTTTTTTGCTATGCTATGTGTATTATGATGCACCATGCATGACTAGCTAAGTGGAGGTGCATTTTATTTTGATGTGCTCTATTTTATAATGAAGAAACCACAAACTGGTGTCAAACAATTCATACTTTGACATTATTGCTTTCAATTCAAACATTGGATAAACAGTGTAGAAGATTCAACATGTAAGGTGTGCTGTAAAGATGCACAATAGTTTCCATTATTCACATGTGTGTTGTGTAGTTCGAGGGAGGAACCAACGACCTATTAGTGCAATGAGGAGTGAACGAGGAGTGGAAGGTAGAGGGGGGTCTTATTTGTTTTGTTTATTTTTTTATATTTTATGTTTTGATTTTTTTTTAAAGTTTTGTCATTTTTATTTTTACGTTTAGGTTTTTTTATGGTTTAGTTTTTACTTTCTTGTTTATATATATATGAATGATTGTTTTAATCTTAAAATGTTTTAAATATTTTATTTTTTATTAATATATTTTTTAATTTAATAAGTTTTTAGCACACTTTTGCATTATTTTTAAAGTTATTTTAAAAAAATGTAATGTACTTAGGGTGATTATATGGGCCATTTATGAATTAATGGGATTATATGTACACACATGGTTAGGGGAGATTATATGGATCATTGATGTATCAATAGGATTATATGTGCACATGTGGGTAGGTAATAATGTATTTGTAATTTGATGTATTGTTATATGCAATTAATTATTGGGGTATGGGTGGGTGAATTATTAATGAATGGTAGGTGGCTTATCTTTTAGAAATTATATATCTAGTCATAGTGGTAGGTGAGTTAGTTATGAGATTTTGTTGTAAGTAGGCGAGGCATTATCTATATAAACATGCCCCCTACACATGTGAGGGATAATGTAGAGTATTCTATGTCTTGGTATCTCAACATAGAGATATTATTGACTTGGTGAAATGCCATTCTTTCGGTACCAACCTTGGTTAGGTTATCACCTCTTTTCCCCTCAACAATTTCTAGTTGATAATCTTAATGGAAAATAGAAGGCCAAATCTATAGAGGTAATTTGGACAAATAAGATTTGATCATGTGTGGGCTACCATTATTGATCTCAAACAAGCACTTTTCCTTTGGTGTATCATATACCATGGTCTTCTAATTGGAAACATGTTGGTTCACATGGGAATGACTCATCATCTTTGTTTAGTTTGAAATCACCCAAAATCTCTTAAGCATGTTTTTTGGTTCAGTAAGCATGCCCAGTCAACTTGGCTTTGGATTCACACCCTTTTCAACTTTCCATCTAAAAATGTTTACCTAGAAGATGGTGCTTTCAAGAGACTGAATCATGATTCTTGTAAAATTCACACATATTTAACATATTTTTCAAGCTCATATTCTCTTTCAATTATGGAAAATTAGGGATTATGTTCTTTTTTCTCATGTTTATCTTGAATAATATTTCCCTACTTCTAACATGTTTAATGTTATATCTAAAGTAATGCTTTAAATTCAAGTTTAAGCAAAGAAAGTCTATCTGAAGGTGGTACACCTCCAATATTTTCTAAATCAATGGGGAGTGTAAAGTGTGCTATTAGTTAGGTCCCTTCTAACTCTCCTCATTGTCAATCACCCCCATGGGACTATGGATTCATAAAATAAGGGAGAACCCACTCTCGGAGTAGACACCTTAATGGATCTATTGTTTGGTCCAATTTGCTCCTTATCATGAAACACCCATGAAATTGGGCATTCCTTGAAAAGGGGAAGATGGGGAAAACTACAAACTTTCATCCTCCATTTTAAGACTAATTTGGGATCAACCTAGGGCATGGCTATGGGTATTGGACTTCAAAAATGAAGTCTACGTGAATATTATCCAAGAGATGCACTATTAACATCAGAAGTTCAATACACTATACTTCACACAAGTTAAGGATAATTATGAATACTTGAGTATTGGGCTTATTCTTTCTAAACACAAGGAGAAAGGGGTATTTCAATTCCACTAAACAAACACAAAAAAGAGGAAAGGGTAAGGTAGATAAGGGAAGCCTCCAAGTCTAAAATGACATCACTATAATGGTCATGGAACTAAGTGACTCTTCCACAGTTATACCATTTTAGACTAAGTTTCACTAGATTTCTACCTCCAAGAACATACAACGAGGAGAATCTAAGGGAATCAAAAGTATGCCTTCAATGTGAGTTCTTACTAATGATGAGTACTAGGGGTTTATTATAAACAAACATAAACACCATATGAGAATTTATAGCGAGGCACACAAATTATCAACACTACCAATAGGGAAATGAAAGAACTCACACCATAATAGCTAAGCACATCATAACCATGACATACATAAAGTAACAAAGTGTTAATCCAATTAAAATAACACTGATGATCATTCAAATATAAAGATGAAAGAAAATTGAAACATAGAAGAGACTCTATTATAGAAAACAAAGGTTATATTCATTAAAAGAGTGAAATACTGCTACAATAATCAATTTGGGCCACTTTTACACTCTAGAGTGATGAAGGAAACCTATGTGAAATCTTGGCAATAATCTAACAACACTTTTGATCAATTTTTGGTTGACCCTTAAAATATAATACAAGTCTTATTTAAATAGATAAGGATTGGGGCTCACCTCTAAAAAGCATGAGGATCAGATCTTAGGCCATGATAGACACTCATTATAGTTATAACCATATTTCAAAATTTGAACCAAAACAAATCCCTACAAACCCATAATAGATCTATGGGGGACCACTAGTTAACACATAAAGGCATCTAAGAGGGACATGATCCTAACTACTTTAACTGGGCACTCTCAGGTTCTAACATAGCTACCACAATATCAAACTCCTTGTCCAACTTGACCGAGTTCATTAGAGGCTACCTAAAGATCACCTCAGCCCATGCTTCTAGTTTTTGGGAGATTTGGAAAATTGTTTCCATTGAGGCTTGGACTCTAGAGACTTGGTTGACGTTCTCAATAGATTGAGTTGATAGGTTCAAAACTACCCAGGCTCCTTCTTGGTTCACCTTGGCCACTTTATCCATTATAACCTGGTCAAATTGACCCAAATAAACTCTAAATTCCACTTAGTCAAGTAAAGTGTCATCCAAGTGGAATAACATGGAGATATTGACCTCCTTGAAATAGGTCAATATCTTCTTTTTGTCCTCTTCTAAGGGTCTTATTGTAGTGTGGACCAAGGCTAACCACTCCTCCATTTCTTCCCTAATATTCTTGGTATAAGTTTGGCACAACCCTAAATCTAAGGTTGGCATCAGTTTGAGTTGTGAGAACATCCCTTTATTGACCACTACCTATAACTTCTGACACTTACCATCAATTTCCAAGATCCTCCCCATGTAGGCCTAAGTCTGATGTATAATTGTATCAGTCTCTACCTAAGTCCCCACTAATTTCCAAAGGATTGAGAAAAGTAGTAGGAGGTCATCCTTGACTTTCTCGATTAATTCAAATGGGAATGTGCTCTTCACTTGGGCCTTGAGAGTCTAGACTTGGTTGTGCATGTCCTTGAGGAGCTTCTTGAACATGTTGTGGGTAGTTTAGAGGATAGATAATGGGTACTTAACCATCTTATCATCTCTAGTAGTCCTCACTTTGATGAGGGAAAAATATTCTTATGGGTCTACTATATCACTGGGTTCCCCTCCTAGACATATCTCTGTGTGAGCATCCTTTTCATACTCCTAGAGGTTTGGTCTAAACCCCACTACACATTTGAGTCTCTTTGGACATCTATATATGGTTATTATTACCCTAGGACTATCCTTTGAGTTGTGAGGGGTGTAATAGGTGTGGATGAAATGGTGGTGAAGGGTAGAGTATGAGGTAGAAGGGAGATGAATGAAGTGGAAGGAGTAGAGGTGGAGGGGGCATGAGAGTGAAAGGAGAGAAAATTAAAGGGAAGGCTCATGAGAACATTTGAACTCAACATTCTTCTCGAGTGAGGTTCACCTAAGGTAGGATTTCCCTTGAGAATGGGTCATGGTATAATAGGGAAGAGATGGGTTGGTTAGGGTAAGGAAGAGAGGGGTTATAGAGATAATCATTGAGCTGCTACTAATAAGGCTAGATGAGCCATTGAGTCTTGTAGAAGAGGGGGGATTAGAGAAAAAGTCCTTTAGGATAGAGATAGAGTATGGGTCACCTTCTATTTATTCTATGAATTCTTTCTTGAATTAGCTCTAGGTGCTACAGTGGATGGCATGGATGAAATAATAGGATCCACAAGGGTTGATGCCAGAGGACTTAGAGCTATAGAATGGAACACCAGGTTGACTAAAAAGGGGATTAAGAGTATCACTACTATAAGTGGTAGGCTTATGAAGGTTATAGTCATGCCTATTTTTGAGGGCATGCTTAAGGGAGGCACCATGAGGACTCTAGGATATGAAATGGGAGGAATAAAAGGGAATGAAGAAGTGATGATACTCATAAGGACTTAGGCCAAGGTTACTTATGTGAAATATGGAAGGGAAATAATGGGAAATAGAGGGCAAAAAACCAAACTATTGGGTGCCAAAATTAGGAGTTAAAATGTAGTGAGAGAAAGGGGTAAAAGGGAAATGAGAGGAGATGGAGGAGTGAGCAGGGGAAACTGGATGGGTTCCTGTTGGGACTCTCATTTTGGGCTTGCTCTTTAGTTGTCAACTGTATCAAACCTCAAAGGTTGTAGGGCCAATGACTAAGCATGTTGTGCTTGAGATGTCTAGCATCATGTTGTTTAGGGTTGACTTTGATACAACTTGGTTATTGGTGCTTCTAGAGGAGGTGGAGGTGGAACATGAGGAGTAATTAGGGGAGGTAGAATCATAGTTAGAGGTGGATTTAAGGGAGAAGAAGGCATAAAGATGATGCAAAATATTATTTTGGAGATGGCCATAGCTGTTAGAGTTGGGTCCTCCATAGATCAAGAAGAGCTGAAGGAGTTGTGAAGGGTCCTATCTAAGCCTTCTTCCAGTCCTTCTTCACTGCTATCTGGTATAACACCTCTTAGTCATGAATGAAATTTAGATAGATATCATCATCACATTTGACTTGATAGCCCTAATTGATGCTGGGTTGAGTTGAGTATTACACCAAATGAGCTCGAATCACCCCTTCAAGGTCCCATTGACAAATCTTGCACTTTTCTAGGGTGAAGGAGTCTATATTGACCACCATATTTTATATTGAGGGAAATTTCCTATAGATATGGTGGTGAATGGTGATAAGGAGATACGAGCACACCTTCTGCTAATGCTATATGCAAAATATGACTATGCCATTCACTAGTTAATATGCAATCTATTATTTTTCTAAGTGGTTAGAGATATAATATGGTAAGTGGAGGGGGTATTATAGGAAGCCCATGACTCAGATCATTATGTCATACTTATACATCTAGTAGTCCATGATGGTTATGATAGAGTCCTAAATTTCCTTTGAAAGCTGGGGCATCAAAGATTTTATTGACTACCTAGTATGCCATTGGGTAGAAGTGATTGATGATGTCCCAAACATGCTAGTAGAGCTATTGGCCATACAAATTGTAAAATACCACATGGATGGTCACACTACCGAGAACCCACAAATAAAATGCTTAAGGCTTGAATGAGAGTATCCCATAGATTGCATCTAGTAAGTAGCTCATCATGTATAAGTCACCTCCAGATCAGACATCTTTAATGACATGGACTAACTTAAAGTTGATCAATCCTCTTATGTATGGGATGTCCAGACAAGTAAGGATCATATGCAAGAAGGGTACCCATAACTCATTGACATGTTAGAATTTTAGTTCCCCAAATAATTATTTTAATAAGATCATGCCTACTCGGACCTCCTCTAAGAAGGTGCAAACTATGTAAGCATTGATAGTCTCCTTGTTAACCCACTTAGAGTCAAGGTTCTCAACTTAGTCATAGAGGATGTCATAGATATGGGAGGTGTCCATCTAGACTTACATTGCCACTACATCATATGAGAAAGAAAATTCTAGGAGGGAGTAGTATGCCTTGAAGGCATTCTTAGATATATCAACAATCTGGTGCTTAGAGGTGGGTGAGCGTACCCAATCATTGCTAACATCTTTCACGTGGATAGCTTTGTGGAGGATGTCACCCAGTAGTCAGTGCAAGGAAATTCCTATGGTTTGACTGTGGCTCTATGGAGTCCATAATTATTATAACACCTAAGGGTATTTTCATACTCAACCAACTGGTCGTTAGCATCATCAAAGTCCTTAGGGACCTGCTCAACTACCTTAAATATATCATAGGGCCTATCCTTGGTTAAACTAGTAGGGAAATTGGTGTCTCAATACTTAAGTTTGGCCTTCATATTTGAGAATATAACAATCATTAAAGTAGGATAGAGTGGTAATTTAGGGAGCTTTAAGCATAGGAGGCACATGATATAGGGGATCTATGGAATTTTGGAAGTAAGGAGTTAGATATTTTTTGTAGTTAGCAATGGTAATTTTTAATATTCTTCTCTTAGATTTTATAAATGCATGCATACATCCCCCTACATTAATTGCATTTGGTAGCTCATTTGTTGTGAATTTAAATTTGAGTTGGTGGCTAGATTTTCTACCTTTATTTATAAATCTATAATTGAATTAGGAACCCATGATCCTCTACCTCTAGTTGGATATAGTGATGACAATGGGTTATTTTTAAAACCATCCAATCAGGTCCATCTTCCCATTATGTTAATATCTAGTTCATGGTAAACACGTAGTCACATCTCTTAGAGGCTCCTTAACTAACTTCTACTTTCTAACACGTGTCATCTATTCATTAGTCTTCCCATTAATGGTTGACACCTAGGGATGGTTCTGTACTCCATGTCATTCCCTTGAGCTAGCCAATGTGTCACCTAGGGACATTTGACACACCTTAATTGGCCTTCAAATCTCATTCATACTTCATTCTAATCTTCTCAGGGTCACAGGTGGAAACTAGTTCATCCTCACACTAGATGATGTGGCACATTTCCATCCAACTGGGCTCTCCTAAAATCTAACATCTCTGACAAGTATGGGGGACTAGCCACTCTGACTCATGGTAACATGGTTATTTCCCATTCAACTAAGATTTCCCAAGCTTTGACATCTCTGATAGGTTTGATAGACTGGCCTCTCTAACTCAAGATGATGTGGTACATTCCCAGTTGATCAATATCTCTTGAGCTTTGAAATATCTGTTAGGTTTGAGAGACTGGCCTCTTTAACTCAAGATGACATAGTGCCTTTCCATTTGACTAGGCTCTCTCAGGCTCTGACATATTTGATAGGTCTAGGAGACTAGCGTCTCTAACTCAAGATGGTGTGGTGCCTTCCTATTCCTTTGGGCTCTCTCGAGCTCTAAAATCTATGATAGGTCCAAAAAACTAACCAATATGAATTAATATGATGTGGTACCTTCCCATTCAGCTGAGCTCTTCCAAGATCTAACATCTCTAAATTCTGACTCAAGATGACGTGGTGCCTTTCCATTTGGTTGGGCTCTCTCAAGCTCTAAAATATTTTACAGGTCTGGGGGACTGCCCAGTCTGACTCAAGATGACATGGTATATTCCCATTTGGCCAGACTCTATGAAATTCATTAAAATGACCAAGTATTATAAAAATAATATAATGCATTAAAACTTACTTGCTAGATATGGAGAACTCAATTTACCATGAAAGACAATGGGTATGTTACTCTGTGAACGGAACTAGACTCTAGGAGATTTAAGTGAAAATAAACCTGTAACGTTAGAACCATGATGTACTAAAATAAAACAAACACTACTTAGTTCTTTATAGGAATTAAAGAGTCCTGTTACTACTTGAAGAAATCAAAGCGATGCATATTCTAAAGATTTGAGTAGGCATCACCAACAAGAACAAAATAAATGACTCTGAAGCTCTAGTTTGTTAAATTTTTAGAGGGATCCTCTATTTTGAAAGAAAAGGGGGCGTGTTGGCCAAAACAAATGGTGACTTCTGTAGAAAAAATAATGAGAAGCACTTAGACCTGACCAGTTTAATCCTCTTTCCTTACTCAACACAAAGATTATATAGGGGGATTTATTATCCATAGAAAAGATGAGGCACTAAATCCTCATAATAACAAGTATCATACTAAGCTTCCACCCATAGATGACCACCATCATGTATGAGAAGTGATTTTCATTTTTTATTTATTCTTAGATTACCTTCAAAAAATAAAAGCTGGACTAGTTATTAGACTTCTTCTAGCACATTGTTGGCTTGATGGCTTAGGGGGGAATGTATAGGGCATTGCTCTACTACCAGATGAGCATTCATAGCCTTGATAGAGATGTATCTGGTCCCATTCATGGCCTTGCTCCACTGTTATCTAGGCCAAAAAAATTTGTAATGGAGATTCCCTGTATATCCCTTTCGAGGTAGACTTAAAATTTAGATTTTGCATGCTTTCTTTATTATTTTCCAAGTTTATCAAGAAGAGATAATTATTTATTAGTCTTATCCATTGAGGGTTTGTGACCAAGCCAAGGGTGGATAGATAAGGGGGAAGTTCTAAATAACCAGCTAGTCCTTGATCAATCTTGAATAATCTAGTATCTTCTTGAGCTATTATTTTAAATGCAACTTAGTGTACATCTTGGGGTGTAGGCTATTCTAAAATCCACTTATTTCTCTTAGAATCATTGGCATCTCAGATTTGGGATGTCAAAATTATCCATTACTATCATGGAATCACTTGGATTGAAGGTTTCAAATTAAGATTTCCTATTTCTCAACAATCCTCTTGGGTTTTGGCCACCACCCAAAGTAGTTACTAATAAGGGCTGGGCATCAGAGAAACAATGCAAAATAAAGAAGGGGATAGAAGATCAAAACACAAAACAAAACAAAACAAAATCACACAACAAAAACAAACACATGATGAAATAAAACACACAACTAAAGCAAATCTACCGTATATATCAGAAACTATTTTAGAAGGAAAACAAAGAAATAGTGCTTCAAGAACTGTCCATTTACTGCAAGTAGTAAGTCATTTCCTTCAAGATATTTGATATAAAAGGCATTCTTGCCTAATATATCAACTATTTGGTATGGGCCGATCCAGAGGGGATCAAATTTCAAATGTTGTTCTTTATTTTCATGGGCCTTGTCCCACATTAGTACCATGTCCAAAATTTTGAAGGTCTTGACCTTATCCCTCTTATCAAACCACCTCTTGATTGTGTCTTGGTTCTTTCTAAAGCTCAACAGAGCTTCATCCTCAGCTTCCTCTAACTTAGTAAGGTCTAGGAGTCTAGAATTATCTTTTTTTATCTAGTTTCATGAATTACTACATGAATTTATAAGTCAACATTTTGAGAGTGACTAGAATGATTGGATCTAATCCATAGATGAGGAGGAAAGGAGATATTTTGAGGGTTTGTTTAAACTTGGTTTAGTCTACCCATAATGTGAACTTTAGTAATGAGTGCCATTCCCAGGCTTCTCTCTAGTTGATTTCTTGATGGTGTTGATCAAGTTTTTATTGGTGGATTTTTTTAATCCATTCTCTTGTGGTTAGTGTTGGAGGATAACTTCAATGTGATCCCATTATCATAGGCATACTCTATAAATTTTATGGATTTAAAGCGGGGGCCATTAGCACATACTAAAGAAATGGGGACCCTAAAATAGATGACAATGACAATCTCCAAGAACTTGATGACTTAGGTATTGGTGCTCCTCTTGGTTACAACTACTTTAGACCATCTAGTGCAGTAGTCCATGCTTGTAAGGATGAATTTATGATCAAATAATGAATTGGGGTTAATCACCCCCATGAAATATAATCCCCATTATAAAAATAAAATAGATTCTACAATAGGTTGTAGCAACATTGCATAATGTGTTTCCTTCTTAGCAAAGGTTTGGCACTTGTGGTAGAAATAAACATGAGTGTGAACATCTTTGAACAATGTGAACCAATAGTACCCTGACTAGAGAACCTTGTGAGCTATGAAATTTTATATGTGATGGTTAACTTACAATTTTTCATGGAAATTTGCCATTATGTCCTTGGATTTTTCTTGTGATACACACTAGAGGTAGATTCCTTCATGGTTTTTTATGAAAAGGACTCCTATATTTAGCATATATTGCATGAATTTCAACTAGAGGGATCTAATTTTGTGTATGATTGAGACCTAGGGGTGCATTTATATAAATTAGAAAGTGTATGACTAGGGCTATTAGTCTAAATGTTGTACCCCCTCTTGCTCCGCCTAGTATACCATGATTCTTATGTCTATCTCTATGATTAGATGGGTAAGGCCTTATCCCCTAAAATTTTTAGATGGCTTAAATTCCAAGTCATATTATTTTAATTTTGTCATCCATTGACCTCTCCTTTCACCTAACTCATTGTGCCCTAGCATTTGCTTTATAATCATGTCTGAGATAATGGCATGTACTCTATTTTAGAGGATGTAATGCTTGAATTTATTCACTGCCTTGACCAGGGCATATGCGTGCTTGTCTAGGGTATAATATTAGAGTTTGGTATCTTTAATATTAGTGCTCATAAAATCCATGGGGTGTTCTTATCCTTCTAACCTTTATGTGAGATAAGTGAAAGGGTAGACATAGAAGTATTATGTATAGTCTAGGATGATGAGGACTGGAGCTTGCATGATAGCATATCCATGTGTCACTCTAATTTAGCATTGTATTTCAATATTGCATTCAAGGGTTTCATAATTTTAGCAAATACAAAAATAAAATTATGCACAAAGTTGATTTTTACGAAAAAATATTTTAGTTTTTCTTGCTATTAGGTAAAGTTAGTTTATAAATTACATCCGCCCTTTGAAGGTTAATAACAATACCTTATTTTGTGATAATGTGATTGAGATATTACCTTTAGTAACACTGAACACACTCTTATTTGGATTTAACAAGATGCTATACCTTGTGTATCTTTCAAATACCCTTTCCAAATGGTGCACATGATTTGATCTGTATTTAAAAAACACAGTTAGGTCACCCATTAATATTATTTACTTACCTATTATGCCTTCAAAGGTGAAGTCCATTTCCCTTTAAAAGGTTTCACTATCATTGATTACCACAAAAGGCATTTGTTTAAAAGTGAATGTGACCTACTTGGTGGTGGAAGCAGTCTTAGTTTTGTCTCTTGGGTTGAACAAGACCTGGTTATAGATCAAGAAACCATCCAAAAATGACACCATATGAGAACCATTCACCATTTGGATCTCCTCATCTAGAGAGGGCAAGGGGTAATTATCCTTATTTGAGGATCGTTCAAGTTCTATAAATCCATGCAAAGGCTAATTTCACCATTTTTTTTCATACTGGGACTAAGTTAGCCATCCAAGTGGAGTGGTAAATGGGGAAAATTATCCCTACAGAGAGCAACTTGTGGACTTCCTTGTGGATCAAGGGCTCTAGAATTAGGTTATTTTTTCTTGAAGGGTTTTTTTTCTAGGTTTTAGGGGGATGGTGTAAGTAATTACTCTTGGGTCGAATACCTTAAGGTCTCTATAGGCCTAGTAAATTATGTATTTGTAACTCAAAATTAACCTCCTTAACTTTTCTAATTTTTGGTCCATCCAATCTAGACCCACATTCACTATCTAAGGATTCTCCATAGGGCCAAAATTATTGAGTCAACATTTTTGGTCTTAAAACTTAGGATTTTTAACCTAGAAGGTTGGGTATAACACATCAAATGCTATTTATAGTGAAATCATCCCTTTAGGTATATGATTCCCATGAATATTTAGGACCCCATCCTTATCTAACCCAGTCTCGGGGTTGTCTCTATCTTTTTTTCTATGATTTGGGCCTTGAATATCCCCTTGTTATCAAAGAAATAGATGATTTATTGGTCTCTTTAAAGACTTAGAATTTAGTCATGTTTTCAAGGATTAAATAACATGGGACAAGTTCCACAAAGAACTCTTATAGCTCAGTGTCATCTAGAGGGGTTAGGTTTACCATTGCCAATGGTAGTGAGTCTGCTACTTGGTTTTACTCCTAGGGAATAGGGATGATAGTTTGTATTAAAAATTAGTTTTGATCTAGTTACCACTAGTTAAATTAATACTCCTAGTTTGTTTGCTTCATATCTCAATGCAAATTTTAATTCCATAATTAGAGATTTGTAATTTGCTAGGTTATTTATGTAAGGAAATCGTAGCCTATAGGATGCTATATGTTTCCTCCCTAAGGGATATATAAGTAGAACACTGGCCCCCACTACCTTGTTGGAGTAAAATACATCTACATAAAGAGACCATAGGCCAAATAGACCTGGAATATGATTGGTTTGTTTTTTGGGAGGCTTGATGCTTAGTGTGTAGATGCTTAGGTTTGAGGAAAATAGGCTTATCTTCTCATTAATGGAGTTATACTTAGTGATCATATGTTTCATGTGTGGTTACCTATCTAATTATATTTGGTTGGATACTCCTCTCTATGGAAACCACATATGGAAGAAATATGTGTCCATATATCCATTCAGGGCTTTAGACTAATCTCTGTTGAGGAGCATGCTGTAGGATTCTGGGATGTTAACCAATTGAATATCTAAAAAATGTTAAATCCTAGGCTTACATTTAAACTATATGTGGATATTTAATAACTCACCTATCACTTTCACCTTTTACTTATCCAACTGGACCACCACCTTATTTGATTTTATAGGGCTAGACTGAATTTCTTATATAAGCTTGATGACATCACATTGGTTGAGGCTCTGGAATCTACTAAGAAATTATGCAAATTCTTGCCAAATAACTAGATGGTAAAAAATAACAAGGGAACCTCTATATTATTCTTATGAATAAGCAAATTGGTGTGTGTTGATCTTAGTTTCAGCTGGGCCTATGGGGCCATCTTTTTTGTCAAAGACTTTAAAAAGAGGTCTAATTACTCTATGATTTGGGAAAGCTTGTGAACAATAATTTTAGCCTTGATCTTCATCATATCCTCAAATATGTTATAACCCACTTTGATTTAGGACTAGTGAGGTTTTCACAAGTGCCTTAGGCTCTTAATGTCTTGGAAGAGAAGGATCATTCCTAACATTTGGTTTGATCAGGTTGTATCATTATTTGGGGGTGTTGAGGTATTAAAGGGTTGTTGTTGCTACCTAATCATAAGGGTGTAGTTTTTCCTTTAGAACTATTAAAATGCTTATACCTGACCAATACCTTCTTCTAGATTAATTTATTCTTAGCTAGGGAAATCCAAGGTTTCCAATACCATAACAATATTATGGGCTTTACTCGAGTTAGAGGATTCTATATGATTGGGGAATACCTCGTATTATTCCATTTAATTTTGAAAGATCTCAAAGATATAACCAAAATCCATGTAGTCCAGCTCCCCATGTGTTGCCATGTTATGTACTCAAACTAGTTGGGTAAGGCTATATCTTAGATATTGATCTTGGGGAGCCTATTGGGTGAATATTTTGGGGGGTTGTGAGGGTGGTTTTAAATCCTATTTAGTCTTTGATATGTGAAATTTTTGTTGGATCTTTATGCATTAGAGTTACTCATCTATCTCTACAGCCCAAGGAAGTCATTGCTAAGTTTTTGTACCATTCATTGAATGACATCTAGCTTAGTTTTAGTGGACTCTTTAGGCATGGTCTAGGTATTGTTAGCCATAACTAACATCACTTGATGTTGAGTATGTGGAATTAGATCTAGACCCCTTGGGTTTAGGAAACCCAATTGTTGGTTTAAAGTAGGATGAACCAGTGGGATTTGATGCATTGTAGGGGAAAATTGAGGCATAGGTTCATTTTGGTTAATGCTAAGTAAAAATTTCAATGTAGGCATCTATGGTAGCGTGCTAGGAGTGGGGGACATGGTGTGACCCTGGGGTTTGAGTTGTCTATCCACTATGATGTCCCCTATATGTTCTAAGGATAGGTCTATTAAATATGTGTCACTTATCGAGAACATGGACATTTGAGGGTTTAACTCATTATTATACATTTCAAGTTCTAGTTGAGGGTTGGATTGGTAAAACACATTTACCCGACTATATATATTTTGAAACCTAGCATTGAAATTTATAATGGGATCATTGGAATCTCTTTTGATAGAGTGAATTGATAGTACAAGATGCCGGGGTCTATTACCTGGACAAATTGGGCAAGGAAAATAGAAATTAAAATGGTCCCAACTATGTATAGACTTCTAAAGAGTTTAGGAACTGATTGTAGGCAAAGTCCATCAAGGTAAAAGGGAACAACTTACATGACACATCCTCATTTTATACATTTAAAAGTATCAAGGTGGTCTTATAAGAGGTTATGTGTTCCTCCACAATTCATCCTACACCAAGGGTGAAATGAGGAAGATATCTCTCAGGGTTCCTAGGTAGGTCGTGGATGACTCTTGGGTTGTTAATAGATGAGCCAACTAACCAAGACATCTTAGGTTATGCATTTGGGATAGGTTGAAAATATGAACTGACATGAATCATGGTAGGTCTAGGTTGATTGGACCTAATTTTTATATGGAAAAGTATGGGGAAAATTACCAATCTACCTCAATGGGACCTAACCCTAGTAATAGGTGAACTAGTCCCCATGATGCTTCAAAATCAAACAATAATTAGAACACTAATATCAACAAATAAAAATCAACTTGTTCATGAAATGAACCAAAATCAAAGTTAAACATGAAGTATCTTGGCCCTCCTTCTAGCACCAACTGTTATTCGGTCCAATATGTTCCTTATCATGAGACACCCATGAGATTGGACATTCTTTGAAAATGGGAGGATGGGGACAACTTTGAACTTTAGTCTTCCATTTTAGGACTAATCTGGGATCATCCCAAGGAATGTATATGGGTATTGGACTTTATAATTAGAGTTTGAGTGAATAGTCTCCAAGTGGCGCACTACTACCATCAAAAGGTCAATACACTGTACTTCACATAGGGTAAGAATGGTTATGAATACTTGAGTGTTAGGATTATTATTTATAAACACAAGGGAAAAAGGGTATTTCAATTACACTAAACAAACACAAAAAAGAGGGAAGGGTAAGGTAGAGAAGGGAAGCCTCTAGGTTTAAAATGAGATCAATGCAATGGTCATTGAACCAAGTGATTCTGCCACAATTATAACACTGTAGACTGAGTTTCACTAGAGTTATACCTCCAAGAACATATAGTGGGGAGAGTATGAGGTAACTAAGAGTATGATTTTGATACAAATTCCTACTAATGATGAGTACTAGGGGTTTATTACTGAAAACACATAAACACCATATGAGAATTTACAACTAGGCACACAAATTATAAACACTACCAAAAGAGAAATGAAAGAATTCACAGAAAGATTATAATAGCTAAGCACACCATAACCATGACATACATAAAGTAACAAAGAGTTAATCCAATTAACTTGGCACTAATGATCATTCATACGTGAAGATGAAAGAAAATTGAAACACAAAAGAGACTCTCTTATAGAAAATAGAGATTGTATTCATTAAAAGAGTGAAATGTTGCTACAATAATTGATCTCAGGCCCTTTTACAGTCTAGAGTGATGAATAAAATGTTGGTGAAATATTGGTAATAACCCAACAACACTTTTAATCATTTTTTGGTTGAACCTTAAAATACTATACAACTCCTCTTTAAATAGGTAAGTATTAGGGCTCACCTCTAAAAAGCATGAGGATCCCATCTTGGGCCTTTATGGCCACTCATTACAATTATAATTATATTTAAAAATTTGAACTAAAATAAATCCCTAAAAACCCATAACAAATCTATAGGGGACCACTAGTTAACATGCAAAGGTGGCTAAGAGGGATCAACTCTTAACTGTTTCAACTAGGCACTCTTGGTTTCTAACATAGTTGCCATAAGGTCAAACTCCTTGTCAAACTTGGCCAAATTTATTAGAATCTCCATAAAGATCACCTCAATCTAAGCTACCATTCTCTAGGATACTTGAAAAGTTACGTCCATTGAGGCTTAAACTCCAAAGACTTGGTTGATGCTCATTGTGGATTGAGTTAACAGGTCCAACACCACTTGGGGTTATTTCCTAGTTTGCCTTGGCCACTTTTTCCCTCATAACCTAGTCAAATTGACCCATATGGACTCTGAATTCCCCTTGTTTGAGTAAAGTGATATCCAGATGGAATACCATGAAGATATTGACCTCATTTACGTAGGTCAATATCTTCTTTCAGCACTCTTCCAAGGGTCTTATTGCAATACATGCCAAGGCTAACCACTCCTCCATTATTGACCTCATATTTCTGGCATAAGTTTGGTATAACCCCAAATCTGAGGTTGGAATTAGTTTGATTTCTAAGATCATTCCTTTGTTTACCACTACCTATAGCTTTCAACACTTCCCATCAAATTTCTATGATCCTCCCCAGCATTATATAATTATGTCAGTCTCACCCTTAGTCCCCACTACTTTCCCAAGGATTAAGAAAAGTAGTAGGAGGGTATCTTTGACCTATCTGATAGTTCAACTAGGAACATGTTATTCACTTGGACCTTGAGAGACTGGACTTGTCTCTACATGTCCTTGAGGAGCTTCTTGAACATGTTATGGGTAGCTTGAAGGATGGACAATGGGTCCTCATCCATCTTTTCCTCTCTAGTAGTAATCCTCACCTTGGTGAGGGAAAATAGATCCTAATTGGTTTGCTATATCACCAGGTTCCTATCCTAAACAAATATATGTGTGAGCATCCTTTTCATACTCTTAAATGCTTGATCAAAACTCCATTGCAAATCTAGGTCACCCTAGACATCCATTAGTGGTAATTATGACCCTAAAATTGTACCTCATGTTGAGGGGGTATAGGAGATGGGGATGAAATGATGGTGAATGGAGGAGGACAAGTCAGAGGGGAGACAAAGGAAGTGGAAGGAGTGAAAGAGGAAAGGAGTGGAAGTGGAGGGGGCATGTGAGCAAAACGAGGTAGAACAAAAAGGGAAGCCCATGAGAACATTCAAGCTTGCCATTGTTCCTCATTGAGGTTCACCTGAGGTGGGATTGCCCTAAAAAATGGGTTGTAGAACAATAGGGAAGATATGGGATAGTTGAAGGTGAGGCTAGTAGGGCCTTGGGTAATGGAGAGGGGGGGGTGCGGAGCTAATTACCAAGATGTTGTTGTTGAGGTCAGAGGAGTCATTGAAACTTATAGAGGAGGTGGGATTAGATTAGAAGGCCTTCAGCCTAGAGCCAGAGTATGGGTCTTGTTATATTTCTTCTTTGGCTTGTTATAGGTATAATCATTGAGAGGGTGGGGTGAATTAGTGATGCAATAAATTCAATTCTAATTCCAAAACTTCAAACTCTTAGTCACTCAACAAAAGCATTCTCGAAGCACATAAACTAGTTTTTGTAAAGAACAAATAAAACTATATAAGATCAACACACATACCCATAGATTATGTGGGAAACCCTCATGGGAGATAAAACCCATTCTCAATTCTGAAAACAAGTGGAATATATTAATATAAATTATTTACAAACAAGAGACGTTAGTGAAACACCCACTTCACAAGCAACATCAAGCCCTAAGCATGGACAAGCACCCATAAAAAATATTATAATATAAACACCTCTAAAGCTTTGATTTCCTTTCAATCTGATGGAGAAATAGTGAACAACAACTCTCTTCAACACTTCACATTATCTCAAGCCTTCACACACAAGCAATGCATCCAAAATAACCTTTTGGATCACTCTACACATCTTCACTCATCCTCAATCTTCAACCCTATAATAACACTATTATAACATCATAAATATGACCTATAGGTCACAAACATATTCCTTACTACATTCTTCAATCCATCCATCTATTGTTCTCACAATTCACTTTTTTTCGCTTGTCAACTCTAGAAAACCTTCATCTTTATTTATGCTCTTTATAGAGCCCTCATGATCACCATCTTCTTGGTTGGATATATGATATACCTTAGTTATTAAGGATTCTATTACACTTATAATAATATTAGTTTCACCTAAATAGGTCTTCAATAGCTTTTATATATCACACTTGAGCAATAACGTCTTTCAATTAGGCCTTAAAATCCCTTATAGCTCCATGGAGACCTATTCATCTTTTTAACACTTCACCTAGAAAAAATAGGAACATAAGACCACTTCAAAGTACATATGTCCTCTCCATATGACCCCTAAGACATCCTCAAGTGATTACATTCATCACTACACACCTCTGCATATGCAAAACGTATCAATCATTTGCCTTGTACATGAAAACACCATAAATAAACCAAAAGTCCACTTGTAAGCAATTGCTCATACTGAAAATGGATTGATCAAACCTCTAAAATCCATAAAAATGATCCTCAATGAGTCTAAAACACTATACAATAGATAATTCACCTTGAACCATCCAAACACCATCAATAAAAACTCAAACTTCTTCTCGGGTCACTTGCAAAAGAAAGTCAAACCCTTAGTCAACTTTGGATCGCAATAAATGCAAGTGTACGAATATTAAAACCTCCAAATAAATTTTATTGGATTTAACTTAAAGTTATATATCACTTTTATTTTTATACCACCACAAAAATCATCCATCATCAAAATTTATTAACAAAACATTGTAGTTTGGTTTTCTTTTGTAAATTCAAATATTTGAATTCCAATGGTCACTTTTTAATGCAAATTTGACTATGGAAACTAGTGAAATCTACTTGGTAGAGCAAATTTGCACTTCCATAAATTTTTCTATATGTAATTTCAAGACTTGAAATTTTAAACACATGATCTAGGAAAAAATATGAACAAACCCATGTGACCACTTTCCTTTGACACCTTCACAGGTGTGAATTTTAATGTCATCAATCTGCTTACTTAGGAAGTTTTGCCAAGATGACTAGGATAACTTGGACCTTCACAATACTATTCCAATGGATTCCTTTCACTTAAACAAGTATAAAAAAAATTCTTAACCCCTCATATGACCCATAAAATGTGGTCAACACATCACTAACATCCACACCTTCCCTATCAAAGTAAACACAACAGGGTCTATGCATGATCACTAAAGCACACTTTATCAATGAAAACCATGCATACATATCAACTCATGGACACTATTGGACACATTAGGGACATAATTTAAAACACATACACAATATAACCCTTTTAAATTATTTTCAACACTTGTAAATGTTTCAAAATCCAACAACAAAATTGTGCACATACTCTTTCTCCCTTTACAAACACTTTCTCCCCCTTTGACATAATGACAAAATGGGATTACCTACTGATCTTGAGGACCTATAAATGTTTTAAAATCCAAAAAAATTAATGTATTTCCTATTATATATATTATAAAATTCCCCTATCACTATGCATATCATTCGTGATTATGACTACCTCAAGCCTACTCATTGACAACACTCATATTTGACGATGCACTGCTATATGAAAAAAAATGAACAATATGAATAAAATAGGATTGATCACAACTTGATAAAACTTGATGGGGACTCCTCCTAAGTCACCTAAACTTGGGCACCCCTTAATCACCTTTTGACCATCTTCAACCACGATGCAATTTCATAGTTGCCTTCAAATTTTCTCTCACAAGCCACCCATATAATGAAGAGTGGTCATTAAAGATATTTATAAAGCATATATGATGAATAAATATAATTTATAAACATATTCAAAGATAACCATACCTTTTTATTTTGACTAAAATGACCAAAAATCACTCCTCTTCACATTAGCCTTGCCTAGAGGCCTAGTAGCCCTACTTGAACCTTGCAAAGCCCATAAATTTTTATGTATGTAACCTCATGAATTTAAATTTCAAATTTGATGAAAAATAATATGACCCTTCATGCATGAAAATAATCATCATCCAAATATTCCTCTGCACCATAGCTTCTTCACAAACTGACCTACCAATTAGCCCTTTATTTACATAAAAACTCAACCATAAGTCAAACTATACAATTATAGATGATTTGAAATAAAATTTTGAGCACACTTTTGTACAATTCAATAGATTAATCAAAATTAGACTTCAAATCCTTTGGGAAGGTTACTAACCCATATGGTGCAAAACATGGGGCATAAAAAAGAAACACAGTCAACTTACCACATTCCATTTAATGCCAGGTATTGAAACTTATCTCACACCTAGAGGTCAACAATAAAAACTTAAATACCATTTTTTTAGGTATAAATCCTTGGGAACCCATATAACTATGAAATGGTTTTTGACCTACTAGCCCTTAATCAAGGAGTGACATACCTGAGAGCCTTCAAAATTCTTCAACTTCCCCTCAAAAGACCTTCAAACCCTAAAGCCACCTATAAAATACCTATATGAGGTCAACATACCTTTATATTCAAAAAATTCATCTTTAACACTCACTAATCTTCATTTGACAACTGGGACCAAACATACTTTGTATATAGACCCTATGTACACAACAATCACTATGCTAAAACACCTTAGTATGATCATGGAAGCTGTTAGGCATCTCCTTAACACTTTTTTCACATGGACACATCAAATACAACTAGATTCTACCATTTTTTATCTTTATAGACCTCAAATTCATCAATTTTTCAAGATGAACACATACTAGGCAATGAACATTGAACAAAATGGTCAAATTGAACAAAAGGTCATGAATGACTCTTTTGAATAGATGAGCACATCCGAACCTATGGAATACACTTGGACAAGTCCTCTCCACACTAAAAATCAACCTTACCTTCATTATTCATTATTTGACCTTCTAAACAAAGCATCAAAATTTGACTAAAACTTACTTTTAGGACCAATGTCCATGAATAGATTTCTTGAATATTTTTATCAAAACCTATAGAGCAAGCTTATAAACTTGTTGCTCCCACTTAAAAAATGACCTTTTAATAATCAACACAAGGATTGGTAACATAATATCATCTATTTTATACCAAAATAGTATTGGTCTTAAAGACCAATCAACAACTCTGCATACCTCTATACTTTGTTCATCACCTAAAACACACACACTTACTTCTACATATGAAAGAAGTCTCCTAAGAAGCATAAATAGAAACGCACTTATCATAGAGGGACTAAAGGTCCTAAAACATAGGATACTCCCACATATCCATGATCTCACTTGACTTGTAGTCCTACTTCATCATCAAATTAACTTTGACTGGGTTCTCAACTTCATTCTTTCCTTTTGGCTGAGAATCCTGCTTGATCTTCTTGTCCCGTTGGGTAGATAAGGCTTGATATTTGACACCAAAAATTGTATGTTATTTTTTAATGATAAATAGTCCATTTTTAACCTATTTTTAATTCACCTCCTTGGGTCTCCATTTGTTATGTCTCTTTTTTTTCATTTTAAATTCTGACCATTCCTGCAGAACCTTGCTATGTGACCTCTCTCTTGACACTTGAAACAAAGAAAGTTTCTTTGATTTTACATACCTTGTATATGGGCCATATGATGAATCCTTGAATTTTTATTATCCCATTCATACACTTGATCATATGATTTTCTGATGAAGGCATTGCCGACCTTGAAATATGACTAGTCCCTTGACACCTGTAGCACAAGATGTCATGCTTTCCTTGTCGACTGGTTGATTATCTTGAGTGATGATATTATTCATGATTGTAATTATATTTCTCATAATTCCATGAAAATATATTACTAGGATATTTTATCTTGCAATCAATGATCCTATGTCCAAACTGACGACATGAATAACAGTAACCATTAAAGGAGCTATCATACCTTAATGCATTGAGTTGATTTTGATTTAAAATTTTGTATCTTTTGAAGTTATCCTTCTTATTAATATTATCATTATTATTATATTTTCTTGCACTCTCCTTAACATGATTATTATCCTGATGTATCATCATTATCTTCTCAATCTTTGAATCCTTTTGATAATCTTCATGGAACCCTAGGCTTGACATGTCATTTGATACCTTTTGACTACTCAATAGGTCATTAATATCAATTGTACTTTTCTAAAAATCTTGATATGTTTCAAGCTTGCTCATAGATTGATCTAGTTTCATCTACAAAGACTCCATCTCTGATTTGTATTTATCACATTCTTCATCCTTACTATTTACCTCTTTCGTAAGGGTACAAACCTAAGTTTTAACATGTTGAGTGATTTCATCATGTTCTCTGAATTCACTGCTCATAGGTCTTGATTAAGGATGCTTGATTTCTATTCTTGCCTTGTAGAAGCTTCAAATCTACTATGGTATTCAAATATTTTTCTTTAAGAATGACTTGGTCATCTTCTTCCTCTGAGCTATCTCCACCAAAGAGATCTCTGCCTAAATAACATTCACCTTCATCATCCCTAAGATCCATGAATATTGTATCCTTATCCTCATCATGAGATGAATCATCACTATCTGATGTGTTTCTTTCTTCTTCAATAGATGAGTTACTTTCTTCTTCATGGTAAAGGCTCTTACTGCCTTTGTATGACTCCTTCTTTCCATTTATCTTATTGAATAACTTTATGCACTTGTTAGGATGCTCAAATTTCTCATGATCATCCTCATGAGATTCCTTATGAGCTTCTTTATGTTCAGACTTGCCTCTATCTAGGCACTTAGCTACAAAATGACCAAATTTATCACATGGAAAACATTTAAAAGGAAGCTTCCCTTCATATTTACTTGATCCTACATTCAATTTTCTATCAATCATGGCTTCAAGTTGATCTTCATTAAGATCAAAGTCTTGAAGGATTAACTTGCTCTTCTTTCCTTTTGTCTCTTTGATCACCTTGAAGGATACTTCCTTCTTTGGTGGTTTGTCCTCATTGAGTCTCATCTCATAGGCAGTAAAGATTCCATGTAATTCATCCATCTTCATCTTGGTGAGATCATGAATTTCTTCCATATTATAAATTTTTGAATCAAACTTGAAAGTGAGATACCTTAATACTTTCTATACTCCAGTAGCTTCTTCAATCTCCTCTCCAAGACCTATGATCATGTTCACCACCTCATCAACCCTTAGAAGATAGGACACCACAATATCTTCATCCTTCATTTTAAGGCCCTCAAATTGTATTCAATAGGTCTATAATTTATCCAACTTAACCTTTGATTCCCCTTCATATGTAATCTATAATTTTTCCTATCTTTCCTTTGTTAGACTTTCAATGGATTACCTTGGTGAACTTAGCCTCTGATAGGCCAAAAATGATAATATTCATAGCTTTAGAATTGTTCTCACTTAAATTTTTATTAGATACACTAGTTATAGGAGGATGGGGTGTAGAATACCCATCCATAATAGATTACAAAATATCAAAACTTAGAGACATGATGTAGGTCTTCATCCTTGCACTCCAAAAATCATAGTTCGAACCATTAAGTATTACTACTTTCTTAGTAGAGAAACTACCTTGCATTTGATGAATAAATGATATAATAAATTCAATTATTAAGAGGGGGTGAATCAATGATTCAATAAATTCAATTCTAATTCCAAAACTTCAAACTCTTATCCACTCAATAAAAGCATTCATGAAGCACATAAACTAGTTTTTGCAAAGAACGAAGGAAACTATGCAAGATCAACACACATACACATAGATTATGTGGGAAACCATCATGGGAGATAAAAATAAATCTAAATTCTATAAAAAAATTGACTACAATCCTATAATATACTTACAAACAAGATACTTTAGTAAAACACCCACTTCATAAAGAGCACCAACCCCTAAGCATGAAGAAGCACCCACTTATCCTTGATGTTGAGCACCCGTACAACACCTTTTGATAGCAACACCTCTATATATTTTTTTTCCTTTCAATATGATGAATAAATAGTGAAAAAAAAATATGTTCAACCCTTTATACTATCTCAATCCTTCACACACAAGTAATGCATCCAAACAACCATTTGGATCACTCTACACCTCTTTGCTTATCGTCAATATTTAACCCTACAAGAATACTATTATAACATTATAAACATGACCCCTAGGTTACATAAATATTCATTACACTAATCTACTCTTCAATCCATCCATAAATCACTCTCACACTTCACTTTTCTTCACTTGTCAACTCTAGAAACCTTCATCTTTGTTTATGGTCTTTATAGAGTCCTCATGATCACCATAGTCTTGGTTTGGCATAAGACATACCTTAAATCTTAAGGATTATATCATAATTATAATAAGATAAATTAACCTACATAGGTCATCCATATATTTGATAGATCACCCTTAAGTAATAACATCTTTCAATTAGGCCTAAGAAGCCCTTATAGGTCCATGGAGACCTATTCATCCTTTTAACACTTCATTGACCAAAAATAGAAACATAAGACCACTTAAAAGTACATAGGTCCTTTCCATATGACCCTTAAGACATCTTAAAGTTATTAAATTCATCACTACACACCTATGCATATGCAAAACCTATTAATCATTTGCATTGTACATGAAAACACCATGAATGAACCAAAAGTTATCTTGTAAGCAATTATTCATATTGAAAATGGATTGGTCAAACCTCCCAAATCCATAAAAATGATCTTGAGGGAGTCTAAAAAAATATACAATAGATAAGTCACCTTGAAACATCTAAACACCATCAATAAAAACTCAAACATCCTTCTCAGGTCACTTGTAGAAGAAAGTCAAACCCTTAGTCAACTTTGAACCGTAATAAATATAAGTATATGAGCAGTCAAATCTCTAAATCATTTTTCTTGGATTTCCCTTGAAATTATATACAACTTTTATTTTTATACCACCATAAAATTCATCCATCATCAAAATTTATTAATAAAACATTATAGACTGGTTTTCTTTTGTAAATTCAAATATTTGAAATCCAATGGTCACTTTTTAATGCAAATTTGACTATGGAAACTAGTGAAATCTACCTAGGAGACCAGATTTTCACTAACATAAATTTTTATATACATCATGTGAAGACTTAAAGTTTGAAACACGTGATCTAGGAACAAATTTGAATAAACCCATGTGACCATTTTCTTTTAACACCTTCACACATGCAAATGTTGATGTCATCAATCTACTTACTTAAGAAGTTCTACCAAGATGACTATGATAACCTAGACCTTCACAAGACTACTCCAATGGATTCCTTTTAATTAAAAAATTATACCAAGCACTCTTGATCCTTCACATGACCCCTCAAACATGATCAACACATCACCAACATCCATCACTTGCCTATCAAAGCAAACACAACAGGGTCCATGCATGATCACTAAGGAACACTTTGCAATTGGGAACCATGCATACATATCAACTCATAGACACTCTTGGACACCTTATGGACCTAATTTAAAACACCTTAACATGGCCTCTTTCTTGGGTCAACTTTGGGTGCTATGATGGATGGTCTGACCACGATGACAAGGGCCACAGGTGTTAATGGTGAAGGACTTGGAGTTATGGAGTGGAGTGTCAAGTTGATTGAAAAGGGGATCAACAGGGTCACTTATGTAAGTGGTATGCTTATAAACAATTTATTTATGACCAATATAAAGGGCATGCCTAAGGGAGGCACTGAGAGGACTCCAAGCTATGAGATGGGAGGAGTGGAAGGGAATGAGGAAGTGAGGATGCTTGAAAGGATCGAGGCCAAGGGTACTTGGGTGAAATATGGAGGGAAAGTATTTGGAAATAGAGGAAGAATAGATAAAATACTGGGCACTATAACTAAGAGTTTAAACATGACAAGATCAAGGAGTGAAAGGGAAATGAGAGGAGATGGAGTGATAGGGAGAACCTGGATGGGTGCCTACTAGGAGTCTCATTTTGGGCTTGCTCTTACGCTTACAGATGTATCAAACCTCAGAGGTTGTGGGGCCAATGGCTGAGTGGGTTACATCTAATCTTTATGGCATCATGTGTTTTGGGGTCTACTCTAGCATAGCCTAGTTATTGGTGCTATCAGAGGAGGTAGAGGTAGAGTGTGAGGAACAACTAGAGTAGGCAAAAGGGGATCTATAGTTGGAGCTCAAGGAGGAGTAGATGATGGGACACCCTATAATATTATCTAAGATATGGCCAAATTTATTGGATTTGGGCCCTCCACAGACTAAATAAGAGTTAGAGGAGTTGTGGATGGGCCTACCTGAGCCTTCTTCCCCTTCTTCTTCACAACTATCTAGGATAACACCTCTTAGGATCAAACTCATCATCATCTTTAGCTTGATGGCCATATTTGATATTAAGTTGAGCTGAGTATTGTGCTAAATAGTCACAAATCACCCCTTTAGGGTCATATTTCTGAATATTGCACTTAGTTAGGGATAAGGAATCTCTTCTAGCCTCCATCTTTTGTATCAAGGGGAAGTTCTTATAGACATGGTGGTAAATGGTAATTAGGAGCATAAGCATACCTTCTACTGACATTGTACACAAAATTTGAAGATGCTCACTAATTGATATGTGATCTCCTATCATGATAAGTGATTAGGGACATAATATAGAAAGTGAAAGTGGTCTTGGAAGAATCCAATCAATCAAATCATTGTGTCATCTTTATATAGCTAGTAGTCACCAATGGTTGTGATAGAGTCCCATATTATCTTTGAAAGCTAGGGAATCAAAGTTTCATTGACTACTTGGTACACCAATGGGTATAAGTGATCATAGACATCCCAAACATATTGGTGGAACTGTGTCCATACAACTTATTAAAGACCATGTAGATGGTCAGGCCACTAGGAACCCACACAAGAAAGGCTGAAGGCTTGAATGAGAGATCCAACTTGAAGTTGATCAATCTTCCTATGTATGGGATGTTTAAGAGAGTCAAGATCATATACAGGAGGGAAGCCCATAGCTTTTTGACATGTTATTAGTTTGGGTCCCTAAATAGTCAGTTCAATAGGATTATGTGTACTTAAACCTCCTCTCAGAAGGTGTGAACTATGTAAGAATTGATATTCTCATTGTTAACCCACTTGGAGTCAAGGTTCTTAGCTTAGTCATGGAAGACATCATAGATATGGTAGGTGTCCATTCAGACTAACACTACCACTACATCATATGAAAAAGATAAGTTTGGGAGGAAGTGATATGCCTTAAATGTGTTCCTAGATATATCAATAATCTAGTGTTGAGAGGTGGTGAGAATTCCTAGCCATTGTCAGTGTCCTACATGTGGATAACCTTGTGGAGGATGTCACCCAATAGGTCAGTGTAGGGAAATGCCTCTAGTTTGTATGCAACTCTATAGATATTATGCTTCTTATAAGACCTAAGGGTATCTTCATACTCAGCCAATTAGTTATCAACATTGATAGAATTCTTAGGGACCTACTCAATTACCTTAAATATATCATTGTAGTGTTTATACTTGGTTAAACTAGTAGGGAAGGTGGTGTTCTAGTACTTAGGTTTGACCTTCAAGTTTGAATATGTAGTAGCCATTGGAGTAGGATGGAGGGGTAATTCAGGGAAATTTAAGCATAAGAGTCATGGAATGCAAGGGCTCTATGAAATTTAGGAAGCAAGGAGTTAGAGATTTTTTGCAGTTAGTAATGGTAACTGTTAATGGATTTATCTTAGATTTTATAAGCACACACATACACCCCCTTACATTAACGATGTTTGGTATCTCACTTACTATGAATTTGAATTTGAGTTGGTGGTTGGATTTTCTCCCTTTATTTCTAGATTCATATTTGAATTCAGATTCAATGATCCTCCATTACCAACCATATATAGAGATGGTGATGGGAGGTTTTTAAAACTATCTAATTAGGTCCATCTTACCATTTTATTAATTCCTAGTGCATGGTAGGTATGAGTTCACATCTCTTAGAGACTCCTCAAATAAATCCTACTTTTTGATACATGTCATCTATTTATTGGTCTTCCCAATAATGGTCAACACCTAGGAATTGTTCTATACTCCATGTCATTCCCCTCTTCTGGGTGATGTGTCACTTGAGGATATGTGGAACATCTTAATTAGCCTTTGAGTCTCATTCATACTTAATTTTGAGCTTTCCTAGGTTGTAGGTGGTATCTAATTCATCTTAACTCTAGGTGACGTGGCACCTTCCCATTTGACCAGGCTTTCCTGAGCTCTGACATCTATGAGAGGTCTGGGAGACTAGTCTCTCTAACTCAAGATGACATGGTGAATTCTCATTCAATTGGGTTCTCTCAAGCTCTAATATATTTAATAGGTTCGAGGGACTAGCCACTCTAACTCAAGATGAAAAGGTACCTTCCCATTTGATTGGGTTTTCCTAGGCTCTGACATATCTAATAGGTTTTAGGGGATGGCTACTCTAACTCAAGATGTCATGGTCTCTTCTCATTCAATCGATCTCTATAAAATTCATAAAAATGACTAGGTAAGATAAAAAGAATATGATGTATTAAAAATTACTTGTTAGATATGTAGAACTCAATTTAACATGGAGGACAATGGGTCTATTGCTTCAAGAAAGGAACTAGACTCTAGTAGATTTAAGTGAAAATCAACCCACAACGTTGGCTCCATGATTTACTAAAATAGAATAAACACTACATAGTTTTTTAGAGCAATTAAAAGAGGCCTATTACTGATTGAAAAAATCAAGGTGATGTATATTATGAATATTTGAGCAATCATCATAGAAAAAAACAAAAGAAAAGACTCTAAAGCTCTGGTTCATGAAATTTTTAGAGGGGTCCCCCATTTTAAAGGAAAAGGGGGCATGTTGGCCACAATAGGCTCCCCTCAATGACACTTTCTAACATCCCCTATGAGTCCTCTTGCTTCTATTAGATTTGAGTGGTCATCACCACCATAAGGGAAGTTCCTTTGGTTGACACTTTCCATTTCTCCCTTTAGGCAGGTAGACATTGATAAAAAAGATAAATAAAAAAATAATGATTATTGGGAGTTTATCCCTGATACAACATTCCCACCTACTAGAAGTGACTGGAGGGGTTGGGGGAATAACCCTAATGATCCACTACCACCTCTACCACTATTCATTACTACAATTACTTAATGTTATTTCTTTCTTATTACCTTTAAATGATCCTTATTAACTGTGCTTTCACTTTTTTTTGGTTGAACATATTATTTATCTTGTTAGTTTGATGATTCTCAGCGTTGGCCGATGTGACTACCATGAGGTGTGATTTCTCCACTTAAGTTTTCTATACGGATAGATTTGTAACATGGTGTTTTATTAATATATAAGGATAAACTCTACAATAAAAAATAGAGATAAAATGTGGAGTGGCCTCCTTCTAATAAGAAGTATTATATGGTGTTATCTTAATTGAAGGTGTTACCCTATTTGAAGGTTAGTTTGATCTATCCCAAGAGTTTTTTTTATCTAATACATCATTCTATTTCTAAGTTATGTGGTTTTTAACAAAAACATATTATTTAAACTTATATATATATATATATATATATATATATATATATATATATATATATATATTTGAAATTTGTCCATTTGTGAACTTGAACCAAACTTTATCCTCCTCAAACTTAGACTAGAACATTTAGACTTAGAATAAGGGAGAGGACCCAATAGTTGAGAGGGTAGTTGAGGGTATGGGGTCCAAATCTAGAATATATTTTTATTAAAAGTAGATGATTTTTTCATTGATAGTAGAAAACTTTGCACCCAATAGTTGAACAGTAGTTTTCTATAAAAACTCATTAAGATTCTTGAACCTGTACACAAGATATCGTACTATATTATTAATACATAATATATGAAATGCTAATAAATATATTTAGTACTTGCATGGATAAATAAAAATATTTCATTGACTAATATAAGGTTTGTAATGCTTTTGAAATACAATATGTCATTTCACTTCCTATCACCAGGGAAAATCCTTTCAAATAAATACATCAACATGTACAAACTTGTAAAACTTATTATTTTTTTTCACAACATATAATGCCCAACTATACATCCTCTATCTTCTAATATTTATTTCTCCTTGGTCATTCATTACCACTCCAGTCCAAGTCAAGTCCTTGCATAGTTTAAGAAAAATATGTAAGGTTCATAATATTATTAAATTCATATTCAAAACTTTTGAATGATAGTTGAATACAAAACTATTTTATACAATAACTGAATACAAATCTTTTATTTAGATGTGAGTTTTATTTAAATGAATAGTCCTTGGATTTGGTTTAGCCATCATTGTTTATATGTGATGTTTTTTATAACTCACTAAGGCTAAAAATATATAGTCACAGTGGTTTAATTCACTAAGGCTAAGAATTCTACAGAAATGGCAAACTGGGTGCAGGGCTTCAACTTTGAGTGTTTGCTATAATTTTTTTTATCTTAATATGTGAATTATTAAATTATGGTGACTATAGTTTACTTTAGTTTTGTCAATGTGAGGAATACACTCCCAAAAATCAAATGGCCAAGCCCAAAGTGGGTTGTTCAAAATCCATTTAATAGTATGCAACAGGCAAAATGTAATCACCGGGCTTGAGGTGGCAGAGCATTTATGATCCATTTCTTTGCATTCTTATGAATATCCCAAATGAATGTCAAGGATCATCATAAAAAATCCAAGGATTAATCATCTGCAAAATAACAATGCAACTCTGAATAATAAGGCTAAATGTCAAGGTTCACGAAATAGAGAAAATAATTACATGCCTGTAATTATAGTTGACAAATAACTCATTTAGTACTTAAATGTGCATTGCATGTAGGAGAAGAGTATAGGGTGGTCTGTTGATTCAATCCATGATGGTTATGATTCACTATCAGGAACATTAAAAGCCACCCTATATTACTAGCTTGTCTTTATAAACTCTCTTATATGGTGACTTTCAGTGCTTCAAATAGTTAACAAGAAAATATTGTGACCCAAATAGATGAAGGAAATCAAGGAATTACCATTAGTTTTCTACAAAATGTCAAATAAATAAACCTAGAATACTTAAAAAAAACCATTGATTTTAGTCTATCAGAGAAAATGTTCTTCAAAATGATTCATAGATCAATTACATTGAATAAAAATATAGTTACTATAGTATTAAAAATTAATGCACAGACATGGACAATATTTTTTATTTTTTAACAAACATTCCAAGCCAGATCATGATGGCTACAAGATGTCTGTGTGCACGAAGCCTAAGACCTGGTAGAGTGGAAATGTTGGTGCCATCACATGGTGGAAAAATTATGGACATAAAGACAACATGCAAATAACACATACAACTTGACAAAGTAAACACCACTTACAAAGCATTAGTTGGTATGGCTCATTAAGGAGATGGCATAGAAGCAAATAGAGCACTGCATGCATAACACAAGCTGAGTAAAGGGTAGGAAGGTGTAAATGATTTTTCTCTTTGCCTTGACTACATACATAGCATGAAGTGAGTGTTATTTGATCAAGATTTAGTGGGGTGTGAGTGCCATTAGTGAAATATTTAGATAGGAAGCCCACCCTTAGTGAGGAATAAAAAATTATACGACTCACAACCTTAGTGAGGTATAAAAACCTCACTTGGAAGAAATGATGGCAAGTGAGTGTAATTTCTCATGGTGTTATTTTTTCCCTTCATCTCTTATTCCTTATAAAATCACCTACTCATATAATGTATACATTGATGATAACAAATAGGTGAGACATAAATGATTTGTCACCTCAAGATGAATGTTTACATTTTATTGGATGCACATTTAGCTTGATAATTAGTGATGAACCACCATAGAAAAGATGGTTAAGACTACCATTAAAGTTTACAAGCCAAAAATACCCATTTCAAATGATTTAAAGAATGACTACATTGAATTTAACATGTCTTAATTGATAAAATGACCAAATAAAATTATGAGTGTAAGTGATCATGGTGTTGTTGTTTCCCTTACCAGCATATCTATGAAACCCTCCATCTCATTTTCCCTACTTATGTAATGTATGTGAATGGGGACAAAATTGCTAGAAGGTTAGGGCAAAATACCCAAGTATCAGTGAAATGAATGGGAGGTAGTGGGTCATAAATGTAGAATGGTGAGACACAAATGATCATAAACACAAGATGGTTCTACATTTATCAACAAATGTTGAACCCTAAATTTTGTACAAGTATTGTTCCCTTTTTGGCACATAATGCAGAGGGACCATTATCTATTTTTATGCAAGTTTGGCATGGCACATAAGGACCATGGTGTGAGAGGACCATGGCGTGTAGCTACCATGTGCAGGTGTATCATAGCGTGAAACTTACTAGGTGTGGAGAGACAATGGTGCAGGAGACCTAGCACAAGAGGACCTAGTTAAAAGAAGAACACGTCATGAGGGACCCAAGAATAGAGGACTTGGAATAAGAAGTAGAAGACTAGGGAAGTGTGAGGGAAGTGAAGCATGAGGGATGTGGGAGTAGTAACTCAAGTAGGAAACTTCGACCCCATTGATTAGAGGTTTTATACCAGCCTGTGAGGAAAATAATACTTGGTCGCTAGAATATAACATAGAAAAAGTATATAGGGGTGCAGAGGTTTGAGTCTATAGGAACAACTACTTATAAGAGCCATGACCTTAGCCTTTTGGGAGTTTGTATGCCATTTTTCCATGATAGTTAGAATCTTGACACTTGGTCAAGGCAAAACAAGTATAAAAACCCCTATTGTAATAATTTGTGATGATTTATTTTGGAGAATAGATATAAAACTTGTGTCCTGTAATTTAATAAGTTATTAATGAAAACTAGTGTTTAGCCATATTGCATTACAAATCATTATAAGTGATGAAAGATGGGTATGTTTTTATTCAATGTCATGGGTACCTTTTTCTTTTATTGCTATTGTTAAATAATAATGGCAATATTAGTTATATTTATAGCTATATCAAGGACAATAAGGACAATAGCAGTATATCTATGGTGTTGAATGACCTTTTAAAACTTGTGATTATGAAATATGAAAAAACACACATTGTGATTCAAAGCCTTCAGGGATCGGTCTTTCACTGCATGCTTCAGGTGAGCGCATGAGACTCATATATCTCATGATAGGGCCAACATGATAGCTTGTGCGAAAGAAGCTTCAGTACTGACATACAACTAACTAAAAGAAGCCAACATTTTGGTTCCATTGCTAGGACACAAAGCAATTGGAGCACAAACATATGAAAATGTTTGAGTGCATCATGTTAGAGAATATTGAAGAATGGGTTAATAGTGTTGAAGGCAACTTTGCAGTTTCATCTCTTGAACTAAGAGTTTCTACACAAAAGTGGGTAGAGCATAATCGATATAACTCTCTATATGAGACTTTCTTCTTTGATGTCCCAATTTTATTGCATTCTTAGATCTTAGCCTATGCTTAAAGATGATCTCAAAATATTATATGAAGGCAATCATGGACACTTGAATGGTAGAGGAGTTTAGGATGACTTGAATTTCACTAGATGTGAGTAGTTAACTATTCATGGTTAGGTGTTTAGAATAGCTATATTTTAGAATACACGGTGACCACCTATTTATGTCCTAAGGAGGTGAAGTTCTATTTTATATGAGATTCGAGAGGATGCTACCTCTCATTGTTTGCTTTTGAAGTTAACAAGATAATTATTGACCTTGTATTAGAAACTCTACTCGTGGAAAGTTAAAATCTCCTATGCATGAGTCACACACTCAGAAGGGGATACTAGTAGTTGATTGAAGATTGTGGGTTTAACATGGTAGCAAGCTAGTGAGCATTACAAAAATATAAGTATGATGAATCTCAATAGAGGATTATGGGAGTTAGCAGTGTGGGAAGAGATTAAGAAACCTTGAAGAGTGTTGTGAAAATCCATAGGGAGGCAGATGCGCATGAGGAACCCATCACTTTCAAGCCATGTCCTTTGCCACTTTTATCCTTTAAAGGAGAAATGAGATAGACTGTACGAGATGAAGAACCAAGTATGAATTAAATAGGCTCCCCCATCATCATGCATGGTCATTCCTTTTTGTCAAATAAAATACATATACAAAATTGGGATATAGATAGTATAGATTAAAAAACTAAACACTTAAGGGAGACTAAAACTAGGCCATTAGGAAATCATCTAAAATCTACATTATCCTTCATTATTTAAGGGAATTCTATGGCATAGTTTGGGATGCCTGGTGGATCTAGCCCTCAAGGCCAGAATACAAGCTCAAACTTTGGAAATCAACCCTCTACCATGCCTCTTCCCATGGGTACTACTACTGGGGGTGCTGGAGGAGGATTAGGGGGAGGCACAAGAGGAAGTAAACCCCCTCATGGAATTGAAGATGGATCTTCATAGTAACCACCCACTTAACCACAACCCACTATGATCTATTATGAGATAACATTTCATTTACCTTAATACCAAGGGGTAAATAATTTAGCTGAGCATGCCCACAAATACAAATTGATTTGGTAAGCATGCAACATCACATCTTCTAAGTGAAAGGCTAAATAGTTTGAAATCATGCTTTTAGAGCATGTGCATAAATGGTATCATAAGTTTGACCCTCAAAAATTAGTGGTCAACTATGACTAGCTCAAATTAGCCTTCTTATAGGAATTTGATATTCCTGAGTTTGAGCAGCAAAGTATAGCCATGTTAAAAGACATAAAGCAAGGAATTACATAGAGCATATGTGATTATGATGCACAATTCAAAACCTTGCTTTCTAAATTTTCATTTGAAATAAATCCTACTCAACATACACAATGGTTTGTGGGAGGATTATTATTACCTTTCCATCAGACTCTATCACAAAGAACCTTTGTTAACACATGTGAGGCTCTGTAAGTTGCCCTTCATGCTAAAGTGGTTGGAAGTATGGATACCAAGATAAGTTCCTTTATGGAGGCATAGATAGAATCCATGAAATCACAACTTGAATATTTGATTTAAAATAATGCATATGAGACATACAGTGGTGTCTGGTGTATCAATTATGAGACTGAAGTACATACAAGTAACAACTACCCACATAAGAACATATTCATAGTATTAAAACAAACTTGTGAGATCTATTATGAGGAACATGATGTTTTCTCTTATCCACTTTTGTACTAAGCTAAAAACACTAAGGTATTTGAGTATTGTAAGATTTATGATGCCTACACACATGACACCAATGATTATCAATTGATCAGTGATATTTATGAAGCTCAAGCAGAGGGCATGTGACAAACCTTGGTTACCAATACTCAAGACAATGGTGGATACCATGGGTAAGAGAGAGGATGATAATGAGGTGGTGGCTAGTTTCTACCAAGAACTTGCTATAATGTGGGTCACTATACCACTATCAAAGGGATTACCTAGAGTACCCTACCTATGCATTTTGTAAAAAGGACCATCAACTAGAATATTGCCCTAATCTACATGTAGCCATCACCAAGAACTGCAATGAAAAGGGTACTGACATGATTTGAATGGACAAACCACAATGGTGTGTATGACTAACCATATAGATAGTGTAACAAGTGAATATCATCACTCTTAGTGGGGGACAGACTCAATCCTCAATCAACTTGATTGAAAAGGTACATTAGGAAGAACTACATGCAAGGAAGTACCTTGATGCATAACAACAAAAGGATGTCCTTCAGGATATAATGACACTTGTACAAGAGATCCAAGGTGAGATTCAATACCTCAAGGATAAAGATGTGTCACAAAATGCAATAGTTCAAAGGGAAACCAAACCTCAACTAGTGGTGAAGGATAATTTTTAGGAACTGTGTAAATGTATGCTAAATAAGGACATTATTCCTTATCTCAATGCTTGGTTTAAAATCCAAGCCCGCTTACCAAATAAATTCCACCCTCACCTTAGTCATAAAAGCAAAGAACACTATTTAAATCATGCCTAACATTAGGAAACACCTAGTCCCCTTTATTTAGAGGATGGAGAGATATTAGTTAATGTTGCTATCAATAGATGGGTAATCTAACATATTCTAGTAGATACTATCACAAAAGTAAATGTTCTCACTAAAAATGATTGGTAAAAAATATCTAGTCCAACCCTGTAGCCCTTTCCACCTATCTTTTTTATGGAAAATAAGACTCAACCGCATCCTATTAGAGTCCTTAAGAATGCCATGCTTGGCATACTTGGGGTTCCTTTCAAAGCAAATTTTGAGGTCTTAGAGTTAGTAGATGCTGATGACTATCCAACCCTACTGGGAAAGCCTTGGTTCTATGAGAACCATGCATATTTGAGATTGAAAAACTAATAAATTAGATTTGAGAATAATGATTAGCACATTGTAATACCTTTAGACCAAGCATAAGGACCTCCCTATATTGAGCCTATGAGTGTTAATGAAGACATCAACAACTTATATACTGTGACTGCTCAAAATGATGAACAACATGAAAAAAATCTAGATGGTATTGTCTGATGGATGGATAACTAATCTATCTCAATACTACAAGCAATGCTTGCAACTATTGGGCCCATGGTGACTATGATCTCATCAAAAGGTTGTGTAACACTGTAAATAGAGGAGAAAGCATCCTACATTAGCTTCCTAAGCATCACAAGTTTATTAGCCTTATGGGTTTAGCAATGAGAGGACCACTAGTGGGGCCACCAATGGAAATAATTGATGAAGCTGCATGGTTTCAAGGATAAATGGAGGTATGAGACTTTGTCTAGTACATTGAAGAGTTTTATGATACTGAGAATGACAAGATGAGGTCATTAGATCACATTTTTTATCGTACCACTCCTAGATGGTGGCGTAATCATAAAGAGAACCTTTTATATTAGGATCAAATGTGAGCTTATATACATCATATATTTCATCACAATAATAATATTAGAGGCACACTTAGTTAAAATGGCTACAAGTACCTTAACCTCACATTGAGGCTTGTGAGATGATATGGCAAGCTAAAGAAACATTCTAACTTGAGTACCTATAAGTCTATGCATTCTATGAAACTTTATGCACTTGGGTGTGGGCTTGGTATATTCATAAAGAAAGACACATGGGAACAAGGTTCTGGTAACTACTAAAGGAAAACATGAAATTGATGTTGTCTTATTCCTCACCAAGTATGGAATTGTGCCTAACTCTTCAAGCTATGTGGGAAGTAATTATTGAGGATCCTACTCCTGTCAAAGATCACCTATAGAATATTCATCAAGAACTTGAATAACCATTTCAATTATTCATTAAGCCTCCTACCCATTCAATTTATTTTCCTACTTTGGTTCCTTATGAAGAATGATGAGAAGAAATCCACATGGGAAAGCAAAAACTGATCTTCTAGGTAGATGAAAGTGAAGGATATAGTTCACTTAACCCATTGACAAATCATCTATATGTCCCTAGAATTATTGGTTCAAGAGATATTTGAGACACATTTTTTTCAATGGACAACCCTTATCATGGGCCTATTTAAAATATTCAACTTAACATTCGCATAGAGCAAGAGCCTAAGATGGATAAAATTGGAAATTATTGGACTGAGATAGAGATCTCACAAAATTTTTAGCTAGTAAAAGAGTATTAGGATGTATTTTTGAGGAAATATAATGAAATTAAAGGAGTTTACCCCTTTCTAGGGAAGATGCACATAAAGCTAATCAACGACGCTCACCCCATGAATAAATGTCCATATAGGATAAACCCTAACCTCCAAGTGCACGTGAAAGAGGAGATTGATAACATGCTCTACACCAGATTAATTACTCCCATTGATGAATTTAAATGGGTTAGTCCCATGGTAATAAATATCAAAAAGGATGGGTGGATCCAAATCTATGTGGATTATTAGGTTTTAAATACATCTTATGTGACTGATCCTTTCCCAACACCTTTCACAAAGGAAATCTTAGAGGGTGTTACCAATTATGAAGTATACTCTTTTACTGATGGGTTCTCGAGGTACCACCAAGTCTAAATAGTTGAGGAAGACCAATCCAATACTAATTTCACTACTAAATGGGGATATTTTGCCTATACCATCATGCCTTTTAGGTTTCAAAATGCCCCAGTAGTGTTTTCACAGATAATAGTTAAGGCTTTCAAAAATTTCATCCATAAATTCCTCTAAGTCTACTTTGATGACTAGACAATATACGGGTTGGTCAAAAATAATTATGCCAATTTGAGAATCATGCCTGAGCATTGTCGAGTGTTGTAAATTTCCTTAAATTTAAAGAAGTTCCTGTTCATCAGACCATTTATTATACTTCTTAGGCATATCTTTTTTAAGGAAGGACTCCTAGTGGATCCAGCCAAGGTCCCCATTATTCTCCATCTGCTAGCTCCTAAGACTTATCACAAGGTGCACACCTTCCTAAGACACATGGGTTATTACAAAAAAATCATTTGGGTTTATGCCAAGATCGTCATGCCCTTTGAAGAGCTTCTAAAGCATAATGAATAGTTTATATGAACTAATTCTTGCAAAGTAACTTTTGAAACACTTAAAGAAAGGTTAGTTACTACTTCTATATTTCAATTCCCCAATTGGACAAATCCTTTTCATTTCCATGTTAACGCATCTAGGATGGCAGTCGATGAGATACTTACACAACTAGGTGACAAAAACTTGGATCACATGATTTACTTTGCTAGTAGGAAGCTAACATTGATAGAATGAAATTATAACACCACCGAGTTTGAATCTTTGTCTATGGTTTATGATATACAAAAGTTTAGGAAGTACTTCTTGGACACTCCATTTATATTCTATATAGACCATGAGGCCTTGAAGTATCTTGTCAACAAGTCAGTACTACATGAAAGGATTTACCACTGGATTGTACTCTTCTAAGAATTCTAGTTTTTTTTAATAGTAAAGCTTGAGAAGACCAATTGTGGACCTGATCATTTATCCAAAATTAAAAATGGAGAACCCCCACATGTAATAGAAGATGATCTTCCTAAAGTACAACTCTTTTGATTTACTCGAGTACCTAAAGAACTGGAGGATATTGCAACATTTCTCAACATTGGCTATGTGCCTGACTCCCTCACTTCACAAGAGAAAAAACAACTTATGGTCTGCACCACCCCTTATCAAAGCATAGCAATATATATTTATAAGATAGGTCATGATGAGGTGTTTCACCACTATGTAATGCAACACGAAGACCCTGAAGTGTTTTGAGAAGTCCATGAAGGTACTACTAGCAAACATTATGTTGGAGAGGCTATCACATGCAAGGTGTTGCTCGTTGGACTCTAGTGGCCAACTTTATTCAAAGATTTAAAGGCTTATGTTAGGTAATGTGATGTCTGCCAATGTTTAGGAAAACCAAATAGGAGAGATGATATTTCATTACACCCTATTCCTTCTCAATAACCATTTGAAAAATGGGCTATTGACTTTGTAGGGCCTATTACTCTAGCAGGATGACAAATGGGCTCGTGGTACATCATAACACCAACTGACTACCTAACATGCTAGGATGAAGTAGTGCCAACAAAAGATTTTATTGTAAGAACTACCACACAATTCATTTGGGAGAACATTATGACATGGTTTAGATGTCTATTAAGCTTCACCAGTGATTATGGTACCCAATTTTTGAGTGAGATGATTCGTATCTTGTTAGCCTAGTTCATGATCATGCACCATAAGACAACACCATACCACCCATACACCAATAGAATAGTTTAAGCCTTCAATAAGATCCTTAGTACCACCTTGACAAAAATTTGTAATGTTGGCCAAACTAATTGGGATGATAGAGTATCAGCCATACTTTGGGCATACCAAACTACATACAAGCACCTCAACAAAAGTACACCATTCAACCTAATAAATGGAAATAAAGTGGTCATTCCAGTGGAGTTATTAGTTCCATATTTTTGTATAGTGCATGTGGGAAAATTAGATGATGAATCCTCTTTGAAAGCTCAGCTTGATGATTTGATGAAACTAGATGAGGTTTGGTTCTTCACCTATTGGAGTCAAGATGTTGAGAAATGCAAACAAAAATTATGGCATGATCACTAACTAAGGAACAAAGTCCTTTCTCTAGGCATGAAAGTTTTGTTATATGACTCTAAGTTTATGTGCCACCCTGGGAAGATCTGAGTCTATTGGGATGGTCCATTCATAATACATAGCATTCGACCTACCGAAGCTTGTTGATTAAAGCAGATGGATGGTCAGTTCCTCCTGGATCATTATAATGTTAGTCAGCTTCAGCTATATTATGATTCTATTTAGCTTAAATTTTGTAATAAATAAGGTTTAAGGCCATTAGGTTAGGATTTACTACATTCAATAAAAAAGCACTGCCCTTGAGGCACATGACTCTTTAATGAAATTGTGAGTTCATGTAATTAGATTGTTTTTGTGGAGGACCATGAACCCTTTTAGTGTGGGGTAAGGCATCATGCATATGAATACAAGAAATAAGACATGTGTGTGCACATGTACCATAAGGAAAAATAATTATCTATGGAATTCAAGTGATTAAGGGTGTGTGAGTCATTTAATGCACTTTAAAAGCATTTTGAAAGGTTTTTGCCATCTAGGTGACAACTATCTTCCACTACACCAAAAAGGTGGGACACAATTGTCATCCACTTCCAAGAAAGGTGTAGAAAGTGATGGACCATTAATGTGACAAAATTAGTTATGGCAAGAAGCGTGTGAATGGAACGATGGGACAAAGTTGTTAAGGCACTAAATGCTCCATACAAGTTTTGAAGCATAAAGGTTGTTAAAATATGTGCATTAATGATTAGAAATGATAAGGGGAGGGAAGATTTAATGGAGGTAGACCCCCTTGAAGGGCCTATAAATAAACTGGCCAAAGTCATTTTAAAATTTACCTTGCTTAAATATTTGAGTGCTAAGTGTGAATGGAAAACCAGAGAACTAGAGATCAATGAAACCAAATTTATTACAAAGCAGAGCATTTATGGAATTGGAAAGACAACATAGGTTGTTTCCAGATGAAGGTGAGAGGTTGCTAAGTTCGAACTTATGTGTAGGAGTGGAGATTGCTGAAGTGGTTGGTTACAGGTTCTACCATTATTGAAGCATGAAGCTCGAGAGTTGAAGTAAGTTGGATCACCACCACATACTCATTTAAAAATATGGAATAACTATGGGTTAACCTTAAAGTGCCACAAAAGGTAATACAACCAAAGAAAAAGGCTAAAAGACTTGAAAAAATTCCAACCATACCAGAGGAGGAAGAGGTGAGTGAAGGAGCTTGGTTCCCTATAAGAGAGGAGGCTTTAAGAAACTAAGAAGAAAGACTAGAAAAAGTGTGATGTATGGGAGTTGAGGGAGAAGATATGGAAGGAGAAGTAATCGAAAGCATAGAAAAATCAAAGATGGTGAAGAAAGGAAAGTAGGCACAGACCTCATCAATGCAAAATTTCCTAGCATCTCCCCCTTCATCTTTGATAATAAAAGAGATGCAATACCTAGAGTTGATCTTGTGCATAGAGAACTAGATCTCCAAGGTGTCGACTGCCATAATTTTTTACTACAACCACCATTAGCTAGGAAATGAAGTAGTGTTTCAAAATTATTATCAAGTCTAGACCACCAACATTAGGATCCAAGTGGTTTATGAGTTGTCCATCAACAACCACCTAGACAAGGCCAACCTCTTCTAACATTTTGAGCTGCCATACTTTGGGAAGCCTACTGAGGTGGTTTAGTTCCTCCTCTCACACACCCATGAGGACTACATCCACTTCATGAGATGCAACATGAAGATCACTATGGAGAGAATAATCAAAGTCATGAGACTTTAATGCTCAAAGGTGAATGTGTTAGATGACTTGGCAGACATGAAGGAGATCCAACAGACTGCCAACATGCTTATGTACCAAAAATAAGGGCATACAATACAAATATGGAAACTAAAATATCCTACCCTTAGAGTCACAATGTGGATCATTTCCACCAATGTTGAAGGAATCGACTGATGGAAGGATGTGGACATAGACCACCTACATATTGATCACCAAGTTATCTAGGGCACACAATATAACTAGGCACTATATTTTACCCATAAGATAGTTGAAGATGTAGAAAAGGTGCATAAAATGCCTAAGTATAGGTTTCCTTAGAGAGAAATATTTTTATTTCTAGTTTTTGACAAGATCAGGGTGCTTGACTATAGATCAAGTTCATTGAAGTGGGTATACCCCCCACTCACAGGTCCCCCATCAAGCACTTTAAAGCCTTCACTTGTCCCTAACACATTACCACCATATTACAAGATGAATATGAGGTATTGGTTTGATGGGATGAAGGTGGATTTTGGGAATAAATGGCACATTCTCAAGGATTTTCCCCCTAACCACATATCAATAAAAATTCATTGTAAAACAGTACTACTCCCTGACATGCATTCATATGAACCCTTCAAGAGAGATTTCAACATGGTTTAAATTTCCATGTCTTTTCTACATGCTACTTCATTGATTTCATGAATTGTATTTATGATATGCAACTAATTAGTCTACAAATAGAATGGATCGATGCAAAGCACCACAACCTCTAGAAAATGTTTGTGTATCTGAGCAAAAGGCCTTTTTAGAGAGAGGGGAAATAGACTTAATCGACATCAAGGTTAAGAATATCCTAGTTGAGGAGATACACAAGATGTTCTATATACTACACCCTCTCCAGTACCCTCAAGATGGAGACCCTAAGGAGAGGTTCCCCTAGGCACTAGAAATATGGAGGAAGTAGCTAGAGCCAAGTGCCAGTTCTAGAAAGAAGTAGGCCTAACAAAAATGTCAAAGGATGACAAAGTTGAAACCCTCTAAACCCATTAATTCCTGACCATCTATGCCACATCCACCTTCACCTCATCCTTCACCTTCACCACCTCAACCATATCCATATCCATATCTATATCCATCTCACATTTCATCACCATTTGCTTCATCTTCACTTTCTTATTCCACTCATTTCCACTCTCCTACCTCAAAACCTTCATCTCCTCATTCAACTTCCCCACCTTCTCCACCTCCATGACCACCTTCACCTCCAACTTTTTTAAAGACTACCACTAGATTAGCACCACAAAACCCTCAAAGTCAAGCACCCCAAAGGGACCCCTCTTAGGGGTAGATTCATAATTTGGGATCAGACTAAAAAAGACTCCATCCCCAGTCTAAGAGGGCCCATCTAGTGATCAAATTTATATTGATGAAATGGGAGAGCATGAGATGGCCTCAAAAATCCATCAAGAGGGTGAACTTGAGCCAAACCCAAAAAGGGGGAAGGGGTCTGCTGAAGGGGAACATGAACAGAGAGGGCCATCCACTATGCATGAATGTTACCAATTTGATATACAAGATGAGGACCTCTATCTTTGGAATCACTTCCACCCTAAGGATGCAACCCCAAAAATAAGGAAGTAAGTGTCCTTCCTTTTGGAAATGTATAATGAGGAGCCTCAATTGACATTATTTTAGATTGCATTTTTTTGGCCCAGATGCTCCAAGTCTGCCAAACCTTATGAAGATTGATCCACAATGGCTCTCTCTAATAATGACAAGTGTTGCATTTTTGAATCTGACCATGAAAATGACATGCCAAAACATTTTTTCAGATTTAGACGTGTGTACGATAGAAAGGAAACATGGTAGGGTTGTAGATATGTATAATAAAGTGTATGCAGAAAAGTAAGTGTTAGTTGATGAAGTGGCCTCCTTGAAGCAACAAATTCAAGAGGCTATCAAGGCTAAGATAAGGGTTTTAAACCTTTTCAAGATAATTTTGAAAGAGAAAACAATACTTGTAGATGGTGTACCATTATATGGGGATGCCATTAAAAAATTAGAAACATTGGTTAAGCTATTGCTCAAGAAATATAAGGAGTACCCCGCACCCTGAGATGAGGCCAAGGGAATAATTGAATAATTCACCATGGTAGCAATTTTTTTCAAAATTAATTTGGAGAGAGTTAGGGAGGTTATCCCAATTTTAGATGACACTTTTGCATGCCTAACGTGCTCGAATAAAATAGTAAAAGCTTGGCTCCATGATGAGGAGGTCCTTAGGCAACAAGTGGTTGATGTCACCTTTTTAATAAAAAAACATGTCAAGTGTGAGGAAACATTTAAAGACATTGAAATGATGGAAGAAGCTATAAATAACCATCATCAAAAAATATTTTTCATACTTCAAGGATAGGTTGATAAGGAGGTCTCTGAATTAGAAGACATCCAGAAGGAAGCTAGTGCAAACTTGGATGAATAGGTGAAAAAAATTGAGGCTCCAACTCAACTTGAGGAGTTGAAAGAAGAAAAGGAGGCCATCAAATGAATACCTACTAAAGTCCTTAATGTGTTGTCCCACTAAGATGGGCTGAAGAAGGAATTTGAGCATAAGGGGCCAAAATTTTTGTAGGATGTTAGTGTAGCTTAGTCTAGGTTAGACTGAGGGCTTATTATGGGGTGATGTTGACCCCTAAATTTTGTAAAATTATTATTCCATTTTTGGTGCACAGTGTGGAGGGACCCTTATCCATTTTGACATAAGTCTAACATAGTGTGGAAGGACCATGGTGTGGGAGGACCATGTTGCATAGCTACCATGCATAGGAATATTATGGCGTAGAACTTGCTAGGTGCAAAAGGATAATGATGTAAGAGACCCAGCACGAGAGGACCCAGTCAAAGGAAGAATGTGTCATGAGGGAACAAACAATAGAGGACTCGAAACAAGAAGAAAAATACTAGGGGAGCATGAGGGAAGTAGAGTGTGAGGGATGTAGGAGCAGTTATAAGAGTAACTTAAGTAGGAAAATTCAACCCCACTGATCAGAGGTTCTATACCAGCCCATGAGGAATGGAATACTTGGCCACTAGAATATAGCATAGAGAAAGTATTTAGGGGTGCATAGGCCTAAGTTTACAAGAACAACTAGTTGCAAGAGCCACAACTCTCAACTTGTTGGGAGTTTATGTGCCATTTGTCCATGATAGTTAGAGTTTTGACACTTGTTCAAGGCAAAACAAGTATAAAAACCCCTATTGTAATCATTTGTGATGATGTATTTTGGAGAATAGATATAAAAAATTTGTCTTGTAATTCAGTAAGCTATTAATGACAAACTAGTGTTTAGCCATATTGTGTTATGAATCTTTCTAAGTGTTGAAATATGGATATGTTTTTATTCAAAGTCATGGGTACCTTTTTATTTTATTGATATTGTTAAATAGTAATGGTAATCTTAGTTATATTGATAGTTATATCAGGGACAATAAGGATAATAGTAGTATATCTATGGTGTTGAATGACCTTTTAAAACTTATGGTTACAAAAGATGAACAAACACACATTGTGCTTCAAAGCCTTCGAGGACCAGTCTTTAGCTATACACATTGGGTGAGTGTCTAAAACTCATATCTCATGTGATACAGATAACATGCTACCCTGTTGGGAAGAAGCTTCAGTGCTGATATTGAATTGACTAAAAGAACTAAAAAATAAACCACCATAAAAAAAGAGGGTTAAGACTACCATTGAAGTTTGCAAGCTAAAACCACTCATTCTAAATGATTCATAGAATGCCTACACTAAATTTAATATGTCTTAATCAACATAATGAGCAAACAAAATTACTAATTTTTTTATAGACATTTGAAGGCATTTTAACATTTTCAAAACCAAATGGCTCAATAGTGTTAGTGAGTTGTAAAAAACCTCACTTATAAGCAGTAATGGTAAATTAGTGTAAGCACTCATGCTACTATAGCCACTCTTACCGATGTGTCATCTCTAAAACTCTCCATCTCCTATTCATAGTGCATGCAATGCACATGAATGGGCATGAACATGTTAGAAGGTTAGGGTGAAATACCCAAGATAACATCTCACTGTAGCCATCTTTTGAGCTGTAAAGCATGATGGGATTGACATCGCCTTGCCAGCAAAGCAAGCAGGACCGCCCAAATATTGCTATAAATAAGCCTCTCTGCCTATGTATTGGCATCGAAAAATTTTCTAGTGTGAAAATCTAGTAGCCTTGTAAAAGAGTACGCTCTTCACTTGCCCTTTTCGAAGGATCCTGTGAATCAGAAATTGAAACAAGGATATTGTAATATTTTGAGTGAATAATATAGTGAAGCCGTAGCCATTCGGCCCCTGCCTACTATCACAAGTTTCTTCTAATCAAGCTGTTAAGAGTGGAACAAAGAGGCGTCTACTAACGTGAAAAAGATTGGTATCAGAGCCAACAGTTCTAGAATCAAGTTCAAAGTTTACTGTAAGTTGTGAATCCATTTTCCTATTTCATGGATCGATCTTTTGCGTTCTTTGCTTTGATAATTTCTTTGGGAAAGTTATTGCATCGAGTCACAGGCCGTTATTATCATTTTTTCATAGGCCGCTTTATCTCTGCATCCCATATTCCCTGACCAGAAATTTCTCGCTTACCAGAACCCAAATCTCCCCACAATGGAATTCGAAAAAGCACCATCCACATCTACCGTAGAACTTATGAATGAATTTGAATTTGAAGACATGTATGAACTTCCTCCATTTGTCCCAGATCAATTGTCGGATTGTCCCGATATTGATATTACTGAAGAAAATCTTGAGCAAGAAACGAGCCAGTTCAAACCTCTGGCTATTAAGGCTTCTAGTGTGTATAAAAAGTCTGAATTAGTTAAGTCTAAGTTTTTGTATACATCTACTTATTTATCATTTGTCAAACCTAGGATCAAGTCTTTAGAATTAACCCTCTGCTATAAACCCAAGAAAACTTATCAAACAAATTTACTCTCTCTGTTACCTGAGAAAGAAATCAATTATATCAGGTCACATGAAGATGCCAAATTTGTCCATTTTGGTTTAATCAGAGTACATATTAGACTCTTGATTCCCAGTAATATAAAGCCAGTATTATACTTAGCTTTGTGTGATCATCGCCAAGTCAGTTTCAAACATTCCTGTCAATTGTCTAGCCTTGGTCGACTTAACGATGACACTATTTGTTTTGAGTTTTGTCTTAACCTTTCTGTTGCAGTCCATGACAAAGGTTGTAAAGAAGTCAAGCATGGATCTTTAGATTGTTGGGGTTTGTTTACATCTTTGTTTGGTCTTGATATGTTTGGAGAATTCAAATATGCATCTATTAACATCTCCGTTGTTTATAGTATGACCAATACCAATCACCCCAAAATCCTCAAAAATCTGCCTTATGCTAGAAGATTGAGTGGCACAGTCCAGTTACAAAAAGGACATATTGAAGCAGTTGAAGTTCCATCTAAATGGAAACTTGATTGGCTTAAACATGTCTCTCCCAGAATGAAAAGCCAAGCCACTGTCCATCAAAGTGACGGCAGATCTGTAAATATTTTACCCAGATCCTTGTCTATGCATTCTTCCCGTCTTTCTCCTTCCAGACCATCTACGTCCTCATCTCGTAGCTCTGTAAAGACTGGTCATATTTTAATTGAAGATGAAGAGGTAAATCTGGGCAATGATTTACCACCAACACTAATGAGTCTTCCCAGAGAAGACAGTCTTGAGTTCTACACAGAAGATACAGTTACACTATACAGAGGTGGAAGATGGCCGCCGCCAAAAGGTGTCCACAGACAACCCGCAGGAACTATGCAGTATTTCTCAGCTGCATATGATAATCCCTCTAATGAGTTTAGACAGAGAAATTATGTATCTCGATTTAATTCTCATTTCTCTGAAAATTTTGATGATCTGTGTAGAGATGTAGTATCCATTAAGGATACTGTAAATAATATGCAAAAAAAAGTAGATTCTATAGATTCAAAGATTGATTGCTTAGATGATAGTCTCAGTTGGCTATCCAAAGAAGACCAAAAGGCCGAATCATCATCCAAACCTCTTTGTTCACTATCTTTTGGCCCTTCTTTTAAAACAATCAAGAAATCACCAAGCCATTCCCTTATGCAATGCACTCATATCCATTTGCAGCCTTGGTACCTTAACATAGATGCCCTGTTAAATCCTCTAGATGAAATCACCGCCTGGTGCAATACCATGCGAGTTCCTGTCATACAGGCCCATCTTGATCAAGTAGGCAGCACCTACTTTGCAGTAAAGTTTTTATGGGGAATTACTAGTCTTTAGTGGCAATCTATACCAGAAGCTCAGCAATACGAGCGTGTACATAACTAGCCAGATTCTCTAGCTGCATTATTTAGATTATTAATTGATGAGTTTGCGGCAACAGAGAAATAAAATCCAAAAAATGGTTGTTAAAAATGGAGCTTTGCGATCTCAAGCAATTTGATGCTTTTGCTAAACAGTTTAGAAAGCTTGTATATGATAGTCGTAGCTATGCATCCACTAAAATTAAGCTAAAATTCCTGCATGCTTTGCCCTATAATCTGATCGACAGAGTCCTCTCTTATATTGATCTGAAAGGCCTAGCGATCAAAGATCTCACCCTCTCAGATGTTATTGACTTTGCCTAGCAAAATATTATGACTTTAGTCTCTGAGACTAAGTCCATGCAGAAGCTCAGCAAGCACTAAGCATCCCAAATCGCTCCAGTCTTCCCTGAAATAGCCCCATTTGGCTGTAGACCTTATGTGCAACCTCGCCGACATCAGAAGCAGCGTCGCCGGCATATTTCCTATAAGCGCCGCTCCTTTCCCAAAAAACATTCCTATGCACCTCCTCATCATTTCCTCAAGAAACGACGAACTACACGTCCTCCTTCCAAGCAGCCGATTTGCTACATCTGTCGCAAACCCGGCCACATTGCTCCTAACTGCTCCTATAACAATCCCGCAGTTAAATCTATTTTTTCCTCCAACGCAGCAGCGTGGTGGGATATAGTTGATGCCGATGAAGATCTTTATCTTCAAGAAGATATTTATGAACCAACTCTAGAAGATCTTCCAGATGAAGAAGATGCAACAGCATTAGAATCCCTTGCAGATGAACTTGAGCAGCCAATGACAAACATGCAACGAGGCTCACGACATTACAGACCATGAGAACACGAATGGTCTATTTTGTCCAATGAAGCACATGGACCCTGGTCACGCCATCATCATGAGGTACCTGAAAGACCAGAGAAGCCCAGAGGAAGAGGATATTCCAGAGGAGAATCATCCAGAGGGAGACAGCCCTCTCAGCCCAGACAACCGCCGACATTGCACAGACTTGATCATCCTCCTGTGCAATATCCAAGCTCATTTAAGCCAAGCGACTCCTGGATCAAAAACAAGTTCACCAGCAGAGAGCCGCCTAAAGAAATCAGAGAGCCAATATGGGAACAGATCCTACTAGCTGAAGAACCTGTCTTAAAACCTGTCTGAAATAATTACGTAGTGCAATATCAGTGAGGTTAATGCCCATGGTCTTATTTTTAGAATATGGATCATTTTTATTTTTATTATGAAAAATATCATTGTAAAATCTATTAGTTGGCCTATTATACCTTTGAAATGAGAAGTTTTTACCTAAGCTTTCAATAGTATTTCTAACTTGATTTTGCAGTTGAAGAAAATTAGTGCTCAACTTTTGGACCATTTTAAAGATAGATTCATTCTCATTTTTAGGAGTTTTATAATTATGTACCTAGTTGTTGTTAGCAGATGGTACCAAAGCCCTATGATCATTTATATTGAAGCCATTATTAGGATGATTTAATAGTACTAAATTATGATTGGGAGATGCAAGACTTAATGACAACTAAGTTAGGTTTGGGAGTTGATTTAAGGCTACGAGATTTTGGTTATTGTTTAGGAATAAGTTCATCACAAGCATTTGTGGGTTAATTATTGGCATAAAATATACCATTTGTCCTTGGATCTAATCATTGATGGTTACTAACTTAGCATAGGCTCTAGATAACAAAGTTATGGCTGGCATGGATCTCTTAAAAAATACAGAGGTCATGGGATCTACTACATCTTTGTGAATCTCTAGAACTAAAACATCATTAGGCTTATAAGGGTCTATGGTCCTGGTAAGCATTTTTTGAAATCTAGCATTTAAGGACCTAATATGATCACTTGCATCTCTTTTAATGGTAGATAACACAAGGTCTAAAAATCTTACCAAATTGATCTATAAACACATTGTTGAAATCATCCCAGCTAGTGATGTAATTATTAGGCAAGTTCAAAAACCATTTATAAATAACATCCTTAAAGGTGAAGGGGAATAAATTGAAATCTACATCCTCATGCACAAAATTTATCAATCTTAAGGCAACTTTAAAATATTTTATATGTTCTTCAGCAGTTATTATACCTCCATTGGACTAAATTTAGGCAAGTACTTCTTAGGGTTACGTGGGAGGTCATGTACCACACTTGGTACATTGATGGAAGACTCTCCCAATTAGGCCATACTTGGTTGAATATTAAAGGCAAAAGTACCTTGAAGGGGTGAAGTTGGAAGAGATTTGGATCTCTTACATCTACCTTTGCCATGTCTAACTTTCTTGTGGACATCAAGCTCGAGCAAAATCCCCTTAGTCTTTGAGTGTGATCTTATTCTAATATTGGGCATTTCCAACATGAAACTTGAGGATCCTACCTAAAATATGATGTATCAAGTTTAAATTTATAAGGAACAAAAGTTAGACCTACACATTGAGCTTATTTTGTAAAGGTGGTATGAAAAACTACAAAGGATATTGATCTTTGATTGAATTAGCTTAAAGATGCATTCAATTACATGAATATGATCTATCTTTATAAGTCTAAGCCTAAATAAACTTAGATATATGAAAGATATGCCAAAATTTGATCAAAATGAGCCATCCTAACCTCAAATATTATGGATTTTCAAAATTAAATCTAATTTTACCGAAAACAAGCATCAATACCCAAATAACTTCAATCTTTGTCTAAGGAAGCAAAAAGATGCATTACAAAGAGAAAATATCAATGATATTTATAATTATAAGTAAAGAATTCACTCAAAAACATAAAGATGCACTAATCTTTAGATAAAATAAATTAAGATCAACAAAGATTCAAAGAATTCATGGATCTCCATCTAATGTCAGTGGAGCTTCTCCTGTTGATGCTTTTAAAAGAACCATAGGTGCTCTTAGTGTTTAAAGAACACTTATCATTTTAGAATTTATAAAATTAGGAGCATGAGTTGTAGGTTTTGGTAATCTATTTGCTTGTGGTGAAATAACAGTAGAGCAAGATAAACTGTTCCACAATATTTATATGATTTGGTGGTTGGGAGCCACCCTGGTCCATTCTTTATGACTTACAGAAAGTTTTTGTTAATACTTAGTGAATTGTGTTCCATATTTAAGCTTATGAACTAATCTAAATGGATATTTATAATGAAGCTAAAACTAGAGTCATTTGGTGTAAAAAAGGGAGCAAAGAGAAGGGTAAGGCAAAACAAGAAAAAGTGATTGCCAATCTTAGTCTCAAATATCATGACAAAGCATCAATTGCCATTGAGTGAACATTCAAACCAATATACAATGTAAAATAGCCTAAGCTCAAATTTCACTATATACCAAGAAGATTTCAAAGGGTAATGTAGAGAGTCACAAGGAAGAACCAGGTCTACTTTAAGGATTTACTACTATAATCAAATAAAATTTGCACATTTGAATATAGAGCAAAATGAAGTGAAGTAGAATGTAAGATCATCCAACTAATTTAGCGTATGTACAAATTAGAAACCCTATGATTAGAAAATGTAACTCAATATTCAAATAAACCATTCAAATTCAAGACATTAACTAGTAATTGAGAGACAAACTATATTAGTAATTGACACATCAAATATGAACAATCTTTACAGAACTCCTTAATTATATTAGTTGATTAAAGTGTACATCATTTGCTCAAAAATATTTCTTTTACAAATGGTAATACATGCCTTTATATAAAATTTAAGTAGTATACCAGTTAGTTAGAATATACAGGTGTATAAAAGAAATAAGGATAGTTGTCCTCATAAGTTCTAAAATACACTTGTCTTCTACAATTAGACTAACCTAGGGGCAATATGCTAACAGACTAGCATATGACTCTACAATGGAGTATTCTATTTCAAAAAAATATATAAAATTATACAAAATAGAATATTGTCTAATTTGTTGGTGGGGGCTTTGCTTGTTATTGTTAAAGGATGCTCATGGCCTTAGTATGTTTCTCATTAACTAGCTCTAGATCCACAATAGGCTTCAAGATACACTCCTCCTCTTGATCTACCAATTCATTGAATTCTCTATCATTTCTAGGCATGGCCTCTTTAATACTCCTAGATTCATTTATCCTCTCTCCAATATTGAATATCATGTCTAAGATTTTACTGTTATCAGCCCAAATTTACCTTGGCTCTTTCCTTTAATTTATTAAATTACCAAAGTAGCCTTATGTTTGAATTTTTCATCACTTATGATTCCAAGGGTAGTGGGTTATGTAGGATCTGTAAGCATGGTCCCAAGAAGCTATTCAATCCTCATTATCTCCTTATCATCTTCTAAGAGCCTTTCCACATTATTGTGCCACACACTTAAACTTTGAACCTTGTTAATCACAATTCCCAAAATTATGCTCAAGTATCCTAAAATGATGGTTTTGAAGCTTGGGATGTATTTCCTTGCTTGCATGTTGAGAAATTTAGATATATTGTCTTCTGAGTTTTAACATTGTATGACCAGGCTCTTGGGTAATGCACTCTACCTTAACTTCATTCTTTTGAGTGCCTCAAATATGTCATAAAATGACTCATCAAGCATTTTGGTCATTGCCCCAAGTATTGGTAGAATTGCCTATGTCTCCATGTTTTCCTTTTCTCTTTCTAAATTATAGATCCTCTACTTCATGCCCTAGATTCTAGCTTTAGCTTGTGATGATTGGGCCTCGATCAATCTTTCCACATCCTCTTCATGAATGGAAGCCTCACCAAGATATTGACCCTCAACTGGGGTTAATCCCACAAAGGGCTCCACTTTTTTAAAGGTGAATTCCTCTATTCCAACCACAATTATCCTGGTTGTAACCCTTTCTAATCTAGTTATTTCAAGGTTGAATTAGATGGTAGTGACTGGTTTCTTGAATTTGGGAGGTTTTAAGATCTCCACACCTGAGCTAATAGATGCTCTCAGAGCATCCATCTTCTTACTTTCGAGCTTGAGTGACCAAAATCCTCCTTTCTTCTTACTCCTTCACCATAGCCCTTATCCATGGCTTCATTTCATCTTATATCTCAACATCAAAAACTCTTGTCATGCCCTATGAATGGGAAAGAGGGTTTTTTTTGTAATTTTATTAAATGAACCAATCAGGGATAACTAGCCCAAGAATGGGGAATTCATCACTGAAAAAAATTACCTCACTTTTGGGGTGAGAGATGGTCAGTTTTAGTCTCTTCCTTGGTCCTACAGGAAGCAATGCTAGCTCTGCTTTCCTCTTTTCCTAGGATGCCATAGGGACCATACCTAAAGTAAGCTCTTTTCCTTGATCTTCCCCAGGCTCTCATTCTTGGACTAGGGCCTCTTCAAGTTGTTCCTCTTCTCTATTAGTGTCATATGCCTCTGTAAGTTCCTTGAGGGTACCCTCAAGTGCCTCTTCTATCTCTAAGGCTATCATTTATATGTACTAAACTGGGGAAGGTGGCCTTTGTGGGAGTCTTGAAGATTAGGGCCCCTCTCCATGCCTCTCTTTCAATTTCATTTCTCCTACTTTCTCCTTACCACAACCTTGTTCATCCTAGCCTTACACAACCTGCTCTTGGGGTTGTGGTTGTGGTTGCTTTACTTGGGGTTGCTCTTGGGTTATTATAGATGGTCTAGGCAACAAGTGATATTGTAAAGGATGAAAATTTCATGCTTCTCATGATGACTTATCAGATTTGGTTAACTTGTATTCAAGCTTGATGTTGTGGCCTTGGATCCTGACCAATACTTATTCATAATTTTTAGCCTTAATATCGATGGTGTCATGAACGCAAAGTTAATGTAGATACTCAAGCTTGGGGAGCTTCTTGTCCTTTAAATGCTCACCCACTATTTTCTTTGGATCCCACATTTTATGTTTATCCAATTGGAAGCCAAATGAATCCCTATGTGTGTACATGATTTTTACCTATTTCTAGTCTTTCAATATGGTTTTCCCAATAATAAAGGGGAAGGGGTGGAGTATACCCTTCCTCTTCTCCTTATAGGTCCTGTCAATGCCATGGATGAGTTGGGAGGAAATTTCTTACTCTGCAAGCTTACTTGGAACATATACTGGCAATTTGTAGGGCTGGGACATGATCCCCTCAATATTGATAACTATATAATCAAGGTAATACCATATGCCCCCCATCAGTTCAACATATTTTTTGATGAGTGCATGGACCCTAGGTATGGGAAAACTTGTGATGGCCTCCACTATGGCTGGGTAGATGCAGTCATAAATAAACTACATATGGTCCCTGTACTTAAAGATGTGTAATTTAGAGTAATGGAGGGAAATTGTAGTTTTTTCCTTAGGAGACCAATTTCTAATATTAGGGAAGCTGATTGAGGCGAGTAGGGAATCCAATAGGTATGAAATAATGTAAAATTTCTTAGATGTTTTCCTTTTAATGGCATTGAATTGCTTGTTGAGGAAGACACTGATCAAATCTCCAATTGGAGGGGTGAGCTTTTCTTCCACCATGACATGTAGAAAGGGGACCTATATTTTATTCACATAGGTGGTTGAGGGGGATCCAAAGGATCAATTTAACAAGGTCATTATTACACTAATACCCTCCCTAAATTGGAGTATTAGGATTTTTCCCTCAAAGTCCCTGAAGATATGGGGTCCTTGGTGTTGCCAGGGTCTAAGGATGGAATCCAGGTCATGTTTGGAGGTCCACTCTTTGATCTTAAATCCACATGGGTAAGAGGGAGCTTATAATATTTCTCAAAAGTAACAAGGGAAATATATGTTATCTTTTTGGAATTTCCCTCCCTAATGATCCATTCATTATCTAATCTATAATAAACAAAGATGGGGGTAAGGATGTTTATAAAATATAATACCTTAGGTTTTGTTATGGCATGGTGAAGGCCAGCCATCTGAATTACAACCAAGTCATAGTGCCTCTTGCTTTTGGTGGTGATTCTCTATTCCTCCTTAGAAATGGGTGGCAAATCCTCTACCATGAAGAAGAGCTTAAACCAATTCTTAATGCCTAGGACATTTAGGGATACAAGGTCTAATTTAGTATCTTTGAAGATCTGACCTTGATTATCTGTTGACAAGTAGAGCTTGGTCTCTTCCTTCAATTACTATCTATGAGCTGCCATGGTCCTTATTTTTAGTAACTATTCACACTACATTATAGATAATCTTTGTGAAAGCTTTCTTGTGCTCAAAAACATAATTAAGTTCTCCTTGGATCAAATTATAACTAATTGAGTCCATTTGGGTTATTTTTATGTAGGGTTTAGGGTTTTGGAGCTTTAATGGTGGAATATATCAAAATTTGGCTAATACATGCCTTAGATTTGATTTGGACCTTTCCCTTTATACCTTTAAATTTTTAAACCCACAATATCTTTTATTTTATCCTTTTATGCTTGCATGGTGCCTATGTGGCATCGATTTAGGCCTTTTGTGGCATTTTTCATAAATGCCATTTGAACACTAGCTGCTGGTATTTAAAATACCTTATTTTATTTCACATCATAGGATCAAAATCCTAGATTAACATGAGTCATTGATTGTAATCTAGGCCCTTACCCATGATTGGATCTTTTTATGGCAAACTCTGTGGTTGTGATACTTGGTGTCTTTACGTGCTCATGAGCCTTTAAAAAATCATGAGCACCCTCATGCCATTAGATCAAAATCTATCAACAAAGGATGAAATGTGGGATCATCCTGTCAACTCTACCTCAAACGAGCTTTCACCACATGTTGAATTCATAGGCTCTCTAGGTCTTGTTGAAAATTCTATGGGAGATTCATGTCATTGAATCAAAATCTAGTGATGAAGCATGAATCATTGATCTGTATAATTGCCCAAACTTTAAATTAGCACATTATTAAAGGTGTGACTTAGATTTAAATTCCTTAGGCTAAGGGTTATTTCATGTTTATTAAGCACAAAACAAACCTTAAGATAAGAGATTTATGTCTAAGTTTTCTAAATTACATAAAGGGGACCAAGGTTAAATGTTCTAAGCCAATGTTTATGTTGTGTTTTAGCATACACAATGTATGATTGGTTTAAAATATTTATGCCCAACCCTACAAATCATGATCAAAAGGGGTTCAAAATGATATAATGGTCTAATGTTAAAAGGGTTTTAATGTATTAACAAACACATGAAAACCTTTGGTCCAAATTCTATGTAACAAGGACCTCCTTTTAAAATAAGATTTAGTATAAGTCTGTAGTTTAAGGTTCATGATATTTAAGCAAAATGCCATGGGGACCTTAAAGTATAGATTTAAAATAATCTTATTTTGCATATATTTAGATCATAAGACCATTTCTACATTTTACAAATCAAAGATTTCCAATGTTTAAGCATTTTTTGAGCACTTCCCTTAGATTGTAAAGCCATTTTTGAGTGTTCCAACAAGATTTTGGAGTATATTTTGACCATAAATAGAATAATTCATTATCTTAAATTTGATGGTCTCATAGAAGTCAAATATGTCCTGATGGACATCAAATAATGGTCATGAAAATGTCAATTTTAAGTTAGTGAAGCTTTTAATTTGATGGGCTGAAAGTTTATGGTCATGTACACATCAAACACATCCTCACAGACGTCAAATGATGGTTGCACAAACATTGATTTTAAGCTCATAAAATCCTTGTCACATAATGTGAGAGTGCCAAGTGGCTTCCTAGGGCCTTGTACCTAATTAACTCTATTGGATCAATATTGATGACAAAGTGACAACCATAAGATTGTAATTCAAGAGCTCGCTTATGATTGGTTGATTTATCAGGCAAGACCCATTTGTCTTTGATCATCGAATGCAAGGGTGTTGCATGTTGATCATTCAAGCCTTTCATAGTTTCTTGAATTTTCAACTATGCCTCACTCCGTCTGATTGAGCCTTTATCATAAATTGAGAACCATTGATCACAATCTGAGAGCTTGAACGTGATTGGCTAGTGGGCTATGTACATGATTATGTTAGGCCTTCCTCATGCCATATGATTGGAATGCCATGAGGAAGTGTGAATCATTAGATTATCTGAGGTGCATGCTATTTAAGCTAAATCTCAAGGTTTACTCACTCTATTGGATCAAAATCCCATGATAAGGTGAGGGCCATTGGATCTTGTAAGATGCAAGGAACTTAAGTTAAGACTGCAGTGATATAAAAGACCTAGGCTAAGGTATAAAGACTAAGGTCTTGATTGTATTAATAAATAAGTTGGGGATTTAGGATTAAAACCTTAGACTAAGGTATAAAGTGAAGGACCAAGCTAACATAGAATTGGACTTGGGGGATCAGAACTTAAGATAAGACATTAAGACCAAGGTCCTGTTAGTATTTAATAAATACAATGGGGCAAACCTTAGGTTAAGCTAGGAAATATTAAAAGGACCCTGCATAATGAATATTAGTTAGGCCCATAAAGAACTTTAAATGGGGAATAACAAAGGGGACCAATATTTTTACACTAAGTCTTAGTCATGTTAAAAAACATGACTAAGCTTTAAAACATGAGTTTTACACTTAGGTCCAAAATGAATTTAAAAAGGGTTCCTATCATTTTGGTTCCCACCATTATTCAAATTTGAATTGAGGGTTTTTCTAGGGTTTTGGAATATGAAATTATTAGGAAAAAACACTATGGAACCTGCAACTAAAATCCATAAAGAACACTTCTTATCACTATTAGGCCAAAACTAAAGCAAAACATAATAAGTAATCTCATTTTTGACGAAGTAGATGATCTTCAAATTCTACAAATGACCTTAACATGCTAAATTTTCATGTTCAAAGTTAAGTGTTTCTTAAGGGCCTCAAATTTCAAGAATGGGGGTATGTTGGTCCCAATAGGATGATGATGGTGAATGGTAATGATACGTTATTTTAGATGATACCATATGCTAGGGGGTCCATATTGTGCACCAAACTTAGATTGAAGGTAGTGGTTGGATATACATATTGACACACCAAGTGAAAATTGGGTACCACAAGAATTCCTTGTCATAGCCTTAATAGTTATGCAAAACATTAAGGTTGTTCTAAGATGTGAATGACAACACCACCAAATCATTGTTGCATTAATGAGTTGGTTGTTCATTATGTTATATCTCTTGAAAATTTATTTTTTATAATAGTTATATTAGATAATAATAAATGCAATAATATTATATAATAATATAATATAGCATAAGAATGTAAATGGGTTGTTATATCTCAATTGAAACCTAGGTTCACTATCCCTGTCTCATGTTTCATGCACACAATGGTAAACAATAATAATCATATATTTATAGTATAGGTAATGGTACATAACAAGATTGTGTGTTCTTTCATATAATGTGGCAATAAACTATACAAGGAGGAAACATTTTATTTTTTGAAGAGCTTGAGCAATAAGGAAATGGTGGAAAAAGGCTAAACAATCAAAAACATGATATCAATAAAATATTAACTCCTGGATCTAAAAATTACATCCCTTCCAATATTGCTTACACCATAAAAGAATTATTATTATGATTTTTTAATAAGTATTAATAAATTGTAAAATTAATAACTTTCAAGTACCATAATGATGTCACAATTTCTAAATAAAATGCTCTACCTTGCTTAATTAAATAGTTGCCACGTTGCCACATGAAATTAAGTAGTTTTAAAAGTAGAGGTGTGGTGATGCGTGTCACCACTAGAAATATGGTGGCATGGCATGTGCTGTGTGTCACATTTTTAGTCATTTGAGATGGGAAAATACTGCCTTTTAAAAAAATATTTATACATTAAATAAAATCAATGATCTGCTCTGTTCTTCTATGATATTATTTTTTTCATATAATTTTACCTTCTTATGTTTATACTCTCCATGCTCATGTTGATTATACATCTGCTTCCAACCAATATTCACTCTTGGCATTCAAATCTACCATTGCTTTTGATCCCAATAATGCATTCATGAATTGGTTTCCCATTATCTCCTTTTGTAACTGGATTGGCATTATTTGCTCTTCTGATACACATAGAGTTCTTGTGATAAATTTGGCACGCATGGATTTGGAGGGTGACATCTCTCCTCTTATTTGGAATCTATTGGCCTTTTGTCAATTGATCTCCTATTTAATCGAATGCAAGGGAGTATTCTAGCTGAGCTGAGTCTCTTATCATAGTTGGAGGTCCTTTGCTTGGGGACAAATTACATCATAAGTACTATTCCCTCTTCCCTTGGAAACGTCTCCATATTGACAGACTTACAGCTGGGGATAACTAAAGTGACTGGTCACATTCCTCTTGAATTAGGAATGCTCAATAAATTATATATTCTCTACCTTCATACAAATTAGTTATCAAGCACCATTCCCCCTCTACATGAAACCTCTCTAACTTGATTTTTTAGCTTTGCATAAAAATATTGTCATAATCCCCATTCATATTGAATTTTCTAGGCTCATCTAGCTATAGATGTTATACACTTATGAAAATCAGTTATCAAGCACCATCCCCTCTTCTTTATGAAACCTCTCTACCTCAACTGGTTTATCTTTGTAAATAATTCATCTCACAGGCCCCATTCCTACTGAATTGGGTAGGCTAATATGACTATATCCACTATACCTTTATTAAAATTAGCTATCACTTACCATCCCTTCTTTTATAGGAAACCACTCTGCCTTGATTGGCTTGTCTTTATATGCAAATTATCTCACTGGTTTCATTGCACCCACTTTCTACTTTTGCCACAATGTCACTCTTTGTTAACCAACTAGAGGGGGTATTTATGCTGAGCAAGTAATCTCATATGATCCATTATTTTTGAATTGGATAGTCTCACCTAGCCACATACTCTCTAACCATTATAAATTCCATGGAAGAATACAAAACAATAGGGATTAGAATAACCAACAGGAGGGAAGATCCACTTATGTGAAGGTTTTGGAAGGCCACCATGGAAGAGAAGTCGACCTCAGCCTTATTTGGGTTTTCCTATGAGGAGAGATGCCTCTACCCCTTTTAACCCACTGTGGCCTCCAGAACTATTGTTGCCTTCTTCCTATTGTTCTATGTGGGCAACAAGATAGAGATAGGGAATTGGAATGCCTACATTTTAATTTTTTGCATGCCCAGTTCCGATTCCCAAGCCCACAACCTAGGTGATGGAAACAATGCTTGTTTATTTCAATGCCAAAGAAATAAGATTTCTTGAATAATGTGTACATTTTTTGAGCTTGCACTCTTATAGTGCATTTAATTCCATGTACTGCACCTCATAGTTGGAAGAATTGATTTCATTAAATGCATTCATATCAGCCAATAATAAGTGATGAAGATTTTTTAATTAAATAATATTTTTATGTGGATCTCTAAGCTACCAACACAACTATACATGTAACATGCTTGCTCAAAATCATTGCAATCCTAAATTAACTACACAACACTACAGATGACAGTAAAAGAATTATAAATATTTTGCAGTGATTATTTTGATTTATATGAAGGGGGTAATACCACAAAAACTTTTAATCTAATAAGAAGTTGAAAAAATGACTTTTTTCATATATTTTGTTAAATAAAATGCAACATTTTTATGGAAAAGGTCATATATTTTAACACACTCAAATCTATAAGATTTTAATAGTTTAAAGCTTTCAATTTAATTACAAGTCAAACTAAATTGATGGCATATGTATCCCTTCAGGACTAATAATAACAAAATAAATGATTTTTGCTAATACAAATTGGATTGTATGGAGTAATAACCCCATGCTAGAAACCAAAGTGTTAAAGCATGGTAAATCTCCCCTCTTAGTGTATTTTTTGGTATGTACGATTGGATGAGGCAAAAAAATGATTCCTCATAGCTCACAAGCTTTTCTTATAAAACATGTTTAGGGTTTTCTTAGGGAAAATGGATCTAATGGTTAAGATATATTTGATCTAATGGATGGGACTTAGAGTCCCTTTAAGCCTTGTTTTTTAATATTAAATGTTTTATTTATTTAACAAATGTCACTTAGAAACGTTTCTTAGTGGCATGTTAATCTATTAGTGTCGTAGACCATTAAACAACTTTCAATTAATTTCATGGGGTAATTTGGGTTATTTTATTATGGTTTGATTAAAACATTATTATTATTTTATTAAATCTCAGAATAATTCTTACACAATAATGGGTGGGCCACTTTATAAGCCAAACATTGCACTCTACCATCACATAGTTTAATTTTGCAACCCCTGCGTAGTGGTATTATTTTACCAATGTAAGGATTGGACATAGAAATATTTAGTGAAGTCATATTGTGTAATAAAATTCTTAAATTTTATTCATTTAGGCCTATATTTTATTAGTATGTTTGAACATTACATTTTGGTACTAGAGCTTGAATTATAACACTAACATCTCTGGGATTAATTATGTTTATTTTTGGGTTTTTTAATCAGCACCAATCACATTTCAATTTCATGCACAATGGATTATGAGGTAGGACAACTATCTTCCATGTAGCTAAGACACATATCCCCACAATAACTAGTGGTTGACTTTGGTAGGACATGGTTTAGGGAGAGAGAGTTAGGGATTCAGTTAGATCATATGCTTCTATATATAGGCCCACAACCTAATATATAGAAGCCCCTTTAAATTTTATCCCTCAAATTTTATAAGCTTTCTATAAAATCTTCAAGGTAGTATAGGAATACCTTCTCCCTATGGTGAAGGGAGTTAGTGACCGTGCAACTCATTCAAGGCTCCATGCATTATAGAGAGGGTTCTCAAAATCACTCTAGAACCAAGGGTAGTCATCATATAAAAGGTGTTATAGTGACACAAGGATGAGAGTCATCCTAGGAGGGACCCATAGATCAAGGTCTCTTTAGTGTTGATTTTTATTAGTCATGATCACCCAAAGATCACTGCTAGAGGTTGAGATCCTTGATAAAAATATTATCATAGATCACAATCACCATGACATGAGAGACATGGACGGATATCCATGGCTGATCATATTTGTGAGTTCACTAGATAATAACCTCTTACCTTTTTTATCTTGATTGATGGAATAGAGGCAAAGTCTTGGTTATGTAATCTTACTAGATTATTTAGCACATATGGGTACTCTAGGAGCATCAGAGCTTGAATAGATACCCATTTATTAAGAGGATTGAAATTGGCATGGTGGGAGGAAGAGGAGGTTAAGAGTGTTTTAGACATTGATACCCTCACTTGGGAGGATTTCTGGTTTAATGATCAGTATATTACAAGACACTTCCAATGTTAGATGATTAATGAGTTTTATGCCCTTAAAAAGTGTGGTTGTATTATTGTAGAGTATGTTGTTAGATTCCTTGAGCTCCTCCCATATGTAAAGTTTTCTTAGGATGAAGAGATGCTAGTGAATCACTTCATTAGATGGATTAATTTTGACTTAGCAGTTATTTTTCACTTCCTCGACTATAGGACCCTCTAAGTCATGATTGAGAAGGCAGTGATTCCATAAGAAAACATGGATATGACTCAAATGGTCTAAGAGCGCTTGAAAGGGCAGATTTAGGTAGAGTGTGATAAAAGAGATTGGGTAAATTCACCACCTCCCAAAGGTGGCTTTAGAGAGCCAAAACCCTAGTCATAGGCTAATAACATGGCCAACCATAGGGATAACATAGCCAATAATAGGGATAATAATAGAGGTGGGGCAAGTGATGTTCCACATAAATTTTTATAAAAATTGTGAGAGGATCTGATAGTGACATAGATGATCCTAGGGATATATTCAAGGATTTTCCAATAGAGGCTAGGTTAGACACTTGCTCAAACTTAATAGTCCAAGCAAGGGGGTGCCAATAGAGGTCATGACATTTACTTTTGGATCTTCCACAAGATTAGTACTATGAGGTAGTTATTATATTTTAGAAGGACCCCATTATGTTAGGGATTTACCTTAGAGGTCTACAAATAGTACATGGCTACAAGTAGTGGGATTTGAGTAGATAATGGGTGATATTGGACCAAAAACCAAATTATATGCCATAATAGATGATCACTAGGATGACAATTACACTATAGTGGTAGAGGTGGTTGGTAATATCGGTGGAATGCTAGTATCATTTATTTTTGACACTAGTACATCATATTATTTTATTTCACCTTTAGTAGTATATCGATTCAAATTGGTTGCTACTAGGCAATCAAACCCTTTGGTGGTTGAAATGGATACTTGGGCTGAGAAGCCCATCATCTTATTATGCCATTGTTTCATGCTAGATTTAGGAGTGTTCCACATCACCATAGATATAATTATTTTTTATTTTGGATCATATGATATAGTTTTGGGTAGGGACTATTTAGAGACCCATAAATATTGTATAGATTTCTATGCCAAGATCATCTAGTGCCATGAGAATTTGAGTGTAGATATGGTTATCTTTGGCCTTCAGAGACTAGTTTACTTATATAGGATTTATCCAATGTAGCGTAGGTAGAACATCCATAAAATATGTCAATTGTATACCGTTTGGGTGAGACATAGATCTAAGGATGATGTAGATGTGATTACCTTGGATTCTCACCCTATTTTGAGAGGTTTCATATGTTTTTTATGATGAGTTACTTGGCATGCCTCCTTGACGTGATATTGATTTCACCATTGATATTGTGTTTGGGATGGAGCCAATTTTAAAGGATCTATATATGAGGACTATACTTGAGATTAATGAGATCAAGATTCATCTATAGTGTTCTTGGAGAAGGGATATATTCACCCTAGTGTGTACCATTTCAGGAAATTTATAATATTAATCAAGAATAAGGATGGTTCTTTTGATATTTGAATCAATACAACCATATTAATAAAGTGACTAAATAAAATAGATATCCTTTGCCTCAAATCAATGAGTTTTTTTATCAAGTCAAGGGAGATAAGGTGTTCTCTAAAAGTAATCTGACATATGCTAGTGCTAAGAGGTTAGATTAAATTTTTTTAATCAACGATAGTTTTTATACATGTGCAACCTCTAAAGAGACCTATCTATTATGGGAATGGCTCAAATCTTTTGTCACATTTTATGGTAAATTTAAATATCCTATAGAGGGTTTGTCAAGTAACCTAACAACTAAAATTAACACCTATTCTATCATGAGTTCATGATGTTTTCCATATATTAGTTTTGAAAAAAAATATTATAGATATATCTCATGCTATAAATTGGTATGCCTTGTAGGTGATGGAGGATGAGGAAGTTAGTTTGGAGCCCATCAAGATTTTGGAGCGTCAGAGGATGGGCCTTCAAGGGAGAGACCTAGACTAGGTTAAGGTCTAGTGGGACATATATGATGAATGTGTCACCACTTGGGAGGATGCAACACCACTTTAGGTTCATTACCCACATCTTTTTATGAGGAAGTATTCACAAGTGGTGGGGGATGTCACATCAACTTCAAGCTCTACTTTTGTAGTTTGGCCTATACTATTTTATTATCATTGTATTTATTATATTAGGTAGTATTAATCTCATCTTATATTATTATTTGATGTATATTTCACTCATGTATATGATCATTATATTCTCTTGTTGATAATTTATAATTAAAGTAATGTTATTATACTGCCATGACATGTGGATTATAATAATGGCAAGTGACTATTTCTAGTTCTATATGGATTTCCATGGATATTGTGATGTGTTAGTTATTGTATAGAGTTTTAATGTTTCTTATTGCTCTATTAATTAACTCTATTATTGGATTATCCATGTATTTTTGTGATTGGATATTCACATTATGTGTGATTTAAGTTAAATTTCAAACTATGTATGTAAGTTATGTTTTTATATGTACCCATTATGGGTACAATTCCAATATAGATATGTGATTCATTGTGAATATGAGATCAATTATTTAATTTTGTATAATTTATGTGACCATGATGAGGTCTACGAAAGTTTTGAGACATTTCCTTGAGACACGTCATTGGATTATTATTATTATTGTCATGTTTTATGAAAATTTTGATAGCTATAATGAATGTGCAGGTGAAAAATATTAATGGCAAAAAAGTGAAGGACAAGAGGTGACCATTAACCCAAAGCGGTACCTCTCCTATATTTTTCATAGGGGACATGTTTGGCATGTGTGTCATGAATATCTTATGTATAATTTGACTACTTTGTGTTTCAAAAACATTCTTGTTGACTCCTTTATCGACCTTGAAATTTACACCATAATCATCTTGATTAAAACATTCTTGTGTAATTAAACCTACGTATGTAAAATTTGCATTAACCTCTTTATACGCTTAAGTTTTTGGAATTATAGAAAAATAAATTTAAAAAATATTCAAAAAATGACATTTTACCTTCCAATGGCAAAAATAATGTGCTATTGATATTGGAATCTTTTAAGACTTTATAAAAGTTAATATATCAAATATTTGCCTTCTATAGGAATATCCCAGGAAGAGGTGAAGCTATAACCTAAGATTAGACACTTGTCCATTTTGGATAAGTTGTAAAATACAAAAACCCTCTACCCCTTAAGTAGAAAAATATACATCATTATCAATTATTTGATTGCTACAAAATTGTGGAAGAATTGGGAAAACATAATTTGCACAAGGGTTAAAGACAACTGAAAGAGTAAAATTTAGAATAATAGGAGTTGAGCTAAGTGTACTTAGTCCCTTATGAAATTGTGATGTAATTTACTTACTTATTATGTGTGAAATCTTATGAGCTATTGTTGGGGAAAGTGGAAAATAAGGGGATAGCTTTAAATACAATTTTATGACCTTGAGGGTTACTTGTTGGCTTCCTTTCCCTTTTATCTTATTGAAGGAGAAACTTGGGACCCTATAGGCTGGTTATTGTCTTCCCTTCTTATTTACCTTGTTGAAGACATTATTGGAGAATATATGGACATGAAGGAGACACTTTGGTACATATGGGATGCTTGTTATTTTAACTTCTTATTGGTTTTCTTTACCCTTAGTTCTGCATGGCAATTACTACTCATGTGCGTAGAAGAAGCGATAAGCTAACATGCTAGTGCACTGGCATATCATGTGAGTGACATCACGTGCTCACCCTAGTACTCATGAACCCTGAGGTGGAGGTCTACCAATTCCTTCTTCACTATTGCCTAATCCTCTAGATCTAGTATAACCACTTCCAATAATGCCTCATGTGTCTCCTATAACAATAGGTGCACTAGAGATAACAAACATTGGGGGAGGTTGATTAGTTATTATTGGGCCTATAGTCTGCCCACTAGTTAGATTTTTTCCACTAGACATTACAAGGTGATCCATAGGATTTATTACAATGGAAAGGTACAAATTAATGGTAAATAATTATCTTAATCTTACACTTCCAAAGATTCCTCTATAGGCTTAATTTTAGATTCAAATTTATATTCTACATTGTTAGTATTCAAATTTATAATAAGAATCCTATCAAAATCAAATGCATGAGAATGCATTGTGGTGGGGGAATTGGGTCTATTTGGACTAGGTTCCACTATTAATGTTTGTCCTACTTATTTTATACATACTTGTGTTAATGAAGGGTGTATATCCATGGTTAGGGAGTAATTAGCATGCCTTTCTTCCCTCCTACGAATTCTCATGCCACTTATAGTATGCCCCCATTTACCTCTAGGATTGCTACCTCTCATAGCCTTATGCTTGGATTCATCATACTTACATTTCCATAGTTATCACTATCTGACTTTCATACTAAACTACATATCCCATAATGATGCATAACCCCCCATTTCCCCACTAGTCATGCTCTTGATGTGCATGAGATTTTACCCATCCATGGGGAAGTTATCAAGTCCACAATCAACCATAAGCTTCTTAATCTCTAAAGGAAATTTTTTGAGATACCTCCCACATAATTCCCTCATAAATTTGAATTGTGCTTCCTCCAAACAATAGTATGTAGAGATAACATATTCAAAAACATAGTTATTGAACACTCTTTTCCACCACACGTGTCCAAGTAACTTTTAACTTTGCTAAGGTTGTTTATCGCTCTATTGACCAAGGAACCTTCTATCCATAATTTCTTGAATGATCTTGTGCATATGTTGAAATCCAATCATGCAAGTAAATGAGTAATTATATAAATAATATTTCATAAATAGAATCATATGAGAGCTGATCTAACCATGTGCATGTAAATTTTTTTGGTTTAATATGCTGAAGTGTAAAGTTATTCTCTATGGTACTAACCCAACGTTTGACATTTTCTAAAGATAGTTGTTTAAGCATATTTATACCATCATGCTGACAAATGTAATGGGTCCCAACAATAGAACCAAAATGTTGGGTTTATTTATATCCTTAGTTATACATGACTAAGTACTAGTCACATGGTTAGAGGAAGGGAGAAGCCAATGTACTAACGCATTGGCATATCACAAGAGTGACCTCCCACACTCACCCAAGGCATGTATCCTAGACTGATTCCTATCAATTATGCCATGCAATTATAAATAGACAAATATTATTTAGGTACTTGAGTTAATATATTTAATCATTGTTATTATAAATATCATTATAAAGTTATCCATTTGATGCATTCACACAGTACAAGTACTCTAGTATCATAAAGTAAAATTAACACCAAATAGACTCAACACATCAAGATTCATACAATATTAGTTCCATTTATCTCATTTGATAAGATTACAAAGGTAATTCATTTAGTACATAACCTCTCTAGATATCTATCTTGACAATAACACCATATCTACTTTCAATAACACTTTCTAATCAAACCCAAAAGGGTATTTATAGATTATTGAATCCCTTCTTTGGTTGCATTAATACATTAAATATGACAAGCCAATGATTTTTTTATAAAAATAAGTCATGATGAGTTGTTACAATAAAGTTCATTTTGAATGAGGCCTAACAACCCCTGTATACTCTCTATACACTAGATATTTGATTTTATGTTCCTCCTCCTTTGTGAGCAAGTGCTAGATTAATGCTCTCATTAATTTATAATACTTTTATGAACTAGTTTATAATTTCCTCTGCTTCATGTGCCCTTGTTCTAGTCTTGCGCTTTTTTGAGTCTTGTATCTTATGCTTCTCATTCTTTATTTCCTTGTATTTCATAACACCTATCTATGCCAAGGTCTTTCATGATGTTCTCCCCTATTTATCTCTTCTAATTTGTTCTCTTTGGTAGGTACACCCACTTTAGTTACTTGATATAATAATTTGGGATGCCAATCTCATAAAAAACCAACAATTGTAATTTTGCGCCCCAAGGAAACTTATGGTTAGGCAAGTGATGCACCTTTTCAACATCTTGTTTAATTTTATTGACAAAGTACATGGAGTAATCATACATTTTTACTTTGTCCATTTGTATGGTGACATAGAGGTGGACCATATCCACCTCCTTCCACCTATAATTGCCTCCTAACTTGGTTGTGTCTAAGTGCACAACTACTCAAATTATAGGATTGGTCAGGCTTATGATGTACATGGTGTGGCCTTAGTTTTTTATATTATAGCACTACCCCCATTTTATCAATTGCCTAACCTAATCCTCAAGATCTATGTAAACATCAAGACTGGAACAAAGTAAACCCATTACTTTACTATTCTCTCAGGGGTAATTCTCATTCTGCACCCAACAAAGTAGAAGTAGTCTTAATGAATGAACAAAATTAGAAAGAAAACCACCTCTTGTGGCTTAAAAAATAAGGTAGTTGGAAGAGTTAGAGAACCTCCACATCCTTCATCAGGTTGTATACCATGAGATAATAGGTGATCTCATTCTTGGTGTTTTGGTGATGCATCGATAATCTTGTTGAAAGTCAAGTTCATTTCTAGTTTGTTGATGATTGTAATTGAGGACCTGACAAGTGGAAACCTTAGAATCCCAGTAATCTGTGCATAGAATTATCTCCACATATTACATTTCCTAAATAAAAATAGGAGAGGGTGGTGGTGTTGTCACAACCTTATTTTCCACCCATGCCATTTCTAGTTCTTTTCCATCAGATGTCCCTTCTTACAACTTTATGGGGTCTGTACCTCATGTGCCATGTTCACTAGATCCTTATTATTGGATATAAATAAGACTTAATTCTTATGTTCCCTCATACCATTATACTTTGAGAATCGATGGCAATGGATCTCTACTCTTATTAAACTTTTGATTTAGCCATAAGATTGATCAAGGTCCTCAAAGGTTAACATGTGACTGAACAACTCTCCCACATGAATACATTTTGATTCTTTTTTATCTAGACTTAAAATGCTTTGGCTTCTTGATTTAACCTCCTCTAATGGTATATTTGATGCCTACAACATGAAACTATGTCACACCTAATCCTATGGTCATTTTACCACTTCTTTTGTTGAATGTTCTTCACCACAATATCTACTTGACATTTTATCACTGAAACACTATGTAGTCACCTTCTCTTGTCACTTGTTCATGCTTTATTTGAGATCTATAATGGCTTATAAGTTTTTTATAAAATTTAAAATGGAAGGTCTGCCTATCTTTTATAGGTGGATAATTACTTTTAAATTAACATCCCCATGCCACCATCCATCATTGCAATAATTTAATGTTTTAAATGGTATGCCTTGGTGTCTATTTGTCATGCTTGACATTCATACCACTTCATCATTAATAAATGCATGTTCCATCCTATGCAAATTATTGCATCTTTCCCAAAGTGCATGCCAGCTATAAAAATTTAAATTTCCTAGTTTGTTCATAAGAAACTACCTTTTCTATTTTAACCTATTTTTATAATGGTATTTCCTTTTCCATATTCATTATGCTTACCTGGGTCATGCACCACCTCTTCCATGTCTCTCTCTACCTCTTACACACATCCCTCATGCACCCTATTTTGTGCACCCCATTATCTTCTAAGCTTTTTGATATCTCATGGTTTTTCCATTGTTTCATTTATGTGCCTTCTCTATACACTTGATTTACATGATTTTTTCATGCACCTCCTTCACATGCTTCCTCTTTCATGATTTTATCTTAAGTAGATTATCCATTCTTAAAACCTACCCCATATTAAAATCTATGTGTGATCCTCCACGTCATAAAACAGTGTAATTCATGTCAAGAAATAAAGAGAGAGTGCTTACTACCAAAAGAGTATAAAAAAGTGTCAAATAAATTACCAAATCCATGAAAATAATGCCACACTTATTTGAAAATGAAATAAAATCCTAGACTAATCTATTGGCATATGCCTTATTCACTTAAGTGAAGAATTACATAGAATGGTAGGGCTGGAGCTGACTACCATTGAAATGGCCTGGTAGGAATTGGCCATCTAATATTTTCAATTTACAAGATCTTGTCGATCAAATAACATGAACAATAAATAGACCATCCCATCAGATCTATAGTTTACCTAATTGGTGATAAACTTTGAATCATATACTGGGACATGAATACACAGATTAAAAACTTTAGTTTTGATATATCGATAATGCCAGGCTTTCTATTTTTGTTTCTCAACTCATTGGTGCTAGTGGGTGAGAAAGTATGTTTCATATAATTGAAGTAGAGAAGCCATACACACTTTTATGGATTCATCACCATCTAATCTACCTACACATGTAATATGTAAATAAGGCACAAGGATTTATATTGGTAAAATTACTTCTGAACGAAAGGCAAGATTAAAAGGAGTACTCTTGTTCAACCTTTTCTATGTGGTCCTACATGCCCATAAGATGATGAAAACTTAATCACCCCAATCAATATGACTAATTTTGAAAATATTAGTCAGTGTGTTACCTAGGACCTTGTTGAATGCTTTAGCTATGCCATTAGCTTGAGGGTGGTATGGAGTGGTCTTATGGTGTGAAATCATGAATTCAACCAATAGGATGAAAATTAGTTCATTAATCAAGTAAGTGCCACAATCACTTGTTAAACTTAAAGGGAATCCATACCTTATGATGATATTTTCCCATAGAAATATAGAGGTGGTCACTATAGTAAAATCATGTGTGGGCATTGCTTCAGCCCAGTGTGTGAGATAATCTATGGTAGTAATCATGTACCATGCACCAATATGTTGTGTATCTAGTTGAATGGACCTAATGAAATCAATATCCCGTTTTTCAAATGGTTCATAAGCAGGTATGGGATGAAGAGGCATAACATCCCATCAGTTTGGCTTACTTATGCACTAACATATATCACATTAGTGCACATAAGCTTTGGCATATTTAAATAAGGTGGGCCACCACAATGTAGTTAGTAGAACCTTTCATGCAGTTACGTAATTGGCATAATGTCCTCCCATGATTTTATCATAGACCTCTTGAAGGACTTACACATGCTTGTGCTACATTATGCACCTTCATTGTAATTCATCTCGGCTAGGTGTGTACAAGTCTCTGTCAATAAGATGGAAAGGGGAAATGCATATAGCTAGTTGTTATTTCTCTTAGGTGGAAAGGTTGTTTGGTGTAGAACCTATTGTAATAAAATCTACATTTTCCTCTAATTCTTTAGGTACATGCGTAACTTCAAAAATTTGTACATTAGGTAAATCATCCTCTATGGCATGTGGAGGTTCACCAAATTAAACACATGAGAGGTGGTCTAGTCTAAAATTGAATTTTTTGAGTTGCATGACTATAAAGAGCTGGAATTCTTGGAAGATGACAATCTAGCGATAGATGCATCCATAAAATACTAGTTTATTTACCATATACTTGAGTGATTCATGATCCTTATAGAAGATATATGGGGTTACCAACAAGTATTGACAAAACTTATAAAGTGTATAAAGCATAGAAAAGGCCTCATGATCTATCATGGAGTAGTTCCATTTCATTGGTGTGACTTTTGGCTATTAAAATAAATAAGATGATCAAGGTTTCCCTCACTGGGTTGTGCCAGGATAACACCCACTATCATGCCTAAAGCATCGACATGTACATGAAATGGATAGTTATAGTTTAGGAATTGGATAATGGGTGTAGTCACCAGTTTATCTTTTATGGCCTTAAATGATTATTGGTGTTGAAACATCCCTAAGAATAGGCCATTGTGCTTGAGTAGTTTTTCCATTGGGGTAGTTATGTTAACATAACCCCGAATGAACTTTTGATGGTACCCCATATGACCTAAGAATGTGTGGACCTTACGATGAGTGGTTGGTGCTAGGAATTGAATGATGACTACAATTTTAGTAAAATCCACCAATAATCCATCTTGAAAAATAATATGTCCTTATAGAATCCCAAATGGGGTGGAAAAGATGCACTTCTTCAGATTTAAATAAATTTGAAGTTGGTGGCAATGTTCGAGCATGAGGAATAGATTGTCACAATTATTTCACACTAAATCATACATGGTCTAGTCATTTGAGTACACCTAAAGGAATTTATGGAGAAATCCTTAAAATCTTCCACCATAGTTGGTGCATTCTTGAGGTAAAAAGGCATAACATTATATGCAAAAGAACCCCATTTAGTTACAAAGGTTATTTTTGTGTTATCTTCATTAGTAATTTTAGACTTGGTGATAACCAGAAAAACCATTAGTGAATGTGTAGATATCACACCCAGCAAAACCTTACAAAATTTCCTTAGTGAAAGGTGTACATAAATGGTCCATTACACATACCGCATTTAGTAGCCTATAATCCACAAAAATTTGAATGTAACCATCCTTATTGATGTTGATCACCATGGGATTAACCCATTTAGATTCATCAATGGGAGTAATAACTCCAATACACAACATGATATTAATTTCCTCTTTAATCTGAGCAAACAGATTTGGGTTCACACAATATGGTTGTTTCTTTATCGGTCAAGCATCTTGAACTAACTTGATATGAATTTTGCCTAATAATTGGTGTACTCCTTTCATTTTCACGTATTTGTGTGGGAAAACATATTATTACTCATGCAAAATTTTTAAACACTCGGTTATATTAATATCAGACCAGTAATTTCCCATAGTGGCTAGTTTAGGTGCATCATTTGTTCTAATGTTTTGCTAAACCATTTGGAGTGGCACAATATATGGTTTCTATTCATACTGCATCATATCTTTGACATCACATGCCCCATACTTTGTATGTATATTTAAGTGTTCAAATGATGGCTTTGGAGGATCAAAACTAGTACCTTCATCAAATTGGTACATAACATTTTGTTTATCTTTTCTTATCTATTCCTGATGGTATTATTTAGATTGGAATTTTATTTCTAACCAAGACATGGTAGAAGTATCAAACTATTATAAAATGGATAAATTTTCCTCAATTATGACATACATGTGCCGTATCCTATTTTTAATCAATGCCTGATCATCCACAACCACCCAACAGATCACTTACAATGACAAATTCAAATCTATTTGTGGTGAAGAAAATACAAATGTGGCAAGTAGACCATGCTTGATACACTACTAAGCATTTGCATCTTTGCACATTTCTTGGTGAATATAACATATCTTATCCCATACAAGTAGGGTACCATAGAATGCATGTACCCATAATAATTTTGGGAAAAATATTTCATCAATGATATAAAGGATTTAACATTGTGTTATATGTTCTTTTGAAGAATCAATACCACTATAAATTATGGTTTCATGAACATGGTTTTCATGGTGGAAGCGATTATGCATGGTTTCACATACTTATTCCCATGTATCCAATTAGTTCTGATGAGTAGATCACCATCGAGAAACTATCCATTGAAATAGAATTTTGATCACATGGAACCTTTCATCCTAATTAACATAGTAAGCCTCTAACTACTGTAAGTATTCTTGGACCTCAATTTGACCATGAAATCTAGGTGCTTGGTCCAAATGTAAGGGTAGTCCAACCAATAGGGGTCTACCAATGAGGTGAATAGTTTTGTGGCATCAATTAAGCTTTGGAGAGGAGTTTAGGTGGATATCTAAGTTACCATATATGTGCCTCATTAGATCATATGTACCTTGAGCCCATTGGTTGTAACACTGGTAGTGTTATAAATAGACTAAGCATCTTTCCATTGTAATATGTTATTAGGAGTAGGATTCACATTTTCATTTCCTTGGGAAGTAATGTTATAGATTGTATTAACATCCTCATCAACATTAATGGGTTCCATAAAGGGGGGTCCTTGATCATTATTTAGATATATGACCATGAATTGAGTGTCATTATCTAAGTTGATATACCTCTTCTTGAAATGAAAGTCAACATTATTTTCATAACACCAAGGTCAACCCAAAAGATTAGGTAAGTCATCAACTTCAAAAAGCTTAATTACCTCAAAATAACCCTTGAATACAACTCCTAATATGTCGATGGTGGCATCCTTAAGAATTCCTATGGGTAGTACACGAGTCTTGTTGGCCATGAACAAGACATGCGAGGATGGTTGAAAAGTGGGGTTCCACATATTTTTATAGGTGTATTTGGTTAGAACATTAACCTCCATGCTAGTGTCCACTAGGATGTCATAGATCATCTAACCATCAATGGATGCATTGACAAGGACCTCTTTGTCACATTTTGGATTTGGTTGAATATGGGTTTATTATTAATGTGCATGATTCAAATGATGATCTTACAAAGGATTTTTTTTTTGTTTTCATAACCAATTCTTGAGGAAAGGGATGATGTCCTCATCAAGTAAGAGTTTGTATAGCTATCAGAACTCATCATGCCCCAAGTCTATAGGTACTATATTTGTTTGCATCTCAGTCCATATATTAACATCTTTGTCCTTTAAGAACTCAATTTTGCCTTATAGTTCTTGGACTAAGGCCATTGTGTCATGCAATACTTATTTTTATGTTGAGTATGGGGATAGTGTTGCACATAATGTTACTCACACTAAACATTTTCAACAGGTGGATTTAAAACTGGTTGGGACTAAGCACCACTCCATGTAGTAATATTTACCTTGAGTCTAGCCAATTTAGTGGTAGGGTGCATTCTATATTGAGCATTTAGAGTTTTTATAACACATATCATCCTGATACCTTTCTAATTCTATCCTTTTGTAATGGTAGCTTAAAAATCAAGACATTCTTCCAAGAGATGGTCATTTTTATAAAAGGCATAGGTTAGATAGACCATGTAGTCATGCTAGTAGTGGTCTAGCGAACTGCACTTATAACATGTCCTAGGTGTAAATTGACCACCTCTACATCCATTTCCATGTCCTTAACCTCTAAAATATCAGCTTCCACTAGCCTCCTAGTTATTAGCTATGCAAGTTTGGCATGTACATTGTATGTGTGCTTCATGAATCTCATTAATGACCTAATAGTCATTGGTATCATGCATATATGCATCACATATTTTATAGTATAGTGACACTTTAGCTTGGGTGGCATGATGAATAAAGGGACAACTCCTTAAATTATGGTATTTATTACAAATCTCACAAGACTATTTCAATACAACATGAACATTCCTCCATGGATAATTGTTCCTATTATGGCTCTCCGCTTCAGAGTCAACACACCATAATTCATTGTGGGTGTCATGAGCATTATTGTCCATAAAATTATAAAACTAAGAATCCATCACAATTATCTAAGCCTCCATAAAGGGGTTGATCCCTGTATCTATACTTATCACAGCTTTGGTGCAGAGGGTGGCTTCTAATGCTTCATATGGTTTAATGAAAGTCTTGTAAAATAAGGCTCATTAGAAAAAAAGTAATAAACTTCCCAAAAACCACTGAGCATGCTGCATCATGTTAATCACAAATGATATATTTGAAATAAGCATTTTAAAACATGCATCATATGTGCACACACTCTTAGTGAGATCTTACTTTATATATTTTAAGGCAATAATACTTTGCTACTCAAATTTAGGGATATCAAATTCTTGGAGAAAAGTAACATTTAATAATTCATAACTGCTTGTTGGGGATCAAATTTGTGGTACCATTTGTGAATGTGATATAATAAATTAGTATCAAACTAAGTTTCCTTTCACTTGGAATAAGTGATACCCTATGCTTGCCAAATGAGTTCACACTTGTGAACATGTTGTGATGCATTTTTGACACCTTGATATTTAGGAAAGTGAAGTTTTATCTCATAGTAGATTGTAGGTAAACTAGGAGGTTATAGTGGACCTTACTATGGTGCACCTCTAATTCCTCTTGAACCCTGAGGTAGAGGTCCACTGATGCCTCCTACATCCCTGCTTGATCTTCATACTCTAGTAAAACTACTATCAGTACTACCTCCCATTCCTCCTACAGTAATAGGTGCACCATAGATAATGGGCACCAGGGGAGGTTGATTAGTTATTTTGGTCTTATATTCTGTGCACTAGTTAGATTTGGTCCATTGGGCATTTCAAGGTGATCTATAGGTCTTTCTTGCAATGGAAAGGTAAAAATCATTGGTAAATTATTATCTTGATCTTATATTTCTATAGATTCCTCTACAGTCTTGGTTTCAAATTCAACTTCAGATTCCACACTATTAGTATCTAAATTTCTAACAATAATTTTGTCAAATTCAAATTCATGAGCATGCACCATAGTGGGGGAATTGGGTTTATTTAGATTGGATTATACTATCAATGTTTATCCTGCTTCTTCCATGCATACCTATGCTAGTGAAAGACATGAATCCATGGTTAGGGAGTACTCTCCATGATTTTCCACCCTCCTATGGATTATGGTGGTCCTTCCAGTATCCTCTTGTTTGCCTCTAGGATTAATGATACAGGGAATTATTCTAACTAGATCTCAAGAAAAATCAATGATGTAATGATGGTAACAAGGGTGTATCAAGGATATAATAAAGAAACCACATGAAATGAATTTATGAACAAGGCTAACCTAGATCCAAGATAGTTGTCAATATTAAACTAAATAAGAAATAAGTGGTGCAATGGCCAACCAATTAGTGGCTTGTGAAATATAAGGTGATAAATGGAAAGCCTAAAAACCCTATAGCTATACCAAATTATTTGGTATAAGGGGAACATAGGAAAGAACAAATAAAATGCATCTAATATAACTATAAGTAAAGAAAATACATCTACCAAGTAAATAAATGAAATAAAATAAGGATATATATACTTATCTTTAAGGTGACTTGTCACATCATCAATAACACTTTACAAGAGATGTTGTAGGATGAAAACCTTAAATGGAAAGATGAATACCTAAATATTCTTAGTTGGGGAGTCCAAATACCATGACACCTCCTTGACACAACTCCTATTCAACTTCAAAGACCTTTAAGAAATTAGACCTCCAAGAATAAGACTTTAACATCTAATTCCCCCTATTACTGTTAAGGTGTGGAGCTAAAAGCTTCAACTGTTTGCAGACACAAGGAAGGATGCTGAAGAACCAGAGCCACCGGCATCGACAGTATGACCGACGTCAGTCAGATGCAGTGGAAAAGGAGACCGGCGATGGCAGGGAGTTAGCCAACGTCGGCAGCACCAGACTAGCAGGGACCGGCGTTGGTCGCCTATGTATTTCCAAAATTGTTGTTGACGAACAGTCAGTTAAGTGAAGCGAGTGTTTGCATGTCAAATGACTAATTATAGTCACAAGCTGCGTGTCTAATTATTGTAACTAGAGTTCTATTTTTGTAAGCATGGGATCTTATTTAAAGACCCATAAGGCATGTATTGTAATAATAATATCAAGAAGGCAAGTAAAAGCATTGAAGCTAGCAAGGTCAAGGAGATCTATAGGTGTAAGGTCAAGGAGATCAGCTGAAGCATTCAAGGAGGGATAATAACTCAGGCTTTAGAGTTGTTGTGTTGAGCAAGAGAGAGAGGGAAGAAGGTCTTGAGGTGTGGCAAGCCTTTAAGGTGGAGGAAGAAGTGGCATCTTCCTTATTGTATTTTCTTCTAGTAGTATTTAATACAAAGAGTGTGTATTGTCTCTCAAATTCTTTGTTGTCTCAAGTTTCTAGTTACTTTATCATTCTGGTATAATTCTGTGTTTAATTGCTTATACGAGAAGTAATCATATGTGCTCTAATTAGTAGAGCTAGATCCCCTGACAAGTGGTATCAGAGCTACGATTTACAGGAAACAGGGTATTGTTTTTTGATTACAAGTCATTCACAGGGTTTTCTGATTGAGTGGGAGTTCAACAATGGTAGAAGAAAGTAGGCTACGAATGGAGAAGTTTAACGGCAAGAATTATCAACATTGGAGGATGCAGATTGAGGACTATCTGTATCAGAAGGATTTGCACTTACCGTTGGGTGGGGTTGCATGCAAGCCCACATATATGAAGGATGAAGAATGGAACGTTCTTGATCGGAAGGCTCTCGGTTCCATAAGGTTGAGCCTTGCATCGTCTATGATTTCCAGCTTATCACAGTGCAAGACAATGGAAGAGTTGATAAAGTCCTTGGCAAATTTATATGAAAAGCCCTCAGCTTCTAATAAGGTATATCTTATGAAGTAGCTATTTACTTTGCAAATGCAGGAAGGGGGATTGGTACATACTCATCTCAGTGATTTCCATGGTTTGGTAAACCAACTAGCTTCAGTCAATATTGTTTTTGATGATGAGGTAAAGGCTCTCTTGATTTTATGTTCTTTGCCTGAAAGTTGGGACGGTTTGGTTATGGTAGTAAGTAATTCTACATCTGCTTCTAAAATCTTAAAATTTGATGATGTTGTGAGTGTGATCTTCAATGAGGAAATACGTAGGAGAAGCACAGGTGAATCATCAGGGAATGCTCTAAGTGCAGAAAGTAGGGGATGGCAAAGGGAGAAGGTTGAGCAAGGGAAATCAAGGTCGGAAAGGAGATCCGAGTCCAAAGGTATTACCTACTGGTTTTGTGGAAAGAAAGGACATATGAAGGAGTGTTGGTTGAGAGATAAAGAGAACCAACATGCAGGTATGGAAGAAGCAAAGGATGCAAATATTGTGATGCAGGACGCTCTCATACTTTCTTTGAATAGTCAGGTAGGATCATGGATTTTAGATTCTGGTTCATCTTTTCATGCATCCCCAAACAGAGATTTGTTCTGAGTATGAATAGGGAGACTTTGGAGTGCTCTATTTAGGGGATGGTACGCCTTGTCAGATAGTTGGCAAAGGGAAAGTGTAGCTGAGATTGCAAATTGACAACACATGCGTGTTGAAAGAGGTCATACATGTTCCAATTCTGAAGCAGAGTCTAATTTATGTAGGAAGGTTGGGAGATGAGGGATGCACAATAACCCTCACAGCGGATTCTTGGAAGGTTACCAAGGGAACACTTGTTCTAGCAAGAGGTAAGAAAGTAGATACTCTTTATCTGTCTACTTGTATTACTAATTCTACTTCTGGCATAGATTCGAAGATGTGGCCTAATAGGCTTAGTCACATGAATAGGAAGGGAATGGAAGTTCTTGATCCAAAAGGTATGTGTTCAAATTTGGAAAGCATTGATAGAGTTCATTGCAGAAAGAGGAAATTTGATGCTTTTGACAGGAACAAAGAAGCCTTGGTGTTTATGGAGGAGATGAAGGACAGAGATCAGTCACATGGGCTGAATAAATCTGAGCAGGGCAGCATGGACAGAGGTTTGATCCAAAGAGAGCTTGCGGATGAAAATTTCATCACTTACAGGAACACACAGACACCGATGTCAGTCGCTTGGCACTGACGCCAGTCATCCAGATATCGACATCGGTCATGTGTAGACCAGCAGGGTCGGTAGGTCGGGCAGGAGAAGTCTGACATCGGTCATAAGGACCGACGTCGACAGGAGGGACACCGGTGTCGGCCAGGGAAACGACATTGGTAGTCAGGGTCAGTGCAGGGAACTGACATCGGTCAGGAGCAGACTGAGAGATGGCTGATATCGGTCACTGGAACGGATGTTGGGTGAATCAATAAGTCTCAAACACCCATGTGGAGGTCAGGAAAGGTATGTGAACCTCATTTCGTTGTTCACCTTCTTTATATTGCTTACTGATAGTCATGAACTAGGAAGATGGAAGAAGCAATGCAGGTAGAATCCAAAAATAGTGGGAGCTTGGCATGGATGAGGAGTGTGAGTCCTTGAGTAGAACCAAATAGGTATTTGTTGGTAGAGTTGTCAGCTGGAAGAAAGCACTGGATAGAGGGATGGATTTCCATATTAGAGAAGAGAGTGGATGGACACATGAGATAGAAGGCTATGGTATATGGTCTTGTTTAGGCTGCAAGCAATGGAGGTTTGACCATTGTATTTTATCTTTACCAGGTTGGATAATATTAGCTACATTATCCTGTTACTATATTGTGTTACTTGTTGCAGGGTTTCATATACAGGGAGTTTTCTAAGCTAAGGGTAGAGTTGGTTCAGAAGTGTGTCATGGAGAATTTGGGAGCAGCAAAATTCTTGTGGCATAAGAGATAGGTATAGCATCACAGGTTTGCATGGTGGTTGGTCTTCAAGAGTGACGTTGAAGAGGAATACAGAGCCTAAGGAATAAAATAGATGCTGTACAGGTACAGGTACAAGTTGCAGCTGTTTATCTCCAAGTGGGAGATTATTAAGGTGTGGAGCTAAAAGCTTCAACTGTTTGCAAACACAAGGAAGGATGCTGAAGAACCAGAGCCACCGGCATCGGCAGTATGACCGACGTCGGTCAAATGCAGTGGAGAAGGAGACCGGCAACGACAAGGAGTCGGCTGACGTCGATAGCACCAGACTAGCAGGGACCGGCGTCGGTCACCTGTGTATTTCCAGAATTGCTGTTGACGAACAGTCAGTTAAGTGAAGTGAGTGTTTGCATGTCAAATGACTAATTATAGTCACGAGCTGTGTGTCTAATTATTGTAACTAGAGTTCTATTTTTGTAAGCATGGGATCCTATTTAAAGACCCATAAGGCATGTATTGTAATAATAATATCAAGAAGGCAAGTAAAAGCATTGAAGCTAGCAAGGTCAAGGAGATCTATAGGTGTAAGGTCAAGGAGATCAGCTGAAGCATTCAAGGAGGGATAATAACTCAGGCTTTAGAGTTGTTGTGTTGAGCAAGAGAGAGAGGGAAGAAGGTCTTGAGGTGTGGCAAGCCTTTGAGGTGGAGGAAGAAGTGGCATCTTCCTTATTGTATTTTCTTCTAGTAGTATTTAATACAAAGAGTGTGTATTGTCTCTCAAATTCTTTACTGTCTCAAGTTTCTAGTTACTTTATCATTCTGGTATAATTCCGTGTTTAATTGCTTATACGAGAAGTAATCATATGTGCTCTAATTGGTAGAGCTAGATCCCTTGACAATTACTAATTATGAGAAGAAATGTGACCTCAAGAAGAGTGGACGAGTGTTTTTTATTATTTGGGAATGATAAATATGAACCCTATTTATATGTATCCAAACTTAAAAATAACCCTAATATCTAAGCTGATAGTATCCATTACGATGATAAAGTCAAACGTGATGTTGGTTGATATACCTAACTGATACAATACAAATGACAGGGACAAAACTCTGAACTATATTAGCCAAACAAATATAGTACATGGATAACTAAGCATTAAAAAAATTGTGCAGGGATAAAATTTAGAGTTGTATTGGTCATGCCAATTAAATACAAGGATATCTAAGCATGAAACACACTGTATCAGACTAGTCTATATAGTAGGAATATAGGGTGGCTATAAAACCTAGAAAAAATTTGATGGATAAGGAAGAAAAAAAGAGACCCAAAAGTGGTCAAACTAATAAAAATGAAGACATGATAGGATGATGTGCAAATATGTCTCTCAAAGTACCGTGAGCCAATCCCACCCTATTCTTGGTGCACTTTTTAAGATGTAAACTCAGGTAGATTAATGTATTGAAAATCCATTACAATAGAAATTATCAATAAAGTGTTACAAATAAAAATATCAGGTGTATACATATGCCCCACCTAAAGCTCATCAAGTGTCACAAAAATGTAATGTTGGATGGTGCATTGGGAAGATACATAGAAACATAGAAGTATAGCAAGAAATGATGGAGGAACTAAAAATAAGGATGAAAGTAAATAAATAAAGATAAATATATTCCTTCACTTACTTTCCTAACTATAGAGATGACAATGCATGTGCTGTAGTGAATGGAAGGTACAAATATCAAAGTTTGATGGGCATACCTTCAAAATAAGAGAAAAATATGTTTTTAAAAAAGATTTATGTTAGAACTAAAAAAATATTTACTTCACCAGGATCTTAACACTTATTTTGGTTTGTGAAAATCACCTATGTAAATAAATACATGAGTAAAAATATAAAATTTGGAGTTCAAAATGTAGAAATTTTGAAATTTGAATTGGGAGGTATAAATAGGTTAAAAGCAAACCATTTGGCCATTTGCAATTTTTGTAATCCTAGAGCTCTAGATGACCATTTTTTGCATGAAGAGAGATGATGGCTAGAGGAGAATAAGGTGAATGCATGGGAGGTTTCCTAGGATAGACCATAGGATCCATGCATGTAGGTAAAAAATTTATTGTTTAATTAAGTACAATAAGATAAATAGACTAGATTTAGGGAATATAATGTTAAGATAAATATACATAGCATACTTTTCCCCAAAAAGTGTAAAAAATTAGATAAAATTTTGATGGGTGATGCGTAACAAACCAATTATAAAATTTAAGATCGGGGTATTTATTAGGGCTGAAATAATAAATCACCATCACCAAACAACTATATTGGCCAAACCGATGTAGTTAAGCAGATGAAAATCACAACCTTAGATGGATGGTACCATAGGTTAAGGTTGATATAGTTAAGATGCAAAAAATATTATAGTTGTCAATGCCATAGGTGGTGGCCAATATAGTAGTAAAGGTGATAAAAATGGTTGTTATCATTCAATTATGAACAGTATAAAATAGGGCTAGATATATGGTTGATACCATATGGTATGGTTGATATAATATGGAATAAAATACATGGGTAATATAGTATGTATGAAACTGATGCTATAAAAAAGGTTGCATAGTCGATACCATATTGGTATGGCCAATGCAATACAAAATGAAATACATGGCCCATGCAATAAATATTGTAAGTGGATGATGCATTAGCTTAGGAAATAAATGATCGATACATTAATAATAAAAAATATTTTTATTGTTAAATACCATTTTTAGTTAGATTTTAATTTGATTTTATATTTTTAAGTAAAATCCATTGGGATTGTTGTTTGACATTTTGTAGAGGTGATGATGACTATGGAAGAACATAGATGTGAGTTGTTTACATGATCTATTGAATAGACTCACATATGTGGACAAAGCATGCTTGATCAGTCTAAGGTTTAGAGCATCATGTAGATGTACCAATTCCCTCTTAACATGGAGCTAGTGATGATGTTTGTGGGGTGCTGAGAGAGGATTATCGACCCATTTAGGTGGCAGGAGGATGGGAACATAAAGCAAGTTACGTCACCTTGGAAGGCATACAAGATTTTCTAGGGCTATCGATTGAGGACACACCTATGATTTCAAATGTACCTAAGTCCATATTAGAGTGTTAGGGGTTTTCTTATGAGGCCATAAAGTATTTTTTAGAATGATTAATGCAAGCTAATTATTGGACTCTTCATTATCTATGTATCAAACATTCCAAATATTTGAAAGGCCATCATCAAATTATCAACCATGCATATGCTATGTCATAAGTTGGATTTCATAATGTCATCATACTTTATAGCTTTTATAGGTATTCGTTAAAACAAGGAATAATATATGATATCATTTTTCACTTTATCATTTACTAATATTTTTTCTTGTAGTTTCTTGTCAGCACATCAATATCCCTAAATGCACACCTTAAATAGTGCATTGGGAATGGGGTGGGAATGAATTGTGGTGCTTTGTGAGAGATGGCATTCTATTTTGATTACATCATTAATAACATTAGTTTGATCTCCTCTAGAGTATCTATCCCTCTATCCCTTTCATCTAATTTTTATCCAAATTTGATAACTTCCCTATATGCTAAAGTATTATCCTATATGATATTATTTATTTTGTACCTTTATCATTATTGTATTGTATCAAGCAACTCAATATAGTTATGAGTGTGTTTTTTGACATTTATACAATATCGCCTTGGCTAATACCATATTGTATCAACTAACATCTTTCAAATATATTAACCTAGATGATAGAATCGAATTAGAGGTTAGGATTAATTTTAGGTATTATAACCATATATATAGGGGTAACATTTCATTCAAATAATATCATATCACATTCATATGTTGTACTTGGACTTGCATATATGCCCTAAGGTTGTATTTGGGATACTTAGTGGCTTAGAACCTTATCTTGGAGATCTTGTCTTGTGGTGTCATTAAAGCTTGATAGGAGGAGTCAATAGGAGTTCCTAACTGAGGATATCTAGGTCTTCATCCAACCACTTGAGTTTTTTAACCTATAACATTATATTGCAAAGCTCCACTTGAGCCAATAGGGAGAATGAAACATTCATGGGTATGCCCAAGGGTAAATATTTGTATCCTTACACTCTTTATTTTATTTTATTTTATTAGTAGATTAGATTTTGATTCATTTATTGCATTGTGGATGTATGTGTGTGTATGATTATTTAGGCTCTTTTCTATACCAAATAATTTGTGTAAACATAGGATTGTGCAGACTTACCATTAATCAATCTAGGTTGAATAAACCCTAATTTGGTTTACCATCACACCTTACTAATTTACAATAATTCTAAATCATATTTTAATTTAATTTATACCCCTTTATAACCATTTACTTTACTTTCATTTTTACAACCATTCACCTTTTATGAGGTCTAGTGAGAGCTATATCCTTATGACACAGGCTTAGGCTTTGGACCCTTTATTCATTCCATTTGAATATTAGGTTACCCTCTACTAGATCTATAAAATTCATTGGTCCTTACTCGATCATCCAAATATACATAGGCTTTATTCGATTGACCTTATTGGACTCTTAATCTATCAAGAGAAAGAGGATAGTTGTAGGTCATCCTAGTTTGTGCTTACATTTTGGTGAACTCAATGTGAATCTTATGCCTTATTAGGTTGGATTAGTTTCATGTTTGTCCTTATAATCCAAACCATCACACATTTTATATTCTAATTATATCAGTAAGTTCAGTACCTTTACCTATTTGTCTATGAATGGTATCAGCCAATACAATATCATTCTATATGTTTTTAGATTGTATTTTCCATCCTGATATAGTTTTATTTATGTTTATAATTATATCAACCAGTCTTATATAATTTTGTTTGATTAGTTTCAATTTTTGGCTGTATCAACCACCTTGATACCATTGTGTTTACTTGTTTATTCATTGCATGCTAAAAATTTTGCTTTCAACATCTATTATTTTTTATAGGTATTTATATTTTGTCTTCATATAAAATTATTTTAACAATTTTAAAACTCATAAGAGATGTTTTCCTAGGCCAAATGACTTTAATTTTTACCTATGCCATGGTGTGAGGGGTAATACATTAATACTCAAGTTGTTAGACAACCCCATTTACAGACTTTAGTTTCCATGTACCTCATGGTATATTGGAAACACCTAATATAGTTGTTTTCATCCTTTAGGAAGCCTTTTATCCATTTGATTTTTTAGTGCACTAGTAAGCAATTAGCCTCAGGAAGTTACTCTCAATGGGTGGAATCCGCCATGGCTAGTGCCTTGATAACTGTATTTAATATTTATGTTTAGGATCGATATATCTGAGAGCATACATGTGAAATAAACCCTTTTTTAGTTTAACTCCTTGTTGATGGGTTTTTTAGCACAACAACATAGATGGGATGGGGAACCATACAATCTCTCCTAAAAAGAGACCCAAAAATCTCCCCAAGGTCTATATCTATTAGGTCATGATGTACTAGATAACCCAATTGGTTAATTTGTAATTGTTCCAATTCAAGGGGCATGCTAGTTTGAAATATAAATTGAGGTTTAAATGTGGTTTTAACTTTAAAAAATAAATGGAAATGCAAGTTTGTTTGTTTTGTGATAATGGGTTTTAAACACGACTAGGAAAATAAACATTTACAAAATTAACCAAAAGAAATCAACATATTCAGATTATAAAGAAATAAATACAAATGCTTTTTAACTTATATTCATTATGAAACAAATATTCAATAGTACATCAATAGCAAAGAACAAAGGCTTTCAATCAAAATAAAATAATAGAAGCATATTACATTCAGTCCCTTATACTATAACCCTAGCTAACCAATTTATAAAAAAGAGGAAAAGAAAGGAAAAACTTGTTAAAATGAAGACAAATTCATTCTAATCGATTGAATGCAACCCACATAACTGATCTCTCACCTGGTTAGTGTTTAGAATACCATGTACGAGTGAAGTGCAAGAGTCTAAGGAAAGCAAATAAGGAAAGAAGGAAACACATTCATTGTATTTCATGTGTAGGAGATGAAAACAAACTTCCAAAACTTCAATTAAAATGAAATTTTCTTGAATAGCGCAAAGTCAAATCAATTACAATCAAATCATTACAAAATTTCCTAACACCTTAAAAAAGTAATAAAATGGATAAAAGAGGTGATTGGTTCAATATGTCTCTTTAGATACACAAGGAGCCAACCCTTACAATGACTCTTAGGTGGGCACTTATAGAAATCCTAATTTCAAAGAAAATCCATTTTCCCTCCAAAATTTAGTTAAGGGCAATAAATTTCATCCACCAATGTCATCTTCCCTCCAAGTGCTATGCTATATTATCATTTTGTCTAAAAAACACAAAAATAAATAAGTTAGGTTTTGAATAAAATCACTTTTTAACAAAAGATGATTAAGTTTTAAACTGCATAATTTTCCAAAAATTGAAGAGATCATTATGTTTGGGCCAGAACCAGCCTCTCGGTACCATAAATGACATATAAAATGAAGCCCTGGTTCAAATATTATGGTATAAATACTAATGAGGGGTAAAAAATGGCCTCCCACCAATTATGGCTTTGGCCAAAGTTATAAATGTAATTTTCAAAAATTAAAATATTTTGACCTTTTAAAGCCAAATCAAGCTTCATAATGTTGTGTTGCATTGAATTACCTAGGAAGGCAAGTTCCTAGATTCAAGTCCTATGGTACATCCCCAAATAGCATCTCATTGAAATTGGGATTTACCCTTGCATTGTATTACAAGCTCGATGAAGGCAAGGAATGCTTCAAATTTTAGCTTGATGACTTTACATGGAATGTAGACTCTATGTTCTACTCAAAATTTCCATCTTTTCATAATAATGCACCTTTCTTTCATTTTAATAGGCAAAAAACCTGGCATAAAATAAAACCCATTTATTTTAACTCGAGTCTTTTACTGCCTACTATGGGCAAATACCAATATTTAAAATTTGTGTTTTGAATATTCTGAGCCATGTAGTCTTATTTCCATGGTAAATTTTAGTGATGAATATTTGTTAATTCATAAATATTCCAATTTTTGAATTAAGTGTTTGGCAATTTTTAGGGTCGGTAGATGGGTCTGGATCACCAAAAATCAACCAACCTTGACCCTCAATATCAAAAAAGTCAACCAACAAAACCCAAACTAACAAGGCTGTGCACCCAGGGTTTAGAGGATGGCAAGACCAAATGGTAGCACTCGAATCAAAGAACTAGATAGTGATACTGAACAACAACAGTGTCGATCAAATGAACTAAATGATTGTGATGAATGACAATAACTTATGATAGTGCCAAATGGAAGGGATGAATGAAAGTGATGATAGTAATACCAATGATAATGCTGAATGAAAGTAAAAGAACATTCAAAGGAGTTAAGGGCATGGGCAAAATAAAGGAAAATAAAAAAATCAAGGACTGAATTCCCAAACCCTACCAAAGTGCAAAAGAATATGGAAATCAAGGTTAAAACCTTGAAAGATAGGAAACCATTAAATGTGCCTCACCTGTTGAAAGATACCGAAGTGACTTCCAATGGTATTAGGAATAATAAACAAAACACTGCATGTGCACCTTTACATTTACCTGGTTATCCTATATAAATAGGAAGTTCACATGTTGTTAAAGGAGACCTTTCTAAATATTAAGAGAAATCAAATTTATAAGAGGTTTATAAGGGTAATTCAAATTCCATGTGTGAGGAATTAGTGAAAATGATGATGCTTGTTTTGTAAATATTGACGTTGTTTTAGACAATCTGATAGGAAAAATATTAAATCAGGAACTGGTCAAGCTGCCTATGATAACCATGTCATGAACCCATTGGATAACACTAGAATTCATCCAAAATCATATGATCTAGCCAAAAAAATGGTTGAGAATGTCTATTGTGAACATGTGGGGCATAATTTAGATAATAAGGATAATGAACAACAAGAGATGGTAATGAAACATGTCAAAAGTCATCCACATTTGCTAAAATATCCTTCATATTGATGAATATACTACAAGGATGGAAAAATGACCAGTCAATAAAAAACATGAAACCCTTGATGACATAAATATTGAACTATTTGCATGGAATTCAAGATTAGCGACCACCATATAGAGAGCCAAACCAAGATGAGGAATTTAGAGAGAACTCTCAGTACATGGTAATGTTTTGTCAATGGATATTTATGTTGATGTGCCAATCATCACAAATGATCTTTGGATAGCATTTCATATAGGAAATCGATCTCATCCTCACAAATTCAATAGCAAATACACTAGTGTTGTGGCAAGCCTCAAGTTAACAAATCCATTGCAGACTATATCTATGATGCACATATTGTAACTGAAGGTTTAATATGGTGTAATGGATTTGTTGACTTAAGGCTTGATACAACACTAGTGCATTTGGTATTGAATTTATGAGGATGAGATTGATTTCCTATAGTAAATTCTCTCCTAAGATCATTTTTGATGATTGACACATCAACATAAATATCCATTGACTGAATATTGCCACATACAGAGAGTTCTCTTTGAATATCTCATCTTGGTTTGGCTCTTTATATGGTGGTCGCTAATCCTAAATTCCATACAAAAGTTCAATCTTTATGTCATCAAGGGTTTCATGTTTTTTATTGACTGATCATTGTTCCATCTTTGTAGTATGTTCATCAATATGAAGGACCTTTAGCAAATGTGGATGAATTTTGACATGTTCAATTGCCATCTCTTGTTGTTTGTTATCCCTATCTTCTAAATCATGCCCCACATCTTCAAAATAGACATTATCAACCATTTTCTTGGCTAGATCATTATTTTAGATGAATTATGGTGTTATCCAATGGATCCATAACATTGGTTACTAGAGGCAGCTTGACCAGTTCTTGATTTAATCTTTATCTTATCAGCTTGTCTAAAATAATGGTAATACTTGCATAAGAAGCACTGTCATTTTTGCTAACTCTTAACACATGGAATCTAAATTCCCCTTATAAACCCCTTGTAAATTTAATTTCTATTCATATTTATAAATATTTCCTTGAAGAATGTGAAATTCTTGTTTCTATATAATATATCCAGGCAAATCTACAATAGGCCACCAAAGTTACATTTTGAAATCTAATCGTTGTACGGATTTGGATTTTGATTTTTTTACAATCTTTAAAATTTATGGACATAATAAGTTCTTCAAAATGTATTTTATTACCATGGTGAATTATTGTGGGTGGGGAAAAAGGGGGATGACTCATAATAAATATATTATACAAAATGTTTAAAATGAGGGTAAAGGGTGTATTTATATGATTAGGGAGGCAACTGGGAAACTGAACAGTATACTGGTCACATTGGTCACTTGGTAGCATGGCTTAACATCGTCATTCAACACAATCTACTCAACACAACCATCTTATGCTTTTCATTTTGTGCACACCTTTTGGCATAGTCATTTGATGCAGCCATATGGCATAGCCATTCAACATAGTCATTTAGTGGATCCATTTGGCATAGTCATTCAGTGCGGTTATTCAGTTCATCCATGTTCAATATAGCCTTTTGATGGTTTCATTCGATGTATGTCTTTCAGTGTATCCAAATAGTTGTATAGAAAAAGGAAACTTCATGTTTTCTTTATTTCAAAATCATCATAGATTCACCATCACCCATAGAGGATTCACCATAGTTATTCAGTAGGGCCTCTTAAAACTAACGCTGCTTGTTGATTTATTTGGACACTTGGAATACTTTATAAAATTCAATGTGACCTTGAAAAAACAATGAATTTCAACAAATCTCATGCATGCCTTGCTTCCCCTGAGCCCTTACGGCATTGGATGGTTTAATTTCCTCACTATGAAATATTTTAAAATAATGAATTTTGTTGTGTATTGGGCTCCACTCGGGATGTTTTATGAAATAAATTATATCCCTTTCTAAAGTTTTAAACAATACCAATTAATGAGTCATGGCTACATGTTTATGAGAATAAAACATTTCAATTCTTTTGGCCTTTTATCCATATGACAATATATGATGTCTTTTAAACTTTGGGGCTTGTAAGGGGAATGGATTTCATTGTTTCTCATGTATATTTGGTAGTCATCCGAAGTTCATCAAGGATTTTGAGAGAAAGTATGCCATGTAATTTTAATTTACTACCCATACAACATCATGGTTTACTCACTTTGTATCTTAGTGTATAATGTGCTACTCCATCAACATCACCAAACATTACAAATTCTGCACTACTCACTAAGTTCATAGGTTTGGTGCATATCACACATAAGGTACTTCATGTTATTCATTAAGCTCATGATTTGTGTGCATGGAAATAATTAAGATCCAAGACTAATTTATTATTCAAAAGGAAGATTGTTTCTTCTAAAAAATTTAATGAAAATAAAAAAAACTAAGTTAAATTCTAGAAATTAGATCATTGCGAAGACCTGATCAAAAGATTGGGTTGGTTTATAAAAGTAGAGAAAACATTGTGAACCACTAACTTCGAGCTATAGTGATAGATATGAAATCTAATTACTCTGATGTATTTGATGTAATAAAAGAAGTCTTGAGACCTATTTTTACACTAAAAACATGTCAATTTCCTTGAGGATTTAGTCGAGAAGCTCATTTGACAAGAAAAGTCAGATATAAGATTGGCTAGAGTCTATTTTCATTCTAAGTGATGAATATGAAATTATCTCATGGACTCACCTAACATAAAAAATTAGGTTTCAAGGCTTGAACACACATGCACACTAAGATATGATAAAAATATTAACTGAACCTATGAAAAGGTAACAAGTTGTGCACAATCGAGGCGAGACTCAATTGGACTGTAATAAGAAAGTTTAGTATCCAAAAAAAGAGGGGTACCCTAATTTCACTAAAATAAGGGTGTGTTGTGTAAGCAACAACAAATTATGACTTTGCTAGAAAATACTCTTGAGTATTTTAAAATGAAAGAAACATTCCTACAATCCCAAAATCTTTGGCCATGATAATGCATGAAACATGAAAAAATTTAAGAGAGATAAAGAGGGGAATGACAATGGGATGAAATCTAATATTATCATTGACCTAGTGTGTGTAAATGATTTCATTGCTAATTCATAAATATGTAGGGAGTAACTACTAAAACCTCAATCATTGAGCCAATGAACCCTACCTTGAAATGAATGTCTAGACATTGCTTTGTTGCTAGCCAAGTTTTCATAGCCTTGATAGAGATGTATTTGATCTCACTCAAGGAATTTCTCTATTGTTAGTTGGGTGTCCATAGCCTTGATAGAGGTTATTTGAATCACCCAGAAATTGATTTTTTTTACAAATCAATTTTTTTTTACTTTTTTATTTTATTTTATTTTTATTTATTTATTTTAATGCCTTAATTCTAGGTTGGGGACCACCATGAAAAATAAGAGGTAAAATTATATATTTTTCATCCTAGATCTTAACTATATTAATTTCATCTAATCAAACCTATAAACTATTAAAATATGGTTTTTTATGCATGGTTTTGAGAGAATATCTTTAGAGGCTAAATGGTTTACCCTAACTCACCCAAACATGAACAAATACAGACCACACATGATAACCCAAGATTTTGAAACCAAATTGGTAAACATAATTTTAAGCCACAAACTAAGAGTACTTAAGCACCATAATATCATTCTTCCCACTTATGTACAAACCTTCTTTCCTTATTATAATAATCAATGAGGTATCCATAGGACCAAAAAAACCATGACAAAACCAAAAAGCTACAAATGATGAGGCTTGAACAATGATAAAAAGTGACAAAAGTAGGAAAAAAGGTTTAAAAAAAAAATGTATGTGAGCTTGTTAGGCCAATTCAAACCTAGAAGTAATGTTCAAGGGACCACTAATTGATAGGCAATAGAATGCCCTCACCAATTAGACACCTAAGATGAAACACATTCATGGCAAATATTTTAGAAAATTGGTAGGAACCTAACTCATATTTATGACAATGTTTCCTTTTTCGTTTATGCACAATATATTAAAAAGTCTTACTAATGATATTTTTGATTGAATTATGCAAATTTACACCCAACTTGGCAAAGATGTGATTTTTGAGGAAACCAATCACCAAATCAATGGCCGATTATTATTTTATTGACATGAATGCTTCAAAAATATCAATATTTTTATTCATAACATCCAATCCATATATGCTATGTTATTACCATGACAACAACCTTCTGATTTTATCATCATTGGCTGAAGTATGAGGAAGGTCGTACTGAATCAAGGTATCCTTAGCTATAACACTTGCTAGCTCTATTTATTTGTTTGGTCCTCTACTTAAGATTACTCATTTTGGTTTTGACTGCTTCCACTACTAAGAGGAATATTGGGTCACTAAAATCATATTCTATAGGCTGCTCAAAATGATTTATACTTCCAAATGTGGGAGCAGACACATGATATTCATCCTCTTTTTTCCTATTGCCAATAATGTATATGCATTTTTATTCAGTGGGGAATGACATCAGGACTGTATCACTCGAGTGTACACCAATCAGATCATAAGTAGCGATGTATTAGAGTGAGATATATTCAGGTTTAAAAATCTATTAGTTCTAATTCTTCACATGGATAACCAAGTTCAACTTTATCTTTTTCTCCTTCAGCTATCTCCACTGATGGGAAGAGAGTTGAACTATTTCAACTTGATTATTGATCTTCATGAATTAGATATCCAAACATAGGGAAAAAATATATGATGGAATTGTTTTGAATGCATAAATTCATCCTCCTCATCCAACTATTCCAATTCTTCAATTTTATATTTAAGTTGATCACAAGAATTTTTTGCTTTATCTTATTATATGGACAACTCATTATTTGTTAAGTTTTCACTCGTGAACTTCCTTGAAACAACTACCAAAATTTCATCAGTAGACTCATCATCATCACTAATTTCTTGGGCCAATTATTGCCTATTGAATGGACCTCTTCAACACTAGCTCTATTTCCACTCTCATAAGTCATAAATTATGATCTTAGAAATGTGATATCATGAATCAGAGCTTCCATTATTTATTATAAATCTCATATAATGAATGATGCTTGATTATCAACAATATTAAAAGACACTCGAGCATCAAAATAAGGTAAAATAACCTGTTGATTAAATGTTGAACTAACATAATTACATGCACTAAGAGTAACAATAGTGTTCTCATTTATCATCGAGAGGTCTGGTTGATTATATACTTGAGACAATGCATGATCAAAAGGCACAAATGATTCATTCACTAATTTATAGGCACATAAATAAGAGTTTGAATGTATACACCTACCTATCTTAGTGAATATGATAGGTCAACACCCTATCCATACAACATTGATTGTTCTTCAATAGTGAAGGAGTATTGATATGTCAACACCAAAAATGTGAGTGCTAACGAAGTTATTTGGATGAGCATAAAAATTAATGGGTCTAAAATTTTAAAATAAATCTCAATGAAAACTACATTCATTTTTAGGAATGGATGTTTCAACATCTTGTATATTGATGAAAGCAAATGTTGAAAATGCACAAGGACTCATTAGAATATATATGGGTAGTATCAAATTGATGGTATATGGTATCATGATAAGTGGGCACCCTAAAATGATTGACAAATACATTTTCAAAGGCACCCCATGAGGTAATATATCCATCCAAAAAATTGAAGTACTAGCCATAATCAACCTCATCCAAATAATAAGGAAACAAATGATAGGGGAAATCTTCATGCTAGATATAAGTCTAGATAATGGCATCTATAAATACTTAAATATGTTCTTCAATAGTTTGAATCCCAAAATGTGTGTTTTTCAAACAAAATTTATGAAAATCTTTAGGCAAGTCATGAGCAAGCCTTGGAATGTTCATAGTGTAGAGACCTCCACCACACTGAACCATAGCCATTGGTATTTTTAAAATTTATATTATCTAATTTTAACACCTAGAATGTCTCATTTTAGTGAAGCCTTTAAAGTATCAAAGTTTAGATTTTCAATTAAGAATTTTAGTTTTAAAATTTAGTTGCCTTCCTTCTAGTGCCAGTTTGTTGATGGGTAGTTTGTCACACCAAATTTGGCATAACGTGGAACCATCTAACCACTCGTAGAAGAAGACCTAAAAATTTCCCCAATGTCTATATCTATCGGGTCACGGCATACTAGATAACCTAGTTGGTCAATGTACAACTGTTCCATTTTAAGGGGCATGTTGGTTTGGAATATAAATTGAGGTTTAAACTTTGTTTTAGCTTTAACAATTATAGGGAAATACAAGTTTATCTATTTTATGATAATATGTTTTAAGCATGATTAAAAAAATAAGCATTCAAGAAAATGCCAAAAAGAAATCAACATATTCAATTTTAAAGTAAATAAATAAAGCTGATTTCTAACTTGTATTCATTGTAGAATAAACATTCAATTATGCATCAATAGCAATGAATAAATACTTTCGATTGAAATAAAATGATAAAAGTGGATTGCATTTAAATCCGATTCTAACCCTAGCTAACCAATTTATAAAAAAGTGGAAAAGAAAGGGGAAAAGAAAGGAAAATCTTGATTAAAATGAAAATAAATTTGTTCCACTTGATTGAATGAAATCCATAAAATTGATCTCTCATTTGGATAGTGTTCACACAACCATGTACAAGGACAATACAAGATTCTTAGGAAATCAAATAGGGAAAGCAAGAAACACATCTATTGCATTGCATGTGTAAGATATAAAAATAAATTTACACAACTTGAATTAAAATCTAAATGAGTATTAAAATCTTGTGATGCATTGATAAGTTCATTCTTCATGTTGTCCATGGTACATCCCCAATCTTAGTGAGCAGTGTCTCATTGAAATTGAGTCTTACCCCCCACATCATATTATGAGATCGGTGAAGGCAAGGAATGCTTTTGATTTTAGATCGAAGGATTTACGTGGAAAGCAAACTCTAAATCTCTCTCAGAATTATCAATTTTTTTATAAAAATGGACCTTGATCATTCCTTATTTCACATGGATATTTGACACTCATTTGAAGTTTATCAAGGCTTTTGAGATAAAGGATGTCATGGACTTTTGGTTTCCTACCCACACGACATCATGGTTTACTCACTTTGTGGCTTAGATTATAATGTTTTACACTCTCATCAATGCCGCCAAGCATTATGAATTCCATGTTACTCAATAGGTTTATAGGTTTGGTGCATATCACATATAAGATACTTTGTGTTATCTGTTAAGCTCATGGTTTTCACGTACAAGAAGCATTAAGCTCTAAGTTCAAATTTTTATTTAAAATAAATATTGATTATTCTATAAAAAATCAATGAAAATTAAAAAAATGATTTAAATTCGAGAAAATTAGATTACCACAAAGACCTGATCGAAAGATTAAGCCAGTTTACAAAAATAGGCCAAACATTGTTAACCACTCATTTTGGGGGAAGTGCCATATATGAAATTTAATCACTCATATGTAGTCAACAAAATGGAGAGACTCTTGAGACCTAGTTTTTCATCCAAAACATGTCAATTTCATTGAGCACCTAGTCAATAAGCTTGTTCGATTAATGAAGTGAGATAAAAGACTAACCAAAATCCATTTTAATGTTATGTTTTGAATATGAAATTTTATCACATAGATTCACTTGATGTAAAAAATCAGGTTTCAAGGCTTGAACATGTACACACACTGAGATATGATCAAAACAATTATTAAAACCATGATAAGGTGACAAGCCACACACAATCAAGGCGAGACTCAAATAGACCACAACAAGAAAAAGGGGTACCCTAATTTCACCAAAATTAGGGCATGTTCAGAAAGTAAAAACACTACTTATCTTTATTTTTGTAGCTTTTTTATATTATATATTGTATTGGCCTACCTGATATTCATTTGTGTTGTGTGTCAATTATATCAGCCAACCTGATATAGTCTATATGTTTTATATAGTCTATATATTAACCAACTTGGTATATATTGATTTTTTATCAAACTACATCAACTAATATATATAATTTATACCCTGCTTCATTATCCAACAAAATACAATCATTTTATCCAATTACCACTAGTGTCATTTTTTTGCTATATTGTATCGACTTGTATCTCAGACTCAGTAAACCAATTATACTGGCCTAACTGATACAATATTTTGTGTAGATCCATAGAATAATTGTACCACCCTGCCTGATACTACCAATTTCCTATAAATAGTATTTTTTATCTCACATTTGATTTACAACCTCCTTATCACCATGATATCATTTGAAAATTTTCCTTGCAAGCTTCAACCAATTCAAATTCTAGATGGGTTATTATTTTCTTCCCACCTTATCCACCTTTGAGGATAATTCCTCATGGTATAGTTTATCTTAGCATCACTATAGATCTATCAAATATAGTATGGTTGAAATTAACCACATTGATAATCTAGAGGACCTTGCCTAGATAATTAAGAACCTTGATGACAATACCATTTATGCTTAAAATAATAATGATGGCATTAATGAGCTTCCCCCATCTATTACCATAATTGGGAAAACCAACACTAATATTGGGAATCTTCCTCCCAAGATTAATTTTGGGAATCCCCCAACTAATCCTCCATCACCTTCCAACCCTCTTCCCACCAATTCTAATCAAAATCAAAATCTTAATCCACCTCTATATGTAGAACAAGTCCTTGCATAAATTGTCCAGCAAATGACCCTTATGCAAGATTCTAAAAATAATCAAACTCTCCAAATTCAAAACCACATTTTTAAAATGACTAATCAACCTCTTCAAATCATCATGATCCAAATCAAAATTATACCCCCATCTTAAATATGCCAATGGAAACATTATTTCTCAACCATCCATTCATAAAAAGATTCTTTAAAATCTTCAAAATGAACCATTAACTCCATACATTGTGCCCATAGGCATTGGAAACATTTATACAATTATCACATATGATGGGACTAAAGATTCTTCCTTATATCTTAAAGCCTTTGGAAATATCTATAAGGAATGGGTACAAACCAACACTTATGCTACCACCAAAATTCTATCCAAAACCCTTGTTTTAGATGTGCTAGAATGGTCTAATCAACTTCCTCAACATTCCATCACACAACTAGAGCATTTAGTCAATGATCTAGTTAAATAATTCCAACACAATAAACTTCCTGTAAATAGCCTTAGAAACTGCATTAAAACTAAGCAACTCCATAATGAATCTACCCATACTTTTATCAAGCAATGGAAGTCTTTAGCATACAAAGCATATCATAACATGAACAATGGTAAATTCTTCAAACTCTTTGTTACTACTCTTAAATCCCCTCTTCAATAGAAGGTTAGGCTATTCTCCCCTCAAACTTGAGAAGAGACCTTTGATCAAGCAAAATGACAAGATTTCCTTATGGCTCAATTTGAACCCTCTCAAAATACCAATAATGAATCTTTACAAACTACAACCAATGCAATCACCACTAATCCTTCCTAAAATAAGCCCCCCCAACCTAAAGTGAGAGCAACCAAATTAGATAACCAATTTACCTTCTACCCTTCCTTTAATACGTAGGAAATTAAGAAGTTTTTTTCTCCATCCAAACCATACATCTACATACCACCCCTCTATCATGGTATGATCCTAATAAGTTCTACTGGTTCCACACCAGCATTATTCATTCTCATGAAACCTGTCATGCACTCCAAATAATTCCATAAAAATGCCTTAAAGCATCTAAAAACCAATTCTTCAATCCCAAATCTACAAACTATAAAACTTAAAAATCATCTCAACTGTTAGATCCTAATACATAAAATTTAAATGAATTAACTTGTGCTATTGATGTTAACTATGATCATTATTAAAATAATTACCAATTTATGAATATGACCTAAATTAATTACCATCATAAGCCCACTCATAAATATCCTTCACTAGACCTTAGAAGCCTTCTCTCAAAGATCAACTTCTTAAAGATAATACTAAAACTACATCATCTTCTGATCCACAATCTAGTGACAAGTCTACTCTACCACTAGAGCCTCAACCTAGTGCTTACAATCATTTAACTACCATCCCTCTTAAAATCACCATTACTAATCAAGCTAACACTTGTTTTGGAACCAACTAAATTATAATTGAATTTCCTATATGAACTTAATTCCATGCCTTTAAAATTTTCTTTAATGGAATTCATGAGATCATCACCATATCATAGGTATTTCCTCATGAAATAATTTCAAGAGATTGAAGAATCCCCATTTAGTGAAACCGGACTACTTACCCAACCTTTTGAGGGTCCATCACCTATATAAGTCCATGCTATTAAAACCATTTCTCAATATTCTCCCTCTAAGGAACTCTCCATAGAGTTTCCTGAAGAAGACATGATTAATGATGAAATTATCTTTCAAGCTAATAATCCACCTCTCTTTATTAATATTGCGATTAATAATACCTTAATAAGAAAAGTCTTAGTGTATAAAGTTTTTGACATGAACGTAACTTCCCTTTGGCTAATCCAACAACTTGGATATTCCAAAGATGACCTGAAACAAACACGACTCACTAGTTGTGGATTTGATAAAACCAATAAAAATCAACTTAGTTAATTTTGGCTCCCTCTCACTATTGGGACCATAATAGTACACACTAAGCTAATAGTTTTATATCTTCCACTCTCCTATAATATCCTTTTAGGTTGTCCTTGGACTCACTGCATGAGAGGTATCACATTTTCTAATAGTAAATGCATTAAGTTCAATCACAATAGTAAATGTTACAAGCATGAAGCAAATCCTAACCCATGAGGTCTCAAGCTACCTAATCCTAAAACATAGTATCGCATCCTAACCATTTTTCATAAAAATAGTTATCATCTTCCTAATTTTGTCAACATGCATCCCACTATACAAGTTACTCTTGAAGAATCCAATGATGATCAACCTAATGAGCTATAAAATATTTGCATTACCATCAAAATACCACCTTACATAGCAAAATGGATCCCTCCATCACTCTTACCATGAGATAGAATCACTCCTTTAATCAATGATGATATAGAAAGTCCTCCCACATGCAATGAACATGAAACATATTACACATAAGATTAATTTGTATGCAATGATTTTAGGGTGGCCAAATTATTTCAAGATCCTCTATCATTATCCCCTTACACTTTAAGTAACATTGGTGTCTCGACGAAAGATACTTATACTAAAACTGGTAAAAAAATACTCATGCATATAATATATCTCCATCACATGATATTTAATACATGGTTTCCCAAGACCAATCACAAAACTTAGTTTTAATTCATTATCTCAAAACTCTTGCTAACATGCATGCCTTTAGCTAAGATGTTCATTTAGTTCATATCTCTTTCAATTCTAGTGACAATGAGAATGATCTAGAACCTTAAGGTTATCCTATCAACCCACCATTAGAAAATACTCCATCGATTATCCAATAATGTTATAACTTACCCACTTTACCTAATGGCATCTACCAACCTAATACCACAAAACATTTACAAAAGTAATAATGGTATTGCCAAACCTCATACCATTTATATTTTATACTGTGTTAACCCAACCAATATGCTCCAACCTTCAGTTCATATCTACACCAGCTAATCATTACCATGTGTTGATATAGTCCCATTATCATCCCCAACTTCAGTTAATTATACTAGCTAGGCTAATACAATCAAAATCATTTTTGTTTCTACTAATTGTACTAAGTTTATTGATAAATGTTAGTGTAGTATTTTGTGTCAGATTATATCAACTAGGATGATATCCTACAGAAAAATCATTAACTTCTACTCAAAATCTTGAGATTAACTTGGATGAAAAATCCACTGCTATAAGATAAATCCATTAAAAATTTGACTATAAAGGTAATAATATTATAGACTCAAATTAGATGTTGAATATTATATCCCATTACCTATGTTTCTTAGTGACAGAGTGATCTTAGAATTACTCCATGCTAGAAATCCTCAACTTCCCTGTCAACATCATAAGCTTGGCCATTTTGAGAAAAAGGCTTATTGCTTCAGTAATTTTATCACTAGTTTTGATCCAAAAATGAAACCCATTTCAAATCTTCCTTAAGCTACATATCATTTTAAATATGGAAACACAATTTTGTTCAAAGAAACTCAACCAATTAAATTTAGTAAAACTACCAATCTTAAGTTAGTTCTTATCTCTAAGGAACTTCATCTCAAAGTCAGTTAAAACTTATTTCTAGTCAACTATCATGAAGTATTTGCAAGGTCATATGAAGACATACCTAACATTGACCCTTGCATAGTTATCCATAACATAGTGACATATACAAACATGAAACATGTGTGCCAAAAGAAATGAAATTTTATTCCCGAGGTTTCCACGTTATGTCACAAAGAATTTATCAGGATCCTAAATGTTAATTTAATTAAACCTATAGATTATTTGGAGTGGGTATCAAACATAATCTTGTTTGTAAGAAAGTCACCATGGTTATTCATATTTATATCAAATTTCAAAATCTTAACTTAGGATGTCCTAAAGACAAATTTCCATTAATATCAATTGATGTTATTGTTGATTCTAAAGTAATCTATGGGATTTTATCCCTCATGGAATTATTTTTGGGTATAAACAAATTCATATATCCCTTAAGGATCAACATAAAACCACATCTACTACTGAGTGGGGAACTTATTTCTATATTAAGATGCCCTTTGGCCTTAAAAATGGTAGAGAATATTACTAATGCCTCATACCCACATATTTAATGGCCTCATCCAAAAAATATTTGAAACCTACATGGATGAATTTGTATATAAAAAAAATTGTCGTGATAAATATTTTCAAGACCTTGCTATCATATTTGATCATTTTATGAAACATAAAGTTAAGACCAATCCTCACAAGTGTGTTTTCAGTGTTACCTATGGAAAACTATTAGGATTATTAGTTTTATTATGAGGGATTGATGTATATCCCACTATGATAAATGATATTATAAACATGCCTATACATAGGTCTATTCTTGACATCTACATTTACATTGGGAATCTTGGGACAGTCCACTGATTTATCCTTGATTTAGCCTACAATGTATACTTGGTAAATTCCATTCTCAAGAAAGGCATCACACTTGAATGGACTAGTGCTTGTTATAAATAATTTAATAACATAAATAAATAATATCTTCATCCTCCCACCATAATACCACCTTCAAATTATTTTTATCTCATCTTGTACATGTCATCTACTCTCATATTAGTTGGGGAAATGCTCACAAAAAAAATAGTTAGGAAAATAATACGCGATCTACTATATTAGTCACACCCTGATAGATTATGACACCCAATAAATGTAAGTGGAATGTGAATGTATAGAAATATATTTCACAATAAAAAACTTTAGCATTATATGCTTTATAATACTTCTTATGTCATCATCGATTCTGACCCCCTTCGCCACTTCTTATACAAGGCCTTATTGCTTATAGATTGAATAGGCAAGTGAAGGGTGCTATTAATGGAATTTAACCTAAAAATAAGTACCAAAAATTTATTCAAAGGATAAGTGATCACCAATCAACTTTTTATTACTCCTATACCGGTGATGAAACACCTTCAAGATACTCTTCTAGATGAAGATGTATTCCTAATCAAAGGAATTGACCAAAATATTACTCTCAAAGACTAATTCCATAATTTCATGGATGATCTTGAGGATTAGTCCCTATAAGATCTATAAATAATACTCTCTAAGCCTAAATCATCTAAAAAAATTACCATATAAAAATTACCTAAAGTTACCATTGACTTGTATGAGGAAAATTGGACACTCCACTTTGACATAGGCAAGTGAATTCAAGGAGCTAGGGAAAGATGTGTCTTAGTTGACCCTCATAAAAAAATCATTCTTTTAACATTTTAGTTAGACTTATATGTTACTAATAATATGGATACACATGAATCTCTCATCCTTGTCATGTAAATAACCATAAATCTAGAAATTCCATACATGCCCTAGGAGATTCACAACTCATATGGTCACCAAATCCATGGTGCCTTTCAATTAAAAAGTGAAAATATTATTAAATATTATTAGGTCACCTATAATATTTCCAAAGAGTTTGTGTCTTTCACAATTGAATCAATTTTAAGAGAGAAAAATGTTATCATAGATTCTCTTGCATCCTCAACCTCTATTTTTCATTTTCATCAAGCATTGCACTACACACAACTCCTTGTCCAAATGAATAAATATACATATACCTTAAAAACCAAGGATGATTCCCTTATTTTCCACATTGAATCAATCACCACTTGAAAATTCCTATGATACAAATATATCATCCAATTCATTAAACATCATACTTATCCTCTTGAGGATGACTCTCATGAAAATACTAGGCTCTACAAGCAAGTTTACAAATATTTCCTTTGACATAATATTATATATTATCTCAATGCCAAGGGTACTATTATATTTCAAATTTTCACCTTTGAGAGGGGATCTTCAATCCATCTCACTTGATTTATACAATGGGATTAGTCCTAGGTTGTGGGTGACCTCTAAGTGGACTAAACTTATAGATTTGGGCTAGCTCCTTTGATGCCTCACCCAAGCTACTACTAAACTATTGATTACAAAGAAAAAAGGAAAGAGAAATGAAAGTAACCTAAGTAGGTGATGCACCAAATTAATTGATCACTACCAACCAACTGCATCTACACATGTAGACTATGAGACTAATCTGAGCATACAATACTCTCAATCTGAATCTCTTACATCAACATTTCAATGTGGAGGTTATGATAGATGTTTAGGATAAGAGGCCTAATAAAGAGGTATAAAAAGATATTAATGAATAAGTAACCACATGTATACATTTAACTTCACTCGCTTACATTATCATCACTAATAATACTATTAGTTAATACTAATTCTACTCATCTCATTTAAATCTCGCTACTTTATCCTCCCTTCTTAATCAATCATATAACATTCCCCTTTATCCCCCTTCATTTACTAACCTTATTCTATCCCATCTCATCATTAATTCTTATAAATCCTCATTATCTCCATCCAAACCCCACTTATCTATTATTTTATAATTTTAAATTCCCATGACCCATCTAACCACCTACTAACCTAGTTCTAGGCTCTCTTACACCCCTAGTCTCTAATCACCCACCTAATCCTTCTCTAATATCTTTATAAACCTAATTAACCCCTAAGAGGATTCTATAATTATCTAATTCTATAATACTCCTTATTCTCACCCCTCCTCTCTAGAAGCCTTCAAATCTAGAGGCTTCTAAGAAATTTTAAATTCCCTGGCTAATCCTCAACCCCTGATCTCCCCAAAACCAAATTTGAATATCCACCATTGATCTCTCCATCCAAAATATATTTAAACAACTCCTCTCCTCTATGGAAGGCCATCTCCAAGCTTCATAACAAATCCATGTCAAACTAATCAAAAATCTTAGGAGTTTATAATCAAGCATCCATCATCTTTGATCAAGCATCCATGCCAAAAATTTGAATCAAGGTAATCCCAATCTCAATCTATTATTATTTTATTTCATCTATTTGATCATGTTGTAGAGCACTTAGTTTTAGGATTCTAATGCTATTTTGAATGGTTTATTCATATATTTGCGTTGAATTCTAATGGCTCTATCACTTTGACTAGGTAGTTGGTTATTTGGGGTGATTGAATTACATGATTTAATCCATGGAGCTCAAAAATCATCTACATTACATTACATTACAATCACCTTTCCTATCGGATACCCTAACCTTTTAGGTGGGAAAAAATATTACTTTCTATCACGCAGGGTAGTAGAGCTTTTACTTAAACAAATCAAAAGCTTTTATTTTTATTTACTATATTATTTTAGTAGGTGTAAAGTTTAATATCTAAAAATTTAAGATTATAAATAAATATATTTTTTAAATTTAATTCATAATTTATTTTAGCATGTCCAAAATATATATTATTCACATTATTTGAAATATTTTTTTCCAATTAATTTATATAACTAGCATACATATATTAATTCTCGAAGTGCCTAACATATATTTTGACTTATCTCTAGAATGATATATATCATGAATGATATATATTGGTGTATTTTACATAGATTTATTAAGATATCTATGTTAGTTATGATTATTTATAAATATGATATGGTATTTATGATTATCTAATTATTAATAAATACAGTGCAATAAAATTTATATAATATTCATAAATTTTATGATAATTTATATTTACAATTTATTATTATGATTATTAATAAATATGATGTGATAATATGATTATTTATTTTAAAAGTATGTATTTTATTTGTGCAATTGGAATGACATTTCAATTTAAACCTATTTTTTACTCTTCTTTAATTTTTATTTCCCTCACTCTATTTCAAAATTTTATTTATTTTTTAGTTTAAATTTGTTTATATATATATATATATATAAACCATTATCGGTTGTTTTATTTTTTTAATTGATTTTGTGGGCTTTGAAATAATTAAATTATTTTATTTTTTATTTTATGTTGTTAGCTTTTGAATAATTAAATGCTAACATTCTCACGCTATTACAACGCCCAACCTCCACCCCACATGCCATTGTAGGAACACCTATCGGTGTAACAATAATAAAATGGAAAATAAAAAATATTATTTCAACTATATAATAATTTTTTTTATAGATATTCTTACAATTTTTCTCAAAAAAATATGTATATATATTATTTTTAAGATTAATAATTTTATTTTATTTCTTCGTATGTATTTAAAAATAATTATTTTCAAACATTGATTCACTCAAATAAATTACTTTAAACATAAAAAAACCTTTGAATGACCTATATATAATTGCAGTCTAGGATCTGTTAGTATAGCTATGTGATTTATTGAACCATGTGCACATTTTGGAGATCATTGGGTCATGGAGACCTAAGGGACAAGTGGTAAATTAATAATGTAAGTATTACAAGATGAGAATGGATCCTAGTTAGTTTCACATTAAGTCGGTAGTTATTGAGTTTGGATTTGATAAGGGGAGCTTGTCGAATCTAGGTTTGATAAGCAGGATTTATCAAATTTAGTTGTATGGCCATGTGCATGTATATTATGAAATGTTTATTCCTTAATTTTGTATACATTCAAAATGTAGTATTTTTAATTCCTATTCATCTTCATACTTGTCAAGATCTACGTGGAGTAGCGACAATATTGACATATTATACTTATCAATAACTACATGAAGTAGAGATGGTATTAACTTATACACATCATTCTTGTCAGGTTCCCTAAACACTTTTCTCTAGAATGAGATAAGCACTCTCTAGGATAGAGAGATGTGCATAGGGACTGGAAGGCTTTGTGTAACTCTCCCTGGCCATTTATTTTAGATTTTATGATGATTATATATGCTTTTGGTTGAAGCCTAATTTTGAGAAGCCAATGAAACTTTCACCAAGATATGTGGGACCCTTTGAGGTATTATAAGTGGTCAATCCTATAGCATATAGGCTTACCTTGCCAGTTATGGACCTTGAGGTGGTCATGGTAGAACCAATCAAAGTAATTGACACTCATAAACTTTATTTGTGTAATAGCGAGATGTCATAGTGCAAGGTATTATTGGACCAATACTCTGAGGATAATACTACGCAGGAGGACTATGATGAGTTTTACAGATGATTTCCACATTTATTGGCTTGATTTTATGCTTTATACTATGATTATCATTCTGTTGAATAATGTTTTTAATCTAGAACTTGTGTTTGAATAAGTGTCATCTCAGATGATGACTAGCTTTAAGGGGAAAGAATATTACATCTTGATTCCTCACTAAGCAAACTTACTTGATTATCCATGTATTTTTTATAGTTGATTATTACTAACTAAGTTGTAAGTCATATGTTATTATGGAACAGTGGTATGTTGCTTTGGTTTCATGATTTCAATACTATGAGTTAGTTGTAGTGTATATTATTTATATTAAGATCATGTTAACTTATTATTTAAAAAGTATATTATGATATACATATCATGATGTTATGGACTAACTACTTGCTTGTCGTGAGTTGGATGCATGAGAGATTCATCCCCTAGAGCATGATGGAGGGAGAACATCATCAGAGAGGGTGACATAGATGGAGTTGTTGGAGGATAATAGAGGAATGACTTGAACTCTACAGACACCACATTAGATAGTATATGCTATATGCATTGAATGTAAGGTAAATTTTAGCAATGAATATTCATTAATTCATAGATATTCTAATTTTTGGATTTTGGTTTTGGTAATTTTTTAGGATCGATAAATGGGCCCTGATCATCAAAATTTTAGGAATATAAATTATTTTTTGGGTCATCTTGCCAACCCTTTATAATAATATATAATATTACACTTCAATTCACCACATATATATAGAATAACCACTCATCGATACTAAGTGAATACGCAAAACCAAAACTGGAGGACCACAAAACTGAATGAAAGTATTGAACAGAGGAACTGAATAACAAAGCCAAATGATAATATCTTCAAACTTTCAAAAGTGCCAAATTATCATGTCAAATAATAGAGTTGAATGACAACATCAAATGGTAATACTGAACAATAGTGCTGAATGAGAGTATCGAACAATAGAGATGAAAAGCTTTTATAAATATACTACCACCAAATGGCATAACTAATCTGTATCATATAATCTTTGACCAAATGATAAAACTAGATGAAAAAATTGAAGTATTTCATCTTTGACCATCATGGCATCTGGTTGGAATGGTAAAAGGTATAAGTCACCTGACAACATGGCCCAACATCACCGTTCGACACTGGATGCTTAGAAAGTCATCTGACATAACCATCTAATGATGGACATCTGATGTACCTTGGTTGCCATATACCATTTGGCTCTACCAGATGGCATAGTCATTCGATACAGCTAGATAGAATAGTTTTTCAACATAAAAAGATTGCACAGTCATTTAGCATGGTCATATGACACTGTCATTCAACACAATCAAATAACACAATTATTTATTTGGACATCCAATGTAAATGTTTGGCATAAAAATTTGGTATATCCTTTCAGTACAATCATTTGATGTCTTTCTTATGGTACAACCAGACCATTGTATGGAAAAAATAGGCAACAAAGGATTCACTATCACCCATAGAAGATTCATCACACCTACGAATCAAATTTTCTTAGATTCACCAAATATTTCCAATAGGTTTTCCAATATGACATCTTAAAATTAACCCTAATTGAATGATTAGCATAATGTGTTTTAGATGTTGTTTACATTTGGATAAATGTTTTTTCATACTAGTTGTGTGTTAGTTATGATTTACGCCTAGGTGGAATTAATTTTATGCGATTGTGTTTTTGGCAAGCTAATGTGCTCATGACTATTAACATATTTGGAAATGTAAATTTATGTAAAGTAAATATGAATTTAATGATTAATGAGTTAATCATTAATATTAAGCCATATTATTGTGAAATAAAGTAATTTAATTTTATATTCAAAAAACATTAAAAAAAGAAAAAAAAGAAGGTTGTTTTAAAAATAAATAGATAAAACAAATAAAATAATGGAATAAAACAAAAATAAAATCATGAGAAAATAAAAAAGGAGAAAGCTTTAAGAAAAGAAAATTAGAATATATTCTTGTAAAGAAAAGTGAGGAGCAACATAGAAAAATAAAAAATCAAGAGGAAGGCAGCACTAAGGAGGAAGAAAGAAGGAGATAGGAAAGGAATTCATTTTCATTTGTGATATCCCAGTAGGTGCCATAAAAAGTTAGGGAATGTCATTAAATTCATGTGAATTTTAGTATCTGAAGCTATTGTTATGAATCAAAGATGTAGAAATATATGAAAAAAATATAACTAGTAATGGGAATGTTATATAATAGTTAACTATATGCTTAGACTATATACAGTATATCACAAATGTCAACGTATCTCTCTTACATATTTATATCATGATATACATTAGTGACATGATGAATTTACTTTTATGACTGTTATATACTGATACTGTGAATTTATACTTATGATAAATTTTTACTGATTAGGATACTGTGAATTTATAATAAAAAATATTGTATAGCATAAATTAGTTAATATAGAATATGTTTTGTCCAAATTGTGAGGCCATATATATCGACCTAATAAATTAGTGAACTGCATAGTTTTAAATCGATTTGCAAAATGATTTATATCACCCTGCCTAGTTATATAGCAATTGGAGTTCATATAATTATCCTATTGAATTGTATAACAAGATAATTTGAGCATGTATAAATTGGTGATCTATATTTAGCAGTATATCACATAATAACAAGGGGAATATATAAAAGAGGAATATCAAATTATGTGACATAATAACATCGCCAAAGTGTATAAGTGATTTCATTCTGTAAGTAATTATGATTTGTAATAGTAATTACAGTATAAGAGTATAAAATATCTCCAAAGAGTAATAACATTATGTAGTTATGTATTATTATACGTATCACCCAAGAGTATACCAAATGCATTATTATTAGTATGAATAGTACTAGGGTGGTGATTTGTTAAGCTAGGCATGGACTGTGACAGAAAATGACTGTGGTTGTGGGTTCGAGCCTTGACCCTCAATAACCATAACCAAAATTGAGTATCGAACAATAGATGTTATTCTCACTAAAAGAGAAACCGATTATAGATAATCAGGTTTGAGTGTTATTTATACATGGAAAATTGAAAACTATGTATTATTTTTACATGTTGGGAGTGGTAGTAAACAAAGCAATCAAAATTATTGAAATTTATATCAAACATGATATTAAATATCATGGCCTTCTATAACAATAATATGAAATTATAACATAAATCCCTCAGCCATATAGGTGTGTGGTGCACTACCTCAAGGTATGGCGATTTGGTACATCATATTATTTTAAATGAAAACAATGACCTGGTATGAGAATTATAATTATTATTTTCATGTTATTTAATATAGTGATATAATAATTACTAAGATTTATAAAAATGAATTAATATTATATTGAGTAAAATATAGACAATATGATAATAATGTGTACAATAAACTAAATATACAACACTTTATAGTCATATATATATATATATATATATATATATATATATATATACACACACACACACACACAACTGTTCAAAGGGACATGTCTTGTAATAGATGCATGCAGTAGGGTGAACATCATGTCATATAATCTATAGTCAATACTAAGTTTATTCAAACTTAGAACAATGATCTATTCTGGTATTATTAAAATGTTATAATGATATAATAATACTAATACGATGATGATTGGAACAATATACCAATTGAGGTGAATTTTAGTACACAAGTTGTAGGTATGCCTTATTTATAAATCTCACTAACTAAGTTGATCTTTATGTAATTTCATAAATTGTGATCATATGAATTTTACATGTAGGGTTAGCTTATTTTGATAATGAGTTAAGGATTTATAGACTTGTTAACTAGTGTAATACCAACATACATTTTTCATATGGAGATAGTACATAAACATATCGTTATCTATATTAAAACATGTATATACTATATATGTATAGTGATATATAAATGGTAATACCTTTTTTAATGTGGTCAGAGTATTTAAGTGTGTAGATGATGGTGAGGATCTTGATAGAATATATAAGAACTAGTTGCAACACTCATACAACAGTGTCAAGGTTAAAAAGTATTTGGTTCTTAATGAATTGGATTTAAATTTGATTAGAAAGAATTTGATCATAGTTGAATTATACCTTTTGTGTAGGGATAAGTGAGTCAAATAAGGGAAGAAAACCCTACATAGATCTTGATACCTTCTTCATTAAAAGATAAATAGTTGGTAGAAGCTCATATGTTTTCTTTAGAAAAAGGAAGAATACTGTTAGTATGGTAGAATAATAATTATGTGTTAAAACATATGTATGATGTAGTATATATTATGCAAGGTGCATAAATTTATGAATTATAACTATCTGAGAACATAGGTACTTTTATTCTTATATATAGCTTATTTATATACATTCAGATGCATGCCTATTAACATAGATGTTGACTGGTATATTATGACAGTTTTAGTGATTTGTATAATTATGTATTTGATGAACTTTAGTATATCATATCATAGGAATTTATGTATTATTGAATCATTTTATGCAAACCACAATATGAAAGAATGTATACACCCTAAATTGGTCAAGTAAACACACATATCATGTCTTTTCATAGTCCTTTCATAGGAGACTTTGACTAAAGAATATGAGCTTTGTTCACATTTAATTATGTCTTCTATTTTATTTATTTGGGTCTTGTTCTATGCTTGAATCACCTTTTTTCCTATTCTCTATAATCCCAAGCCTTTCAAACAGTTATTCCACCTCAGCCAAGTCAAGTTTTCTCTCCTCTTTCCATCCCCCTAGTTCTCAAGATTATAGGACAGGAGCATTGGGGTTAGACTATAGCACCAATGCCACTAGTGTCCATTTCTAGTGCTCTTGTCCAGGGTCATTTTTATCTCCAACAATTAGTTTCCTTCACTTAATGAGTCTTAGCCCCTTAGTTTTATCCCTAGTTTTCCAATGTCAGCCAAATGTAAATAAAGTTCTCAAATTTGAAATAATGAGTCTCCTATATAAAGGACTTCATAGGGCATTTTATATCTAACACTTACTATGACACAATACATAAATAAAAATTAGTCAATAGTATAGCTCAACATTATGTATCACACATAGACTTACATGCTTGAACAAAGAAGGGCCTAGATGAATGTCATTCTTGCATCTATCATGTACATTGATTATGTATGTTCCTTAAGGGAAAGATATTTGGATCTAAGACCCTATCTTGAAGGTTAATGTAGGTAGTGATCAAGACAATAGGGATTCTAGATCGTGCGATCATTCTTCCCGTAACCCAATTTTCCCCCTTTTGTTTTTTATGCATTTATTGTTTATATGTGTGTAGATAGATATAAGGTTTGGAGATTGAAATGGACCTAAAGTGAGCTTTGTTGACTTCCAACCTCTAAATTTTTGTATACAAGCTCACATAGATCTGGTGAATAAAACCCAAAAAGTTTAGATCCTCTAGACAACAATAATAGAGGTGGACTACAGTACTGGTGCCACTCCTATCCACTTTTGGTGCTCTTATCCAATCAAAAAATGAAAGCTAGATACAGATTCATGATAGTGTCCCAATCCTACAACTCAATTTCTAACCCCAAAATCATTTATTTCAGTCCATTTTTAGATAAGTTTATTTCCCTTCCTCATGTGATTTATTAGATAAAAATCTATATTTTGCCATATTAAACTAGATTTTTCCCTTAGTCCAAACCCTTTATTGTTTAGGAACTAAACACTAGTTTCTTGGAAATAATAAAACATTTGGTGAACTCCACTTACTTCGAGCAAAATCTAAAACCCTAGGTACACTTAGGGTTTTTCCTTTAAATTTTTGTGCGCAAATTTAATTTCAAATTTTTGATTTTTGTATAAATTTTTGTGCATTAATTATATTCAAATATTGTTTTAGAATTTAAATTGTTGTAATAATTTTTAAATTTTAAAAAAATCTAGCTCAAAACCCAAGATTTCCAAACTAGGTCCTCAAACCCCAAGCCTTCCTTGCAAATTTTAAAAAAACATTTTGGAATTTTTGCAAATTATTTACTTTTTCAAAAATAATTTCAATTTTTCAATATTAGTAGTTTTCTTGTGCAAAAATTTAGTTTAAATTTTTTTATTTTTGTCTAAATTTTTGTGCATTAATTATATTCAAATATTTTTTTAGAATTTAAATTATTGCAATAATTTTCAAAAATTATAAAACCCTAGCTCAAACCCCTAGATTTCCAAACTAGGTCCTCAAACCCCAAGCCTTCCTTGCAAATTTTAGAAAAGTATTTTGGAATTTTTACAAATTGTGTACTTTGTCAAAAATAATTTCAATATTTCAATATTAGTAGTTTTCTTGTGCAAAAATTTAGTTTCAAATTTCTGGTTTTTAAATAAATTTTTGTACATTTATTCTATTCAAAAGTATTTTTAGAGTTTAAACTATTGCAATAATTTAAAAAAAAATTAAAACCCTAGCTCAAAACCCTAGATTTCCAAACTAGGTCCTCAAACCCTAAGACTTTCTCCCTTGCAATTTTTAGAAAAATAGTTTGAAATTTTTGTACATTGTTTAATTTGTCAAACTTAATTTCAAAAAATCTATGTTAGTAGTTATTTTTGCATTCATTTGATTAATAGTACTTTTCAATATTTTCTTTGGAGAAATAAATAAAATGGCCACTAAGGCACTTCTTCCCTCTCATCCCATAGATCAATTTCTAAAATTTTCTCATAATTATGATAATGAATGGATAAATTTGCAAAATTACACATTAGCTAAAAATGTGGAAAATCATTTCATTTACAATGAAGATAATTGCTATTGTTGTAATGAGGAATATGATGATATACGTGAAATTGATAGTGAAGCAAAAATAGATGCATCTTCTCTCAAACCTATCTCTTTTATTCCTTCTTCTAAAGAAAATAATTTTGATAAATGGGAAAGATACTTTTCACCTCATTCTCCTATGCACAATGCACCAAATGAACAAATTAGTCATGCATTGCCAAGTGAACCTCTATTTGGTGATAATTTGCTTCCATGTGAACATAATCTCTTTCTCTCTTTTGCTACTTCAATGTTAAAATTACAACAATACAAACACAATAGAATCAAATTGCCAATGCATAGTTCAATTGATACATCTCATGTTCTGAACTCTACTTTGTCAAAAAAATGTCTAAACGATAACTCTCTTTCTTTTACTTCTCATGAAAATAATGCATGTATTCCACCCATAAATAACACAGATGCACATGATATTCCAATTTCAAATGATAATCTATTGCACATTTGAAAGGAATTAAATTCTTCTCTTACACCTCTCCCTAGCATATGATAAAAGTGATAATGAGTATGATAGTGAACTTGAAAATGAATTTGAAAATGAGAGTGATTATGAACAATATTCCAATGATGAAAATGTATGGAACAATGATTATTATTATGCACATAGTGAAGAAGAATATGTATCTCATGTTTCTAACTCTTCTCTCACTCCTCTCAAACATAATGCACTTCCAAATGTTGTTTCTACTTCTATGCATGATTCTATTTCAAATAATGCATATGTTAATGCTAATATCTCATCTTCTACTCCATTAGAATGTGATACACTAAAACATAAAGATACCAACGAATCTCCCAAGCCACCTCTCACTACAGTAGAACCCAGTTCTCAATCTTCACGTAAAGAGAATGGTAGCCCACATCCCTCTAGTAAGGTCCAAGTTACCATTACTCCCAAGGTTCAAGTAAGCACTCCCCCTCTTTATGATCCAATTACTAAATGTAGCATTCCTATGGATAAAATTAATAATCAAATTCAATGATTAAATGAACCGCTTTAAGATACTAATGTACCATCCTAGGAGATTATCTCTTTAATGCATGTAGTTGGTGAATTACAACACCAAGTACATCTCTTTACCTTAAAAAATAAGGATTCTTGGATGGATGTCAATTATTTACATGGTAACCCTCTTTTGAAGACATTGATAAAAGCTTCATTACCTAAGCATTTATAGACACCATCATTGCCTCACTTTGATGGAATTGGAGATCCATTCCTACACCTTCAGGCCTTTCGAAAGGCTTTGCCATCTCATGCGAGTCCGTTGATTCTACTCAAATTATTCTAGCAAACATTAGTGGGGAAGAATAGAAATAGTTCTTTCATCTACTCCCTATTGGTTCTTTGCACACATATGATGACTTAGAGGAGGCATTTCTCAAACATTGCATAGCAAACACGGGCCCTCATGTTACATATGAGAAACTTGCAACTTTACATTAGAACACTTTAGATCCAATTAGTGATTATATCTTACGATTCAAGAATCACATGTTATGATTGATATATAAACCAACAAATTTAGAGATTCAATATATCTTTATTAAGGGGATTCGCCAACCTCTTCTCGAGCATCTACTATATCAGATAGAGTCCTTTGTCAAGCACTTATGCTATATAGTTCTAGCTTTGGAAAATAAATTAAGATTGATTGAGCTAGATTCAATTGATTAAATTAATCTAGATTTCATAGTAGTATCTATATCTCCTAGCATCCACCATCCACCATGTCTTAAACAAGATAGGAGACCACAACTAGAAAAGCAACCAGTTAAAAACAAAGAGACAGTCTCTAGAGTATAACCTATATTATGCACTATAGAGAACAACATCAAAGCACCACTATAGTTTGATTTAGATTAGGATAGCCCATCTATCATATTATCAACACTATTAGATAGGAGGTTAATCACATTGCCTTGTACTCATCAATGAGATCCACATATCCTAAAGAAACAACCTCATCAGCCATTTTATAACTATCATCATATCCATGGACATAGATATAATGATTTTTATGGACTCAGAGATTGCATTGATATATGTGTTGATAATGGGATCATAGCATTCACATAGGGGACACCAAGATCTCCTTTATCATGGAACCATTGACCTCATTCATCCATGATTGAGTCATCCTGAGACATTCCTTCATAGGAATCATCGATCACTCATCGTGAGAGAAATGTGAGTTCTAGGATAGAGCTTCACAAGAGATATCCTATTCCACCTATTGAGAAGGTTTGGAAACTAGTACAATGAGAGTAGCCTACATATAGCAATGTAGTCTGAGGAGTACACAGTGAAATTCCATATACATATCCAACAGAGTCATAGGCGTTGTAGTAGAGTAATACTCATGAGAAACATTCACTACAAATAGATTTTCTATGTCCTATCTCACATAGTAATCCACTACAATTGAGATTAAATGAGCCCTCATCATAGGTTTTAGCTCCAGCTCAATCTATGGATCAGTGATGCACATCATAGCAGAGGCCATAGGGTATATGATTATGGGTAGATGAGATTTATTCATAACACATAGTTCTCATGGCACATCTAATAAATTTACATTTTGTAGAATCTCTACATCTAGCTACAGTTAGTACATAGTAGACAATATCAGATATAAAGCATATTTCTACATAGCATGAGAAGTATGGGCACTTGTTTAGTTGGTCATCAAGGTTCAGATAGTGATATAGCATAGAGTGATATGATACATATTCATACCAGTAGCAGTTCATAGCTTCACTTAATAGGGTAATGATGGAGCCAAAGGACTAGCTAGCCTCTATATTCTTGAGCCACTCTCAAGGAATTAATATGCATTATGTGTTATCTTACATCCCCATGTACTAACAACTAACATTCCTAATTCCTAATAATTATCCATATCCAAAACTAGTTTATCAAAATTCAAACCTTATAAGTATCCTATTTTACCAATCTTAAACCAGCTCATTTTATCAAATCAATTTCCAAATTATAAACCAAATCAAGTTCTTTACTTACAATTCAAAATCAAAAACCTAACATCACACCTGAACAAATCAATAACAATCAAATCACATATCCCAAGTACAATTTTACCAAACATATACAACCTTTAACATTAATACCAAATCAACTACTTCTCAAACAACCATTTACAATGAATATAACAATATCTTTCAAATCCCATAACATAGTACACATGAGTCAAAATCAAAATAATATCCATATATATAATAATTTTTTCAAAACATATACATCATATCAATATATAATCAATCATGAATGGGTGTCATGCCCTCACTCTCAGTCTCACTCTCTCCTCCAGTACTAGTCCCATAATCCACTCTTTCACTTGATGTCCATGTACTTCCTCAATCTCCTAAATGCCTCTTACACCAACTCTCTTACTCCAGTAACTACCCATGCTCCTCACGCAAGTCTACATACCACCTTTAAATATTTGTGTACTCATCCATAATCCACATACTTACTGATCCATAATTAGGTGGACGCATCTTATGCCTATCCAACTCAGCCCTCAGCTCATTTCTCTCCTATTACCCTAACATACATAGTTGTAGCTATAACAACCCTATCAAACAAATGTGCATAAACACCAACTATAACTATCACTCACTCTATCAAACCTTCCTCTACTACATCATCAGGAACATGCCACATGAGCTCTCAAAGTGTCAACTTAATGATGGTCTCATAGAAACCATCATCTCCACCTTCTCCCCCAGTAGGTGCTTCCTCCTGAGCACCTCCCACTCCACCTACACACAAAATTATGAAAATTACAATAGATATACATTTTACAAACAAGCTAAAATAAGCATAGACTTTTAGACAATTCAAATATAATCAAAGATTACCTCCTATCATCTAAATTTAAGTAAGATGCTCATACTCAGGGTATCCCTCCATAAATAGGATACAATGGAGCCACTGATGCCTCATCCACCATGTGGTATATGCCTCTATGGATCCAACATCATCCACATCAAGAATATCTATAGATGCATCTCACACATTCAAAGGTAATGGTGCTAACTCAGACTCAATAGGCCTCCCATGAGTTCCTACCCTCATTGGTGCATGTGCACTCCTCACCCACACCCATGATACTAGGGGCACATCTTGTGGTACCCTAAACTATCTAGTCACGTGTTCATACTAAAATTGCTTGTACACTCCAACCTAATGGTCATGCAACCAACAATTGACCCTTATATACTTCAATTGCACTCCATCCTTGAGCCACCCAGGGAATCCTCTATAGGGCCTCCATATGATATATTGAGTCATCAATATATCTAAAACTCATGTATAGTGATCTATCCCAAGATATCAGATAGATAACATACTCATCCACCACTCTCCAAATGGCTATGAAGGTGCCCACCTCTTCCTCGATAATCCTATCGACTGTACAACTGCTATGTGCTCATAAGCCCAATAATGCAATAAAGTAGTTGCACTCAAACTACCACTAAATGCCTCCTGAGTAAGCCTATAAATATACTTGTATAAGTGGGAAAGAAGAGTCCTACCCCATTAGAACATAGTGCCATATACCTCTACACTGCGTACAATCCTATGCATCTTATATGCAATCGACACCCCACTCCCATCTACTACAATAAATGAGGCCAATAACATGGACAACCACTTCTATAGATGCATAACACCCAATTTCATAATAATTGACAATAATACATTGATATCACTACCTCTTTTATGTATGCCTAAGGTCACACCAACAAAATATAAGGATGCACGATCAATAACATCAACACCCATGTCATCCTATAGAGTCACACACCATCCAGTAATCAACAAATGAAAAATATAGTACACATACTCTAGAGTAATAGCAATCTCCCCTGTAGGAATCAAAAAAGTACATGTGTTTGCATTCCACCTCTCACATGAGGTGGTAATCAGATACCTATCTCATGGAATAGTGCCTAGGTCACACACATGACCCAACCCTGCCCTGTCTATCACAACACTCTCATCCACTAACAAAGGCAACAATCTCAGTGTCTCCATCACTTGGACTCTATGGAACTCCCTCATCCATACCTCACCCTACAAAAACACCAAAAAATAACATATATGTTAATCAACCATGCCAAGGAAAGCAACTAAGCTACAAAATAACAAACAACAACTCAAAATCCTAAAAAAAACTAGCCCTAGTGGAAAACAACACTATAAAAGGACACTAACATTGGAAAATAAAACTAAAACTTGGATAACAGTGTTGAATAGTAGACAAGAGCGTTGACTCCTAGGTAAGAGCACTGAAACTAGTGGAAATTATCCTAGGCTACTTTAAAAGGCCTTAAAACATCAAAAATAGGTTGTTAAATAGGTAAAAATCATGCATTTCAATTACTTACTAGGGTAATCTCTCCACTAACCTTAACCTGGGCTACCAAATGATCAAATTGGGTTATGGTATGTGCTTGTCTCCTTGGTATATCTCCTACTCTAGAGTTCTAAATCTCAACCTAGTCAATGTGCAAATGAATCAAGAATCAATCCAATTTTTCTATAGCAAACAACTTTCTCATTCAAAGAAAAATACCATTTTGTCCATAACTAAAACCTCATAGCTTTGTTTTACAAATCATTTTATTTTAGAAAATTGTGACAACAACACCATAGATATCAAGCAAGCCTCACTTTTTTTACAACATCATTTACCTATTATGGCACACACATATCTATATCTCTCTTATACCAAAACACACAACTTGGTCCTAACTAATCAAAGACTTATTCAACTATCAAATAACACACTCTAATCAATCAAACAACTTCTCAATCAATTCAAACTATACCAACCTTGCTTCTATTATTACACCACTAGTCATCACTTTTGACTCAAACTCCTCTATCATGAGATCTCATCCTTATCCCCAAAAGGGGGGCATCATTACTACTATTCTTATTCCTACACTTACCCAAAATGCCTATCCACTCTCATAGGTGAATACACCATGGTTCGTACACCTCCAGTATTTAGATTACTGGATTTAGCTTAGATTAATCAAGTTATACAGTGATTCAAACTACATGGGTCACTTAGCATTACTTACAACATTCATAGGGATACACATTCAATTTATAGATACACCATGATTATTACACATCCAGTAATTAGATTATCAGATTCAACTCAGATCGATCAAGATATACAATGATTCAGATTATATGGGTCATTTAACATACTCAAGACATTCAGAAGGACATACCTTCAATTTACAGATACATAGATTAGTTAGATATAGTGGTTCAAATTATATGGATTCATAGTGACTTCGATATAGATTCAGACTAGATATCAAATTTGAAGGGATGTACATTACTACACATCTCATACACACAACTTCATATAGCATAACATAGTTATAAGACTAGATATCAGATTATAGACACAGTGCAGAGCACATTATTTTGATCTCTAGTTTTTGCACATGAGACATGGCATAATAGCTCATATCACATGTTTTTTATAGATTATTATACTATACATACGTATCACTCACATACTAGATTTGGGGGCATGGCACAAATGTTCATGTTCTTCATCATCCAAGATTATACAGATTGGAATGGTAAGACATGCCATTCTATTTTTGCACATTTATCAAAGTTTTATATTACACCTAGTTGTACCCAAGTTGTCACTAGGTTGGACCATATGATCATCTATCATAGTTGGTTCATAGCATTATCTAGACCTAGACTACACGAGTTTATGTGAGATAGAGGATAGACATTAGTTTTGGGCCTATGAGCACTTCTCAATTCTAGTTTAGATTATTTAGAATGGGGGCATGACAAACTTTGCTCTTCACAGTATACAAATTTTTTGCACACATTCTAGATACATGAGTTTATGTGGGACAAAGGACATACATTAGTTTTGGGCCTTTGAACATTTCTCATGTCCAACTCAATTCAACAATGGGGCAAAAATTACCCTCCTCCATGATTATATGGCTTACACTTTTAGATTTAGTATAAGGGGCATCCATTTTAGGGATTCCTTCTTTCTCTAAGCATTATTTAGCTCTCCATCCACTTCCCTAGCCATAAAGTGAGTTGGACTCTTTTTCAGTACACTTATCTCCATGTAGGTATGTTAAGGTGTGGAGCTAAAAGCTTCAACTGTTTGCAGACACAAGGAAGGATGTTGAAGAACCAGAGCCACCGGCGTCGGTAGTATGACCGACGTCGGTCAGATGCAGTGGAGAAGGAGACCGGCGATGGTAGGGAGTCGGCCGACGTCGGCAGCACCAAACTAGCAGGGATCGACGTCGGTCACCTGTGTATTTCCAAAACTATTGTTGATGAACAGTCAGTTAAGTGAAGCGAGTGTTTGCATGTCAAATGACTAATTATAGTCACGAGTTGCGTGTCTAATTATTGTAACTAGAGTTCTATTTTTGTAAGCATGGGATCCTATTTAAAGACCCATAAGGCATGTATTGTAATAATAACAAAATGCAAGAAGGCAAGTAAAAGCATTGAAGCTAGCAAGGTCAAGGAGATCTACAGGTGCAAGGTCAAGGAGATCAGCTGAAGCATTCAAGGAGGGATAGCAACTCAGGCTTTAGAGTTGTTGTGTTGAGCAAGAGAGAGAGGGAAGGTCTTGAGGTGTGGCAAGCCTTTGAGGTGGAGGAAGAAGTGGCATCTTCCTTATTGTATTTTCTTCTAGTAGTATTTAATACAAAGAGTGTGTATTGTCTCTCAAATTCTTTGTTGTCTCAAGTTTCTAGTTACTTTATCATTCTGGTATAATTCCGTGTTTAATTGCTTATACAAGAAGTAATCATATGTGCTCTAATTGGTAGAGCTAGATCCCCTGACAAGGTAGGTTTAGGTACACATTTTATTTTCTTTATTTTACTCTAGTACTTCATTTTATTGCATCACTAGATTAAACCCTAAATTGGTTAACCACACATATCATGTCTTTTCACAGTCCTTTCATAAGAGACTCCAACTGAAGAATATGAGCTTTGTTCACATTTATCTATATCTTTTATTTTATTCATTTGGGTCTTGTTCTATACTTGAGTCATCTTTTTGCCTATTCTTGGTCATCTTGAGCCTTTCAAATAGTCATTACACCTCAGTCAAATCAAGTTTTCTATTCTCTTTCTATCCCTCTAGGTCTTAGAACTGTAGGATAGGAGCATTGGGGTTGGACTATAGCACCGGTACCACTAGTGTCCATTTCTAGCACTATTATCCAAGGTCATTTTTAACTCCAACGGTTAGTTTTCTTCTCTTAATGAGTCTTATCCCCTTTTTTAGCTTCATCCTTAAGTTTTCTAATGTCAACCAAATGCAAATAAAGATCTCAAATTCAAAATTATGAGTCTCCTATATAAAGGACTTCACAAGGTATTTTATATCTAGCACTTACTACTTTGGCATAATACATAACAAAAAATTAGTTAATAGTATAGCTCAACATTCTGCATCACACATAGACTTGTATGCTTGATTAAAGAAGAGCCTAGGTGAAAGTCATTCTTACATCTATCATGCATGTTGATTATGCACATTCCCTAAGGGAGAACTACATTTGATCTGAGACCCTAGATTGAGGTTTAATATAGGTAGTGATCAAGACAACATGGGTTATAGATAATGTGATCATTCTTTTCCTAACCTAGTTTTTCCCTCTTTTACTTTTGATGCATTTGTTGTTTATGTGTGTGTAGATAGATATAGGGTTTGGAGATTGAAATGGACCTACAATGAGCTCTATTGACTTCCAGTTTCTAAAATTTTGTACATAGGCTCACACAGACCTAGAAAACAAAATTCAGAAAGCTCAAATCCTCAGGACAATAGTGGTAGAGGTTGACTACAGTGCCGGTGCCACTCCTATCCACTTTTGATGCTCCTATCCAATCAAAAAATGAAGGCTAGATCTAAACTCAATTTATAGCCACTGAATCATTCATTTCAATATGTTTTCAGATAAGTTTATTTCTCTTCCTTATGTGAATTATTAGATTAAAATATATATTTTTCCATATTAAACTAGATTTTTATTCTTAGTCCAGACCCTTTATTGTTTAAGAACTAAACACTAGTTTCTTGAAAATAATAAAACAAAGACTATGTTATCTTAAGAACTCGTGTATGAAGTAATATACGCTTTGAATAATCAGGATGAAAATTTATTTAGTTAGGGATAAAAAATTATAAAAGAGTTTTTACATTGTTGAATCCTTTATTTTGTTTCCAAAATCAGCTTAGCTCGTTTTTGGGAACAACCCCCTACGAAACTTGTCAATTTCGTCTTTTATCTCTCTAAGTTTGTTTTTGAAGCGGGTTTTTCTCGTTCTCGTCTTGGTCCACCTAAACCTTCCAAAAATCGTGAAATGCATCTTCCCAAAAAGTGAAGGCTGATACGGTCTCGAAATGTTCTGGGAACCAAGTCCCCTCTTCAGACTGCCTCTTTCTGAGTCAGTCTTTTCTTTCATTTCGTGTAAGAGCAGCCTTTTTTGCTGCCTCTACATTTTCCTTATTTTTGTGCAAGGGCAGCAAATTTTGCCACCTCTGCACTTTTCCCTACAAGGGTGGCAAATTTTGCCGCCTCTGCACTTTTCCCTGCAAGGGCGACAATTTTTGCCGCCCCTGCACCCGGAACATGCAAGGGCGGCAAATTTTGCCACCCGTGCACGTCTCGATAACTATGCATGGAATTTATTGCCGTGCATGAAGGGTTGTTGGGGTGGGTTTTTCACCCCATATAAAATGATTTGAGCTATTTTCTTCTCATTGTTTCCTCCTCCCCTCCTGCCTCTTGTGTCTGAGTGACCCAGTTGACGAGTCGAAGTGCATTTTGACGGATTCAACCCCGTGGCACGCACGGTTTTTTAAGTAGATCTTGATTTTGCATTTGTTTTTCTTTGTTCTTCCTTAGCTTTCCATTATTTTTAGGTTAGTTTAAAAGTTTTTCTTCCCTACTAGTGACAACAACAAAGCCTCCCCTCTCCTTTTCCTATGGGTTTTCATTACAGAACCTGCAAGGACGGTGATTCACGGCATCCCTCTTCCTAACCCGCGAGCTTCCACACTCACCCACTCATGCATGAGCAACGAATTTAGCCACTCGCACACGTTCCTTGCTTCACGTGCACGAGTGGTAAATTTAGTCGCTCACGCACATTCTTTACCTCACGTGCATCAGCAGTGAAATTCACTGCCTGTGCAACCCTTATCTGCAAGGGCGGCAAATTTCACTGCCTCTACAGGTATCCCTTGCAGGGGTGACGAAATTCACCGCCCTTGCTTTTCTCTTCCTCCAACCTACAAAGGCGACAAAATTCACCGCTTATGCAGGCCATCACTGCACGAGCAATGAATTTCATAGCCCTTGCACTTTTTCATATCTTGATGTAGGGGTATCAAATTTTATCACCCATGCTTCCCTCCCCCAAATTTTTCTAACTCTTAGAAATTTCCCACCTATCCTTTTCTTTCCCTTTCTTCCTTATTTTTTGCTCTTTCTCCTGACCTGACCTATTTAAGTGACCTCCGTGGTCATGATCACTCAAAATGCATTTTCCCCCATTCGTCATCTCTCCCCTAATTTTTGTGATCATGACTGTAATTCAATCAGCAAACTCTTACACATCTACTCTCATCCGATCGAGATCATTTCCAATGACGGAAGCATCTCCCAAGAAGGCAAAAACAATGAAATACAAGTATCAGGGCATCCTCCCCCTCACTTCTATCACCTCCAACATTGATGATATTTGGGACACTGAGATCGGCCATGTGAGCATGGCTAAATTCTTAGCACGAACAAAGGCGACGAATCCAAGCATTGGGATGAAGAGGATCATCGAGAGAAACATCCACTTGGTGGCCACCTTTCTGGTAGTAGCGCATCATACTGAGTTCATCCTCCAATGCGCTCACTTATACAACAAAGAGACCAGGTTGGTCTCATATGCTAGTGGCAACATGGTGATTCGGTTTGACCCCAAATTCATTGAAAAAGTTTTCATGTGCCCTCCAACCACCAAAGTAACCCAAATTGACTTTGGGGATGCTCAGAAGGAGTATGACAAAGACCCTGAGAGGGCGAAGAAAGTTATGAACCATAAGTGGTTGAAGTCGCCCAGGATGAGCTTATCAAGATGGCCACAAAACTTTTTGAGGAGCGATTTCGTCGAAGAAGTTGGTGATCTGATCACCCTTCTTAGCAGAGTATGGGGCCTCTGTCTTCTTCACAGTTCCATGAATGGATGTATCCATTCATCAAGATCATCCTCCAGGGCAAACAAGTCATCTTTTGGGGAGAGCAAATCAGCAATGCCCTCCATGAGTAGTTAACCAACGTACATACTTCCTTCAAGTTCTACATGACTTCGTACCTTGTTTACATAGTTGTCGCAATGCGGTCTTTCCCGAGATTAACTACTAAAGGAGATAGAAAGACCACCCCAGTCTACTCGTATTATCTTTAGCTGACATTTCAAGGGTCAACCTATCACTTTAAGAGGGTAAATGATGCCTTTTTCACTACATTTTTATGTCTCTTTGACCCTCAGCTCGAGCAGAAGAGAATATCAGATGAGGCCTAGGCAGTGGTCAATGATTACGACTGCATGTTCTTTCAGTGCCCCACTTTTTGTTATCTTTGGGTTGGCTTTTACCAAGGCTACCCCTACATGCTCCCCAAGTTCCCTTCAGATAAATTAGTTCTAATGGAACTTTGCCGACAACTCGTTGTCGTGCATACTAGACAGATGAAACTAAAGAGAACAAGTTTCAAGTTTCCAATTGAGATTGGTAGGTATTTCGTTGCAACATCAACCAAATCCAAGGTCATGGAAACCAAAATGCAGATGGTTACTTTAAAACCATTCAAGAGATGGGAAAAATTTGACTACAAGGGAGTCAAGGAGAAGATCAGGAGGAAAACCCAATTCCATGAACCCATGATTGAGGATATCTGGGTTGACCTCAGAACAGCCAAGGAGATTAGAAAAATAGACTATTGTAGGCTGACCCTAGAGCAAATTGAATACCTAGGGCTTGCAGAGATCCCCTCTAATCTGGTTGATGATGGAAACATTGTTAATAACAGGTATCTGGCAGAGAAGGTTGCTGGTTCCCCTCTTCCTCCAATTCAATGGTCTCAGAAGGAGCTGACTTTTTTGAGAAAAAGATTCAAACTAATATTGGCTAACACCAATGATTGGTTAGCAGCCAAAGGGATCACCCTGAAGGAATTTGTTATGGGATCAGAGGCTGAATACCAGGCAGAATTGAAGAGGAAAGTAGAGAACAAAACTAAAAACAAAGGTGATGTCCTTTCTTCTTCTAGGCCTGACAAGCCTAAGATCATCTTTGTATCTAAGAAACCTAAGGCTATTGAAGAGCCTGAAGTGGCACCAAAAGGAACTGAGGAATGGAACCTGCAGACATAGGTAGCTTAGCCCATGGAGAAAGATGATCAGCCGTCAGGGCAACCTAGCACTAGACCTCCGCTCTCACAGGAACAAGCACAGCTGATCAAGAGCGTATCTCCTTCTCCCCCTCAGTCTCCTGTGGTACTCTCTTGTCCCATCTCTCCTATCAGTATTCCCTTTTTTAGATCTACTTCTCCTTTTAGAGTCGTATTTGGTGATCCTCAAGGCCCTTCTGGAAGTTCCCCTCGCTCTTCTGGATCCATTTCAAGTCTGTCGTCTCCTTCCTTCAGCTTGCCAGCAAGCCCTGCACCCGAGCCAAAATCAGTAGTTGGTGCAGTTTCGCTAGTTACTCCAACTACAACTACTGTCACCACTAGCAGTATGGAAACTGCTACAGTAACACCAGCTGAGACAACCATTGCCACAATAGGTACTTCTCTCCCGCCTTGGATGTCTGCTTTCATGCCAAAAATAAAGAAGATGGCCATCTCCCCAGATGAATTCCACTTTGGCAAAATAGTGCCGGTGAAAGCAAAGGCTCCTAAGAGGCCAAGAATCCTCTCCAAATTGGTCGAAGATAAAGGACAAAAAATTCTAGAAATTGCCAAGCCTCCACAGGATGCAACCCTTGAGGGTTTCAAGATGAGCAGCTATTCCATCTCTCGTGTTGAACTTGGCAAAGTTACTCATGAAGGTGTGAAAAGTGATCTTCAGTCGGCTATAGACATCATGGTCCAGAAATTTGATCGAGAGAAGGAAATGAAGGATTATTACAAGGCCAAAGCAGAGCAGCTAACGACAGTAATAAAAAGGTTCACTCTTCCTTCTGAAGCAGCAACTCTAGAGGCCTTCTCCATGGATGACTCAGTCATTCAAAAAGCAGAAAAGACTTATTTAAAGAGAAAAGTCCTAGAGAACTATATTGAAAAAATGCATACTCAGGGAGTTTCTTTGCTTACAGAAGTTGCAGAAAGGATAAAAAAATGAGTAAGGTAAAATCAGAACTAAATGACTTCGTCTCCCTTATTTCTCAAGAGATCGATAGTTCAGAAAAAGATCTTAGCGGATGGAAAGAAATGAAGGATCTCAAGAAAAGCACCTTAATATCTATCGGTGTCATCTCCAGCAAGGACTCCTATGTTGAAATAAAGGAGTCATTGATCTTCAGGATTCAGGTACTCAAAGATCTAATTGACGATCTCAAAGCTTTCAAAGAGGCTAGTGAGAAGAGTGACCTGAGCCTGCTGAATAAACTAAAAGAGCTGCCATGTAACTCGACCTCTAAGGACAATCAGTTCCTTTCGGCAGAAGAAATGATTCATAATTTCAAGGAGATGGTTCGGAGAGATTTTGAAGAAAAATCCTTCTCAATGTCTACTGTGGATAGCATTCTAGATACTCAGTTAACTTTAGAGAATCTAAAATCCAGGTCAACTGGCCACGCTAAAGCCCTCACAACATTGAAGGATGAATTGATTAGAGCCAAAATCATCTCTAAGAACACAGTTGCGCCAGACAGCATCGGAATTCAGGCATCCATCACAATGTTTGATGCACATATGAAGAAATCTGGCAGCAAAAATTGAATCTCTCTCCTTCTTTCTTCTTCTCTCCTTATGCACTTCTATTTTGTGCAAAGTGCATGCAGTTTTGAAAAATGTAATTACACGTAAATATTTCGGAAAAATATCTAAAAGTCAAAGATGAGTCATCTTTGACCAAGATATTTTTTATATTTTATTATTTTCTCTTTTTGAAAATTTTCTCCCTATATATAGTGGAGACCTCATTTGTAAATGATCTTGGAAAAATTAATAGCAAACACTCTGCTGAAATTGAAGCAACTTTTGAGACTTTGTGCTCAAATTTGTAAATCATATTTTGTTGAATGAATGAGAGGCAGGTTATTTCAGACTTTGTGTTGAGATTGTCTGTGTTATTTAGGAAATAGTTCTTATGTCCTTTTTCCTAGTAATATCTTATTTATCTAATTTAATAAGCAAAGTGGGTGTGTTAGTATTATCTAAGGGCATTTCTGGAAGGTAGAAGATAGACTTTGTGATGCTTTTATATTTGAGATTCAGTTATCTTTTGTATTTTTAGGTGAAGACTTTGTGCTTTACTTCACTCTATGGTTGTACTTGTTCCGAATCGGTGAAGGAGACTACGGAAGACTTTGTGCTTACGTGAGTGTTCTTGAGAACTTCGTCACTTCAGGTGATTTTTTTATTCATGTTTGATACCATTCTTGAAAGAAGAGGAATGTTGTTGGCTGCAGACTAGGATTTTCCCTTTTTGTTCTTTATACATTACTTTTGAAAAAAGAGTAGATGTTGTGATACCACCCCATGTGTTATTTTTTGCTTAATTATATACATATATCCAGCGTATAAATATTTAATAGGTAACCTCCCCTTGATGAGAGGAGAGATTTACCTCATCTAGATCTGGTAAACCCACACTCCTCGTGGTGTAAATCTCCCTGTGCTGTGGCTGATATATCCATTTTGTCATCAGTTAGTTGATGACAAAATATTCACTCAACAGCTTTTTGGTGACTCTACTGGAGACCTCGAATGTGCAGTCTGAAACCTCAAGTTTCAGATTGAAGCAGTCCCTACCCTTATCCATTACATAGTCTGGCGACTCCATTCCATGTCTTACCCATTATCATTATAGCCTTACCATCTCCCTCCACCTCTGGTACATTATCTGGTCTACAAAACCAGAGCCGTTGGAAAGAACGTGCATTTTGAAGTCTAAAACTTCAACTTATAACTATTTCGGTCCCTTTCTCATTTTTGAAATCTGACAACTCCACGCTACACTAGAAGCCAGAGATCTAAGGGTGTTGTTGACCCTATGTTTGAGTTGGCGCTGCAAAGTAACTTTGATCTCTTTCCTCCGTCACCTTTTCTCCAACATTCTAGGAGTTTTCCTCCTAACTTTATCAGGTCACTAGCGCAAGGTAGAGCTTCTTTTTATATTATTAACCGTGCTCTACTTATAAATACCCCACCAAGATTTGTTATTCCACCATTTTATCGCCCTAACATAATGGCTCAAGGCTCGTGGGGTAATTCCTTTGGTCCTCTCAATTTGACTGCACCTTTGCATGAACTACCTCGTAGATCTAGAAAAAAAATTCCTAAGTTTTTTGGTGATGGAAAGGTTCATCCCAACGAGCATATTTCCGCTTTCTCCATAGCATGTGGCATGATTGGCATGGAATTTGAGGATGTAGCAGTTAGGCTTTTTGTGGAAACTTTGCAAGGAACTGTCGCAGATTTGTTTTATCACCTGCAGTGGGGTCAGTAATAGACTGAGATACACTCAAGTCTAAATTCGAAGCAAGGTTTAAACCTGTTGAAGATGCACATGCTTTGTTGGCTCAGCTAACATAGTTAAAAAAAGAATCCCAAAAACCCATGAGGGATTTTGTAGCTAAATTCAACAAGTTGAGAAATCGGATTCCAACCGTAGCTCAGCCCACGCTGAAAAATCTCAAGTGTTTTTTTATCAATTCACAGCTTCCCAAAGTAAGTTTCTTGTTGAGGCAAGCTGGCCCTATGAAACTAGCCTTAGCTCAAAGCTTTGCTACCGAGATCGAAGATGATCTTATCCTCGCAGGTAAGATCAGAAAAGATTCTAGTAAAAATAAATTCCCTTCATCTGTTGAAAGTTCTTCAAGTACTACAGATCCTATGGTGCAAAAATTAACAAATGAACTAATAGCTTTGAAGAAGCAAATAGCCTAAGGTACGTCTACTCCTACCTATCGAGATGCACCCAGGAGAACATTCCAGAATCAGCAATATCAAGGTAATGTTGCTCGGAACCAAGGGCAATCCAATCGCCTACCTCCCCCTCCAAGGAGATTAGCCATTGAAGCAGCACTTGCCAATTCAATGGTCGGCTACCTGGAAGCTGAGCACAACAACTCTTTTCAACCTCAGTTAGATCAACAAGAAGATGTTAATCTCTTCAATGACTAGGAAGAGGAATTAACTGGTGACTCCAATATCAGTTTCTTGGATTACCAGGATGAAGCTGGAAGTAAAGAGGAGGGTTTGGATGGATCTTACATTGTTTTCACCAGATCTCAAAATCAGTCAGCTTTATAGACCGACAAAGGAAAGGCAGATGAAGAACCCCGACTAGTGGTTTCCATTACCAAACGCGGGACTCCATTGCCTCCACAATCAAAAGATTAGGTGACCCATAAAAAGGTGAGTACTCCCAATCACTCGATATCTTCCACTTCTACTACTCAAATCAGTGCCGCACCTGTTAAAGTCCCTGATGATGGACTCTCTTCCTCTGTTACAAGTTCTTTTCAATTATTTGATATAATTGATCATGCTAGAAAGACTAAAATTCAAATGACAGAGGTTGAATATTTGAGAGCTAACCCAAAACAGTTTGATAGGTTAGCAAAATATGTAAAAAACAAAGTTGTCCCCGTAGGATAGGATTCTTTGAAAGTTGTTCCTGATCCCCCTAAAGACAAACCGGCCCAAAACAATCTTGTTGTGACTCCTCCTGTTGCTCCCAAGAAAATAGAACCTTTTTATGTTTCCCTACTTATAAATGGTTATAAAGTGAGTAATTGTATTATAGACTCTGGAGCTTCATATAATGTCATGCCCGTGAAAGTGGTGGATTCTCTTGGCCTGACTTTGACCAAAATATTCGAGAGGTGTTTCTCCATGAAAAATAAACAAGTCCCTCTCCTTGGTCAGATAAAAGATGTTCAATATGCCTTCGCGGCTTTTTCAGAAAAGCAGATAAAAATGACGATTTTAGTAGCTGATGTTCCCACATTTTATGGCATCCTGCTTGGGCAAAATTTCTGCAAAGATGTCAGAGGAGAGCTAAGTATGGACTTATCGAAAGCAAGGATCCCAGTTCAAGGTGTCATGAAGAAGTTACTTCTTGAAAAAGAAGCAAGGTATGTAGTTACCCGGTCTTCAGCACCAGAAGCTCAAATTTTATTTGAGTCCTCAGGCATGGGCAACTACTTCCTATCTACGGACGAAACCCATGAGACATCTTATAAAACTCCTTCGAGCGATAACCTGAGATTGTGTTCACCTGATGTAGTGGAAAAATCAACAAATCAAGACAAACACATGGAAGAGTCTTTTCCCCCAAGCAAAAGAGTTTTCATAAAAAAAGTAGCATCTAACGAAGCATGGACCTTAGAATTTGACGGCAGCTGCTCTTCTACTGGGTTGGGAGCCGAGGTTGTGTTGATATCCCTTCAAAGAGATATTATTTCTTTGTCTTACAAATTGCAGTTCAATAATACCAACAACACGACTGAATATGAATCCCTATTGCTCGGACTATAGGCTGCCAAAGAAAGGGGCATTAGGGAACTCCATGCTAAAGGGGATGTTGAGTTGATAGTCTGTCAGGTGAGAAACCTCTATCAGACAAAGAATGAGAGGTTGTGCCACTATCGCAACCTGGTCTAGGATCAGATTGAAAATTTTGACGCTTTCAATATTTTTGCCGTTTCGAGAGAATTCAATGACCGAGTGGATGCATTGGTTGTCTCTACCACCCTTCTAGTTCCTCACCCAGATTTTAAGGGAGATAAGTATACTATCGAGCTAGTCTTTCAACCAAGTGTACTAGATAATGCCAGCCACTGGCAAGTGTTTAACAATGATGATCAAATCATCACCTTCTTAGAGCAAAAGGATAGTTTCGAATAACTGCGTTTTGAAGGTAGTGAACCCCGAGAGTGTGGAGCAGCTCCTGAGGCCCATGCAAACATAGGTGAGGACTTTCTACAGCTTAAAGGGAATAAGATTTCAAAAGGCTTGGTGTCCCTAGAGAAATTTTTTGATAACCATGACAGGTTTATTAAGCAACAATGAACGGATTCAAAGTCCTCTCAAAACTTTGATCAGGTAAACTTGGGAACCAAGCGCGATCCTAAGATGGTAAATATTGGGAAATGTTGCACTCTCGAGAAAATATTTGAGCTTGCTAGTCTACTCTGCCAATACATGGATGTATTGGCCTATTCCTATGATGATTTGAAATCACTCAGGCCAAATGACATTTGCCATGACATTCTCTTGAAAGCCAACTCTGTACCTTACAAGCAGAAATCCAGGCAATATAATCCAAAAATCTCAGGTACTATTTTAGCTGAGATACAAAAGATGTTGGATGCTCAGATAATTTTTCCAATCCATCACTCAACATGGATTGCCAACATAGTGCCCGTCAGGAAGAAGAAAGGTGAAATTCAAATCTGTGTGGATTTCAGGAACTTAAACCAGTTGTCCTTAAAAGATAACTACCCCCTTCCTATCATGGATCAAGTCCTGCAAATGGTAACAGGTTCAAAAATGTTATCAATGCTAGACGATTTTTCAGGGTATAACCAAGTCGAAGTCAGAAAAGCAGATCAACATAAGACATCGTTCACCACGCCTTGGGGCACATTCGCTTATCGAAGAATGCCTTTTAGTCTGATAAATGCAAGCGCCACTTTTCAAAGGGCGATAGATCTTGCCTTCAAAGACGAGATGGAAAAATTCACTGTAGTATACCTGGACGATCTGACAGTGTTTTTAAAATATCGTTCTGAGCATGTTCACCATTTGCAAAAAGTATTGAAACGCTGTCATCAAAATGGTATCTCTTTAAACCCAAAGAAATCTGTCTTCAGAGTAACTGAAGGGAAACTTCTCGGACACATCATGTCCCGAGAAGGTATTAGAATTGATCCAAAGAGAGTCAAGTCCATCCAGGAACTTGCTCTGCCTACCAGCAAGACTGTAGTTCACTCTTTCTTTGAAAAGGTAAATTTTCTTCGAAGGTTCATTCCTGAGTTTGCTGAGAAAACTCGTCACATTGTCGACATGATGAAAGACAATGTTGTATTTAGGTGGACCGCTGAAGGCAAATTAGTGTTCAATGAAATCAAAAAGGCAATTGCTAATGCACCAGTCTTGGTTTGTCCTGACTATACTAAAAGTTTCAAAATATATAGTTATGTTTTTGAGCATACACAATAGGCCATTTTAGTTCAACTAAATCAGGAAGGTGTAGAATCTCCTATCTCCTTCATGAGTTGCCCACTCAAGGTCCATGAGTTGAAATATTCTAACATGGAAAAACATGCATATGCGGTGGTCAAAGCAGTCAAGCATTTCAAGTTTTATATCTTGAACTCGTACACTAAAGTTCTCATACCTGACACAATATTAAAATCTATTTTGACTCAACAAGAGTTTGGTACGAAGCGAGGTAATTGGATTGCCAAGACTTAGGAGTTCAATCTGGATATCAAACCTACAAAGCTTGTATGGGGAAAGGGTCTTTGCCAGTTGATCGCCAACAACATTTTGGATAAAGTAGAAAATGAAGTAGAGACCGAGGATGTGTCTACAGTCCTCTTTGTTGCAACCACCGATGAGTGGTATTCAAATATTGCTCACTTTTTGACATATGGTGAATGTCCCACTCATCTTTCTTATTAAAAAAATGAAATGTTAAATTGAAAGTGGTTGGTTATGTCCTGTGGGACAATGGTCTTTATAAGAGAAACCTGAATGGGGCATTTCTTTGTTGTGTTGATAAGGCGCAACAAGAAAAACTCTTGAAGTCTTTCCACAATTTGGCCTGTGGAGGGCATTTTTCTGCACCAGTGACAGATCACAAGATTTTGTGAGCAAGGTACTATTGGCCCACACTTTTTCAAGATGCCTACAAATGGGTGCGTAAGTGCGAATTGTGTCAACAGTTCATTGGAAAGCCTAAGCTGGCTGCATTATCTCTAAAGCCGGTTATAATTGAAGAACCTTTCCAACAGTGGGGTATTGATTTCATTGGTGTGGTTAACCCATCTTCAAGTGTCGGGCATGATTATGTCCTCACCGCAATAGATTACTTTGCCAAATGGGTGGAGGCCATCCCAACCAAGCACGCTATGTCTGAAGTAGTGTGTAATTTTCTCAAAGAAAATATCATCTCTCGGTTTGAAGTTTGCTAAAAATTGTAACAGATAATGCGGCCTATTTTTCCTCATATGAAATTACTCAATTTTGCTTTGGTTATGGGATTACCTTATCTCACACTTCAGATTATTTCCCTCAGGGAAATGGACAAGCAGAATCGAGTAACAAGAACCTGGTCACCATTATTAGGAAGTTGGTAGATGACAACCAAAGAATATGGCACAAAGCTTCGTATGATGCTTTATGGGCCAACAGGATAACACCTAAAAGGGCTATAGGTATGTCACCTTTCCAACTTCTATATGGATTAAATGTAGAAATCTCCATCACCCTTGAACTACCAGCGCTCAAGCTAACTAAAGCAATCGAATACTCGACCTTCGAAAGCTCAGTCGACAAAAAGATTATGTGTCTGACCGAGCTCAATGAACAACGAGTTATGGTAGTGGACCGAATTATGGAACATCAAAATCAGGTGAAGGCACTTTTTGATAAGAGAGCTAAAGTGCGTGAATTCCAAGTCAGAGATCAAGTCTTATTGTGGGACAAGAGGTGGGAACCAAAAGGGATGCATGGCAAATTTGACTCCCTATGGAGAGGCCCATTTACCATTCGACAACTCTGTGGTGAGGCTAGCTTCTTGCTACAGTACCAAGATGGAATGCCATTTGCACTACCTCACAGCAGGCAACATCTAAAGCTGTTCAATCTTTGAAGCTTAGATGAGTCCATTTGTATATATGTACAGTTTTTATGTTTTGTCTGTTTTCTTTCTTTCATTTTTTAGCTTGACTCCGTAGCCCAATGGCTTGGATGAAGGCACTTAGAGACTGGTTTCTACTCCCGCTAATCAATTTGATCAATGGAAGTTCCCCAACAAGAGCCAGCTATTGTTTCTAAAATCAGCTTAGCTCATTTTTGGGAACAACCCCCTACGAAACTTGTCTGTTTCGTCTTTTGTCTCTCTAAGTTTATTTTCGAGGTGGGTTTTTCTCGTTCTCGTCTTGGTCCACCTAAACCTTCTGAAAATCGTGAAATGCGTCTTTCCAAAAAGTGAAGGCCGATATGGTCTCAAAATGTTCTGAAAACCAAGTCCCCTATTTAGACTACCTCTTCCTGAGTTAGTCTTTTCTTTCATTTCGTGTAAGAGCGGCCTTTTTTGCCGCCTCTACATTTTCCTTATTTTTGTGCAAGGGCAGCAAATTTTGTCACCTCTGCACTTTTCCCTGTAAGGGTGGCAAATTTTGCCACCTCTACACTTTTCCCTACAAGGGCAGCAATTTTTGCCACCCCTGCACCCAAAACATGCAAGGGCGGCAAATTTTACCACCCCTACATGTCTTGATAACCATGCACAGCATTTATTGCCGCACACAAAGGGTTGTTGGGGTGGGTTTTTCACCCCATATAAACTGATTTGAGTCATTTTCTTCTCATTGTTTCCTCCTACCTCTTGCAACTGAGCGACCCAGCTGACGAGTCGAAGTGTGTTTTGGTGGATTCAACCCCATGGTGCGCGCAGTTTCTCAGGTAGATCTTGCTTTTGCATTTGTTTTTCTTTGTTCTTCCTTAGCTTTCCATTATTTTTAGGTTAGTTTAAAAGTTTTTCTTCCCTGCTAGTGACGACAACAAAGCCGCCCCTCTACTTTTCCCACAGGTTTTCATTGCGGAACCCATAAGGATGGCGATTCACGCCGTCCCTCTTCCTAACCCGCGGGCTTCCACACTCACCCTCTCGTGCACGAGCGATGAATTTAGCCACTCGCGCATGTTCTTTGCCTCACATGCACGAGCAACAAATTTAGCCACTCACACACGTTCCTTACCTCACGTGCATCGACGGCAAAATTCACTGCCTATGCAACCCTTCTCTGCAAGGGCGGCAAATTTTGCCACCTCTGCAAGTATCCCTCACAGGGGTGGCAAAATTTGCCGCCCTTGCTTTTTTCTTCCTCCAACTTGCAAAGGCGGCAAAATTCACCGCCTATGCAGGCCATCACTACACGGGCGGTGAATTTCACCGCCCTTGCACTTTTTCATATCTGGATGCAGGGGCAGTAAATTTTGCCGCCCGTCCATCCCTCCCCCAGATTTTTCTAACTCCCAAAAATTTCCTACCTGTCCTTTTCTTTCCCTTTCTTCCTCATTTTTCGCTCCTTCTCCTGACCCGGCCTATTTAAGTGACCTCCATAGTCATGATCACTCAGAATGCATTTTCCCTCATTTGTCATCTCTCCCCTAATTGCTATGATCATGACTGCAGTTCAATCAATGAACTCTTCCACATCTGCTCCCATTCGATCGAGATCATTCCTAATGACGAAAGTGTCTCCCAAGAAGGCATAAATAATGAAATACAAGTATCAGGGTGTCCTTCCCCTCACTTTCGTCACCTCCAACATCGATGATATTCGAGACACTGAGATCAGCCATGTGAACATGGCCAAATTCCTAGCACAAACAAAGGCGACGAATCCAAGCACTGGAATGAAGAGGATCGTCAAGAGTAACATCCACCTAGTGGCTGCCTTTTCAGTAGCAGTGCATCATACTGAGTTCGTCCTTCAATGCGCTCACTTCTACAACAAAGAGACCAGGTCGATCTCAGATGCCAGTGGCAACATGGTGATTCGATTAGACCCCAAATTTATCGATAAAGTTTTCATGTGCCCTCCAGCCACCGAAGTAACCCAAATTGACTTCAGGGATGCTCAGAAGGAGTATGACAAAGACCCTGAGAGGGCGAAGAAAGTTATGAACCATAAGTGGTTCAAGTCCCCCATGACGAGCTTATCAAGATGGCCATGGAACTTTTCAAAGAGTGATTTCATCAAAGAAGTTGGTGATTTGATCACCCTTCTCAGCAGAGTACGAGGCCTCCCGTCTTCTTCACAGTTCCATGAATGGATGTATCCATTCATCAAGATCATCCTCCAGGGCAAACAAGCCATCTTTTGGGGAGAGCAAATCAGCAATGCCCTCCATGAGTAGTTAACCAAGGTACAGACTTCCTTCAAGTTCTACATGACTTCGTACCTGGTTTACATAGCTGCTGCAATGCGGTCTTTCCCGGGATTAACTACTAAAAGAGATAGAAAGACCACCCTGGTATACTCGTATTATCCTCAGCTGACATTTCAAGGGTCAACTCGTCACTTCAAGAGGGTAAATGATGCCTTTTTTGCTACATTTTTATGTCTCTTCGACCCTCAGCTCGAGCAGAAGAGAATATCAGATGAGGCCTGGGCAGTGGTCAATGATTACAACTACATGTTCTTTCAGTTCCCCACTTTTTGTTATCTTCAGGTTGGCTTTTACTAGGGCTACTCCTACATGTTCCCTAGGTTCCCTTCAAATAAATTAGTTCTAATGGAACTTTGCCGACAACTCGTTGTCGTGCATACTAGACAGATGAAACTAAAGAGACCAGGTTTCAAGTTTCCAATTGAAATTGGTAGGTATTCCGTTGCAACATTAACCAAAGCCAAGGTCATGGAAACCGAAATGTAGATGGTTACTTTAAAACCATTCAAGAGACAAGAAAAATTTGACTACAGGGGAGTCAAGGAGAAGATCAGGAGGAAAACCCAATTCCATGAACCCATGATTGAGGATATCTGGGTTGACCTTAGAATGGCCAAGGAGATTAGAAAAATGGACTATTGCAGGCTGACCCTAGAGTAAATTGAATACCTAGGGCTTGCAGAGATCCCCTCCAATCTGGTTGATGATGGAAACATTGTTAATAGCAGGTATCTGGCAGAGAAGGTTGTTGGTTCCCCTCTTTCTCCAATTCAGTGGTCTTAGAAGGAGCTAACTTCTCTGAGAAAAAGATTCGAACCAATATTGGCTAACACCAATGATTGGTTAGCAGCCAAAGGGATCACTCTGAAGGAATTTGTTATGGGATCAGAGGCTGAATACCAGGCAAAATTGAAGAGGAAAGCAGAGAACAAAACTAAAAACAAAGGTGATGTCCCTTCTCCTTCTAGGCCTCACAAGCCTAAGATCATCTTTGTATTCAAGAAACCTAAGGCTACTGAAGAGCCTGAAGTGGCACCAAAAAGAACTAAGGAACAGAACTTGCAGACACAGGTAGCTCAGCCCATGGAGAAAGATGATCAGCCGTCAGGGCAACCTAACACTGGACCTCTGCTCTCACAAGAACAAGTGCAACCGATCAAGAGCGTATCTCCTTCTCCCCCTCAGTCTGCTATGGTACCCTCTTCTCCCATCTCTCCTATCAGTATTCCCTCTTTTGGAGCTGCTTCTCCTTCTAGAGTCATATTTGGTGATCCTCAAGGCCCTTCTAAAAGTTCCCCTTGCTCTTCTGGATCCATTCCAAGTCTATCGTCTCCTTCTTTCAACTTGCCAGCAAGCCCTGAACTCGAGCCAGAATCAATAGTTGGTGCAATTTTGCTAGTTACTCCAACTGTAACTACTGTCACCACTAGCAGTATGAAAACTGCTATAGTAACACTGACTGAGACAACCATTGCCACAATAGGTACTTCTCTCCTGCGTTAGATGTCTACTTTCACGCCAAAAAGAAAGAAGATGGCCATCTCCCCAGATGAATTCCACTTTGGCAAAATAGTGCTGGTGAAAGCAAAGGCTCCTAAGAGGCCAAGAATCCTCTCCAAATTGGTCGAAGAAAAAGGACAATTTTTTTTGGAAATTGCCAAGCCTCCACAGGACGCAACCCTTGAGGGTTTCGAGATGAGCAGCTATTCCATCTCTCGTGTTGAACTTGGCAAAGTTACTCACGAAGGTGCGAAAAGCGATCTTCAGTCGGCTATGGACATCATGGTCCATAAATTCGATCGAGAGAAGGAAATGAAGGATTATTACAAGGCCAAAGCAAAGCAGCTAATGGCAGTAATAAAAATGTTCACTCTTCCTTCTGAAGCAGCAATTCCAGAGGCCTTCTCCATGGATGACTCAGTCATTCAAAAAGCAGAAAAGACTTATTTAAAGGGAAAAGTCTTGGAAGACTATATTGAAAAAATGTATACTCAGGGAGTTTCTTTGCTTACAGAAGTTGTAAAAAGGACAGGAAAAATGAGGAAGGTAAAAGCAGAACTAGATGACTTCGTCTCCCTTATTTCTCAAGAGATCAATAGTTCAGAAAAAGATCTTAGCAGATGGAAGGAAATGAAAGATCTCAAGAAAAGCACCTTAATATCTATCGGTGTCATCTCCAGCAAGGACTCCTATGTTGAAATCAAGGAGTCACTGATATTCAAGATTCAGGTACTCAAAGATCTAATTGACGATCTCAAAGCTTTCAAGGAGGCTAGTGAGAAGAGTGACCTGAGCCTGCTGAATAAACTAGAAGAGCTGCCATGCAACCTGACCTCTAAGGACAATCAGTTCCTTTCGGTAGAAGAAATGATTCAGAATTTCAAGGAGATGGTTCAGAGAGATTTTGAAGAAAAATCCTTCTCAATGTCTACTGTGGACAACATTCTAGATGCTCATTTAACTTTGGAGAATCTAAAATCCAAGTTAACTGGCCATGCTAAATCCATCACAGCATTGAAAGACGCATTGATCAGAGCCAAAATCGTCTCTAAGAACACAGTTGTGCCAGACAGCATCAGAATTCAGGCATCCATCACAATGTTCGATGCACATATGAAGAAATCTGGCAGCAAAAATTGAATCTCTCTCCTTCTTTCTTCTTCTCTCCTTATGCACTTCTGTTTTGTGCAAAGTGCATGCAATTTTGAAAAATGTAATTACATGTAAATATTTTGAAAAAATATCTAAAAGTCAAAGATGAGTCATCTTTGACCAAGATATTTTGTATATTTTATTATTTTCTCTTTTTGAGGATTTTCTCCCTATATATAGTGGAGACCTCATTTGTAAATGATCTTGGAAAAATTAATAGCAAACACTCTGCTGAAATTGAAGCAACTTTTGAGACTTTGTGCTCAAATTTGTAAATCATATTTTATTGAATGAATGAGAAGCAGGTTATTTCAGACTTTGTGTTGAGATTGTCTGTGTTATTTAGGAAATAGTTCTTATGTCCTTTTTCCTAGTAATATCTTATTTATCTAATTTAATAAGCAAAGTGGGTGTGTTAGTATTATCTGAGGGCATTTCTGGAAGGTAGAAGATAGACTTTGTGCTGCTTTTATCTTCGAGATTCAGTTATCTTTTGTAGTTTTAGGTGAAGATTTTGTGCTTCACTTCACTCTATGGTTGTACTTGTTCTGAATCGGTGAAGGAGACTATGAAAGACTTTGTGCTTACATGAGTGTTCTTGAGAACTTCGTCACTTCAGGTGATTTTTTGCTCCGCGTTTGATACCATTCCTGAAAGAAGAGGAATGTTGTTGGCTGGGGACTAGGATTTCCCCCTTTTATTCTTTATACATTACTTCTGAAAAAAGAGAAGTAGATGTTGTGATACCACCCCATGTGTTATTTTTGCTTAATTATATACATATATCCAGTGTAAAAATATTTAATAGGGAACCTCCCCTTGATGAGAGGAGAGATTTACCTCGTCTAGATCTGGTAAACCCACACTCCTCGTGGTGTAAATCTCCCTGTACTGTGGCTGATATACGCATTTTGTCATCAGTTAGTTGATGACAAAATATTCACCCAACACCTTATAGATAGTCAAAATATTGTGTGAATATGAAAGTTTTTAAGGATTGTTGAAATCATAAGGAGTTCTTGATTAAGAAATATAAATGAACATTGATATAGTATTTACATATCATTTGAGTACTTACATATGACACATATTATGATGTACAAGTACTCGTATATAAGAAATATACCTATAGAAATGGATGGTTAAAATAAGACATAAAGTATTTTAGGGACCAAAAACTATAACTATATGAAAACAATATCCTAGAAACATAATCAGTTGTTTAAATGAAAGATTATAATGGGTTTATGAGTAATCTAATTCTCTACAAATATTATGACTAACTGCCTATAAGTAAATAGTACGTACATAAAAATGATAAACTATCGTATCATTGCTTGTACTATATACTTGAATCTACTTATGGAGATTATATTATGCAGTCTAAACATAGGATATACCAAGTTGGTATAATTTGTACTTGTTTGCCTATTATTTAAAATTATGAGACATTTGATTCTTGAATTTTAACACTAGATATTTGTAATTGATTAGTTATGTTCATGTATAATGAGCTATGATATTATGGGATGTCATAGAGTGTATTATGTTTGAAAACTACAATCTAGATATATGTTATACTCGGATGGTACAAAATGTAATTGTTATGTTTAGATTCACTCATACATTTGATGGATTAAATGTATGCGTTTTGGTATATGTTATGTTTAGCATGTTATATGATAGCTAGTATAAAGTAATATTAGTTAACATTGTCATTTCATGTGTATGATTTATATGTTTTTAAAATATCTTGTTAGAATAGATTTCTTTATGGCACACCACATGTTCTTTTTAAAAATCATATAGCACACATGTACTAGCTTGTCTCTATGGATTCCTGCACCATCACTATCTACTCATTTATGAAGAGAGGGCCATTCCCTTATGGGGAATTGTGCAGAGGATCGATGGTCCATGTTTGGTGTGAAAAAATGTTTGGATGATGCTCTCCCTCCCCACAATAGTACTTATTTTGGAGATGACACTTGAGATTGCCATAGATACTAGAGAGAGTTTAGAAAACTCATGCTCTATGGAGCCATGTATATTGTATTTATTCATTGTATTATATTTATTATTGAAATATTACCTAATGAGTTGTGATTATTTACTTATTTGTACTTTGGTAGTGGTGGTCGTATCATTGTACCAGTTGTGGTTGGACATTTGTAATTACTTTTCATAATTGGTTTTGATGTATTTCATATGTTGTTAGTGATCAGTGACCCTTAAATGTCATGTGATTATTTGTAGTTAATATATTTAGAGTGTGATATCTATATCAATATATGGATTTTCTTTGTGAATCCTAATAAAAGAATACGTGGATTAAATTAAAAAATCACATTTTTCTATGTTAAATCCAGTGGGGTTGTTACAATATGTTTGTATTTTTGAGTTCTTTGTTGAAAAATAGAAGTTATGTGAGATCATATGTGGAATAAATTGCCTTCATACACCTTTATATATAAAAATTATAGGGCAAAAATGAAGAAAGACAAAGGCACAAGTTTCAAGGTTTCAAAAAAAGAAGAGAGAGTCAAAAAATGCACTTTTTGAGAGGTTTAAGAGATTGTTTGAGAACATAAAAAGGTTATAATGTTGATATGGGTTATTCCAAGTCATAATTAAAAAATAATGAGGTATTTAGACCTCATAAAACTCAATAAAATTATAAAACTCAGACCTACAGGTATTTATAAATGAAATTGTGCAAACTAAAAAACACCAAAAAGTGCATATTTTGAGTTTTATTAAATGAAATCTCTTGAAATTTGAAATGGACGTATATTTTTATGTCCATGAAGGTTTTAATTTAGTTTAATATATTTATTTTACATAAAGAGAGATTAAACTCCAAAATACAAGTTTATTCATGAAGGAAATCATAGTTTTCTCATTAATTTACTCACAAATGAAGTTAGAAATGAGTGTTTTAGGTATTTTTAATGAATAAATGATTTGAGAGTGTGTATAATTTATGTAAAGGTATTAATCCACGATAATTAAATGAAAACCAATTCAAAATAGGCTCAGCTCATTGAAAAATATTTTCATACCACCTTGCGGGCAGCAAACAGACACTTTTTTGTGAATTTTTGTTTAGGAGTTAGGTGAATAGTTTTTAAGATTTTAAAAATACATGAATACATATCCAATGATAATAATAGGAGTGTATGGTAATAAATATAACTCATTTTATACCCCCTAATCCAAATTAGGGTTTCTTGGGACCTAGAGATCACAAAATGACATTTTTGGAGATGTATGTAGAGTTTGGAGTTGAAAATTTATTTAAAGGTATATACCACAATGGTGATTATATTAAAATATTATTTACACTCCTTATCTATTATAAAAATTCAAATTCATCAAGTTTCATGTTCTCATGGTGCATTCAAGAAGCTTGCCAAAACCATAGAAGATAGACATATCTAAAAGAACCAGTATGGAAAGTTGTGGTTGTCATCATCAAGTGTAATTTTAGCAAAGATATTTAATGAATAATAAAAAAATTAAACATGATATGTATCTCTCATACTATGCCCCTCTTTGAATTAAATTTAGAAAAGGTCAAGTCAACCGAAAGAAGACTTCAAGGAGCCCTAGAAAAGTGGAGTTTGAAACATGCAAGAGTGGATAAGTTGAGTTAAAGTCTTGGGTAAGATTTGAGGCCCTATTTTCATGAAAGAGGATCCTTTAAAATTCAAAATGAAATATTTATCCTACTATGCCACCCTTTGGGATAATTTTATAAATTTAAAAGAAGAAACATGCATGCAAGATGCAAGTGAAGACAACTAAGGTCAAACTCTAAGTTACAAGTCAAGATAAGTCAATTCAAACTGAAATATGCAATAAAGGTAACCAAATTCAAGATGCATGAAATATCAATATGAGTTAACTAAAGATCAAAAGGATTTTAATACAAGATGTTTAAAAAGAGTTAATTAAAGACAATCAAAAGCATGCATTTGACCTTTGACTTTTCAACAATTCAAACAAGTTTTTCTCTCTAACTTATACACCATATTATAAGGAGAGAAGGTTGAATTAAAGTTTAAACTCCAAATTACTATGTTAGAATTTGGGGCAGCTGTTTAGATGTTTAAATTTTCAATTAGGTTCAATTTGAAGTAGGAGTGAAGTTGGACTAGACAAAGGACTCATCTCTTAGTTGAAGATTGATTTTGTCTCCTCTCTCTCTTTTTCCTTTCTATATGTAATTTTATTTTGGAGAGATCAAGAAGAGATTATGATTTTTTCTTAAAACAACTCTGTCAAAATTTGTACTACCTTACTTTTGAAGCAATAAATTGCTAATTTTTCTTCTATTTTCAAGCTTTCATGAAGTGTGTGCTTAATATTCATTGATGTAATTATTGATGCTTGGATTTGCACCCTTGAGAAGATGCTCAACTCTCCTCATCCAAGTGGAAAAATGGAATCATCTCTCTTGCTGTGGGTGACAATTTTGTTGAGATGAATCTCTAGATTAGGGGGCTAACTCCCCTTGATGCACCTTTAAAGCTCTCTCTAATCTATCAATTATGTATGAAAAAAGTTCAAAAAAATAACTAAAAAAACAAGCGATGATGCACTGATATTTGATATCCTCCCAATTGACTGAAACCACTACTTTAAAGATAAAACAAGGTGTTTTCTTGCACATGACTCACAACTCAGGAACCATTACTACATCAATATTTTACATGCTAGATTTGAGAAGGTATATGATTCATGAATGATCCAAAGAAAGATATAGTCATGAATCACTTCTAAGATATCTCTACACTTAGAAAAGAATACTAGCAAGGACCTGCAACAATCTTCATTCTGTAAATTGGTAGACCATCAAGAGTACAAGATAGAAAAGACAATCTTTCACTAGACTGGACCACCAATGATTCAATCATTACTCAATATTATAATATATGAGAGGCAATCACACTTGTATATCTCTTCAAGAGTTCTTTGAGTACAAATCTGGTCAGAGTTTCTTCAATAACCAGTGGAGGCTATGAAATGAGCCAAGAGAATGCATATATATAGCCTTGAGAGGTAGAACAATCAAAGGAAGTCCAAGGGTCACTTGGACATGTGTCATCTTGAAATAATTAGTTAAATTTACATGGGAGATAAATGGGTGAGCCAAGCCATATCACCAAATGGATCAGTTATAATGAGTTATAATTGAACCAAAAGTATTAGTTACATTTATTACAACTAAACCAAAGCCTCAGTTACATTTTACCATTTTTTATCTCTTTTTCACCTTCAAGTTCTCATCAATCTTTTTGACACTAATGGCTATTTTTTGTAGTTTGAGATTGATGTCTTGTGGTTTGTCACTCCTCGAGCATTTCTTTCATACATTTATTTCCTCAGACTTGTTGTCTCAACACTTTTATCAAAAGAATTTATTTGGGTTTTTTGTTTTCTTTGTTCTTTTCCTTTAGATTTTTGCTTGATCCTTTATGCCTTAAACAATTTATATGAACAAAAAATCTGAAGGAAATCATGTTGTCTTTGTATCAGACAAAATGCCCAAAAGAATTAGACTTTGGCACCTTTTCAAGTTTTTCAAAAGAATTCTTCAGACATTTTCTCTGAAATAATTCATTTAGAATTTCTATTTGGACCTTTTTCGTACTTTGAAATGACCCTTTGAAAAAGTGAAAAAAAACTTTTTTTGAAAGGAAACATACCCTTTGGATTCTTGCAAGTGACCCTTCAGAAAATTTCTAAGTGTCTCTTCTGAAAGGAAAATACCCTTCAAATTTTTTGAAATGGACCACTCTCCCACAGAAATAATCTTTCAAGATTTTTGAAAATGTCCCTTCAAGAAAGTTGAAATGCCCTTCGGGAAAGTTGAAAGTGTCCACTTACCCTGAAAAGGTCCTTCAAAAAAATTGAAATGGATAATTTTTTGATAAAATATACCCTTCAAAAAAGTTGTAACATACCCTTCGAAAAAGTTGCAAGTGATCCTTTAGCTTGAAAAAATCCTTAGAAAAATTGAAAGTGTCCTTTAAAAAAAATTGCAAAGTACCTTTCGAAAAAATTGAAGTGCCCTTCAAAAAAGTTGCATGGACAATTTGCTTGAAAGAATTCAGCACTTTGTCTTCCAAAGATTTGTCTCGGACAAATTGTCTAAAAGAATTTGTTTCTTAGTGGAATGAAAAGTCTGAAAGAAATACACTTAAGGAAAAAGCTTCAGACAAAAAGTCTGAAAGAATTTGGCAAAGGCTTAGAACAAAAAACCTGAAAGAATTCAGCAAAGCTTAGCAAGACCAAAAATGAACTTGTCAAAGAACACTTCTTTCAAAGAAAAGCTGAGTATTGGACCTAGCCAAAGATATAGACTTAGATGATTTTTTGTAAATAGGGGTGCCCAATTTTGGCCTAAAGAGCCAAAATTTGGTCAACAAAATGGTGACTAATAGGGGTAGTATGCCTGCTATACTAACCAAATTGGTAGCCTAAATAGTCCATTGGGTATGGAGTCAATTAAGGACTGAAATAAACTAGAAACCTTGACCATGATTCAAAAATTGATCAACAAGACAACCATTGAATACCTCCAACACACAAAGGAAAGAGACACACAACAAAGACCAAAGCAAACACACATGTGCTATTTAGCACTTAGGAAAAGACAAGACATAACAGAAAGAAAACTATTTATGTATAGCTAATCAGATATGCTCTTCCCCCTCTTGCATCAAAGGAAAAACTTCTTAAGTCTCTTCCATGGCAAGAAACCTCATGATGCCAAATAAGCGGTTGGTTGGAGAAGGAGCTTGGTGACTTATCCTTCTTTCTTTCCACCTTGATTGGCATGTATCCAAGTGGATCAGGTTCAAACATGTCTCCAACATACATGTACTCATCTTGTTATTTGAAGCATGTCTCATGCTGGTCCTTCATGGTAGTGTAGTCCATCAATGGATCAATGGCTACTATCTCATCATCATAGGGTTAATTTGGCTCATGGACCTCTTAGTATGCATCATGGACCAACTCATTCTTTTCTATCTCTTTGAGAAGCTTGTCAAATTGATCTCTTGCTTCATCATGGCTCTCTTGAAGAAGGGTGGTTGGTGTGATGTTTGAGCTGAGACAAAAAAATTCTAGCTCAGTCCATAAATCATCATTTTATTGATCAATAACTCCTTGAAATCTCCTATCGAAACAATCAGACCTCTCTCCATCTTGCTAAAAAAAAGTCTTTAGCTGCTAAAAAATAAGGGTCTCTAGCTGCTCAACAATGTGCTCTTGAATCTCATTTAACTCAAGTCCCATGGATTAGTCATTATCTTCATCAAAGTAATAAGAAGGTTCATCAAACAAAGGGAAAGAGAGCTCACCATGCTTACATTCTCCATCCAACATTGACAAGTGAAGTTTGTCAGTCTCATCTTCATATTGCTAAAACATTTGCATGTATGTTTGACCTATATCTTCTCCTTGAATCATGTCACCTTCAAGAGTCACTTCTTCAACCTTATTTTCATGAAAACCTCATAGAATAACCACCTCGTGAGATATGATTTGACCATGTTCTTCATATTTGATAATGCTTTCCACTTCACGTTCAAGATGGTAATCACCATGATGATGTTCATATGGAATAATTATGATGATCTCATCTTCATTCTCACTCATGATAGTCTCTTGATCAACCAAGAATTGCATTTTTTCTTGCTCACTTGCCTCCCTTAAAATAGGTTCCTCTTTAGGATGGAATGAAATGAAGGGTGAATGGATAGGTTCATGAATCTAAAATGCAAGAGTTGGAGTATGGAAAGTAATGGAAGGTGAAGGGAGTGAAAATGGAGTATGGGATGAGGGAGAGGACTTTGAATTGAGGCAAGCACTAGTGAGCTCAAAATCAGATTGGAAATGAGAAGTGGGGTTTTATTTGAGAAGCTCATGAGGAAGAGGAGGTAAATCTTGGGCTAAAATCAATTGATTTTCTTCCTTCCACTTGATCAACACTTCATCCACATCAGATATAGCTTGATAAATCTCTTTAAGGGGTGTAGATGGGGTGTGTTTAGACATGGGATCTTCTATTGGGTCTAATCTTTCTATTACACCTTAACTAAGGAACCTTATTCTTGACTCTAATTCTTCAATCCATTTAGCTAGATTCTCTTGGAAGAGTCTTTCTTGGAGATCATGCACATCATCATGATGAGGAGGAGCAGCTTCATTTTTTGCTTCATACTCTTGAACAATATTCTTCTCTTCTTTCTTACCCCATGATTCCACTATTTCATTCTAACTCATGATCTTAGGATTGAAACTCTCTTCTTGAGGATAGGCAGCAACTTCATCTTTCCCAAGGTCTTGAGCTAGTTCGTGATAGACATTTCTTCAACTTGGAATCTTGGCATCATGTTGAGGGGCTTGAGAAGAATTAGGGGGACTAGGAAGAGTTTGCACATGCATAGGAAGAGTTTCTTGAGGATGGACGTGTTGTTTTCCGAAAGAAGTAGGATGATTTTCTTCAAAGAAGGGCTCACAATCTAAGGAATTGAAATAATTAGTTTCCATAGAAGTCCATTCTAATGTCCTTTGGTGTTGGATTACTAGGTGCAAACGATTAACAACAAGAGTAGTTAATGCATTAGATGGGTTAGAAGGTTGGCTCATTTTATTTTAGTGAGCAAGTGTTATTTGATAAAAAGGATTTGGTGTACAGGGGGAGGGTTTCTTTTGTATAGGAGAAGGTTGTTTTGGGATGGAAGAAGGGGTACAAGGCTGACTACCTTGAGTGGATTGACTTCTCCACCTTCCTAGTTTCTTTTCCATGGATTGCATGACTTGATCTTGATTAAACAAGCATCTACTCCTTGTATATAAGCTATTGATGATATCTATTTCACTTATTCAACCTATCTATTTCCAACATTTTCTTCTCAAACTCCAACATTATCTCTCTAGCACTCTTGGATTTGCTAGGAGAATGACAGTTAGGAGGGCTACTTGAGGTGATTCCATGAACAACATGAGATTGATCAAAACTATATGAAGGAACACAATATCCATATTGCTCAACAATGGGATTATATATACCAAATATGATTTTTTGATGCACTAGGATTGCTTGACCAACAGATTCATCTTGGAGTCACCATTGGTCTTGATTGAAATGCCTCCAAAAGGCTGATTGATTAAAAACACACCAAGAATTCTTCAATTGCTTAGACAAATGGTCCCATCAGCACGTGCCAAAAATTGTTGACGCTTTGATTTTCACCTTTGAGAAGATGCTCAGCTCTTCTCATCCAAGTGGCAAAATAGAATCATATTTCTTACTGTGGGTGACAATTTTGTTGAGATGAATCTATAGATTAGGGGATAGCTCCCCTTGATGCACCTTTAAAGCTCTCTCTAACCTATCAATTGTGTATGAAAAGAGTTCAATAAAAAAACTAAAAATAAGTGGTGATGCATCAATTTTGATATCCTCCCAATTGACTAAAACCACTACTTTAAATATAAAACAAGGTGTTTTCTTGCATAGGACTCACAACTCAGGAACCATTGCTATATCAATATTTCATATGCTAGATTCGAGAAGGTATATGATTCTTAAGAAGGAAATGAATGATCCAAAGAAAAATATAGTTGTGAATTACTTCTAAGATATCTCTACACTTAGAAAAGAATACTAGCAAAGATCTGCAACAATCTTATTTTTATAAATTGGTAGACCATCAAGAGTACAAGCTAGAAAAGACAATCTTTCACTAGACTAGACCAACAATGATTTAATCATTACTCAATATTACAACATATGAGAGCTAATCACACTTGTATATCTTCTAAAGAGTTCTTCAAGTATAAATCTAGTTAGATTTTCCCCAATAACCTATGGAGGCTACAAAATGAGCCAAGATAATGCATATATATAGCCTTGAGAGGTAGAGCAATCAAAGGAAATCCAAGGTTCACTTGGATATGTGTCATCTTGAAAGAATCAGTTACATTTGCATGGGAGAGAAATAGGTGAGCTATGCCATGTCATTGAATAGATTAGTTACAATGAGTTATAACTGAACCAAAAGCATTAGTTACATTTATTACAATTGAACCAAAGCCTCAGTTACATTTTACCATTTGTTATATCTTTTTTGCCTTTAGGTTCCTTTTGAGCCTTTTGATGCCAATGACTATTTCTCATAGTTTGAGATTAAGGTCTTGCGAGCCGTCACTCCTCGGGCATTTATTTTAGACATTTATTTCCTCAGACTTCTTATCTTGACACTTTTCCTGAAAGAATTTATTCTAGTTTTTTGTTTCCTTTTTTTTCTTCTTTCAACTTTTCTCTTGGTCATTTATGCCTTAAACAATTTTTACAGACAAAAAATCTGAAGAAAATCATGTTTTCTTTGTATTAGACAAAATGTCTAAAAGAATTAGACTTTGGCACCTTTTCAAGTTTTTCAAAAAAAAAATTCAAACAATTTCTCTGAAAGATTTCCTTTAGACTTTCTATTTGGCCCTTTTTGGTTCTTTAAAATGACCCTTCGAAAAAGTGAAAAAGACCTTTTTTTAGGAAACATACCCTTCAGATTCTTGCAAGTGACCCTTCGATGTGTCTCTTCCAAAAGGAAAACACCCTTCACATTTTTTGAAATGGTCGGCTCTCCCGTAGAAACAATCGTTTTGGCTTTTTGAAAACGTCCCTTCAAGAAAGTTGAAATGCCCTTTGGGAAAGTTAACAGTGTCCACTTAGCCTAAAAAGGTCCTTTAGAAAAGTTAAAATGGACAATTTTTTGACAAAATATACCCTTAGAAAAAGTTGCAACATACCCTTTAGAAAAGTTGCAACATACCCTTCGAAAAAGTTGCAACATACCCTTTAGAAAAGTTGCAAGTGATCCTTTAGCTTGAAAATGTCCATCAAAAAATTGAAAGTGTCCTTTCAAAAAAATAACAAAGTACCTTTTGAAAAAACTAAAGTGCCCTTCGAAAAATTTGCGCAAATAATTTGTCTGAAAGAATATGGCACTTTTTCTCAGATAAATTATCTGAAAAATTTTGTTACTTAGCTGAATGAAAAGACCGAAAGAAATACACTTAAGGAAAAAGCTTCAAACAAAAAGTCTGAAAGAATTCAACAAAGGCTTATAACAAAAAAACCCAAAATAGTTTGATAAAGGCTTAGCAAGACCAAAATTGAACTTGTCAAAGAACACTTCTTCTGAAGAAAAGCTAAGTACTGGACCTAGCCAAAGATATAGACTTAGACAATTTTTTACAAATAGGGGTGCCCAATTTTGCCCTGAAGGGTCAATAGTAACTTAGTAAATGACTAATTTTCCTACATTTATGTCTAAATTATTCACCTTTATGAAACAAATAAGAATTATTGCGGGTCATATTGAGTGTCTAAGTCTAATTTCTACCTAATCTAGACGTGAATTCAACCATTGTTCAGTCATTTCAAACTAATGTGTGTTTGTTAAGACCTTTGTGTGAAAAACTGATGCAAGAGTCATTGTATGAGAATGAAATAAATGTATATAGGTTATTTAGCTTTCAAAGTGTGTCAAGTATTTGTATAATTAACCTTAATATTGGTGCATCATCCTAATTTTCAATTTTTATTTCCATTTTCAGCTTTAACATTGCTCCTTCTATCCCTTTTCCTAGTCAAAAAAGCACTATCTAAGAGAGTTTAGAGAGAATTAGGTGAGTGTATGAAAGGGAACCATCCATTCATCTGGAGATTATCTCCAACGTAAGGTCCCACACTTTGGAGAGTTTTCATTATATCAACGGGAGTAAGAACAGGCACACGTTCTTGCAAGGGTGTACTTATGAGTGATAAAAATTACTAAATTGACTAACCTCCATTTGTCATAATGTTTGTGCTATACAATTATCTATGCTTAGGACTGATCCATTTTCTCTTTTTGTGCAATTTTTGACAAGCTCAACATGCTCACATGTTTTGCCTTGTCTCGACTCCATGGACATGCCTAGTTTGACAAGTAAAAAAAACTAACATTTGATTCAACACTAGGCTTATTTCATCTTCTGCTTACCACTACACCTGGAAAACAAAAAAATAAATGGTCATAACTAAGCTTAAAATATTTGTTTTTTGACTAACTTGCATTTGTCATAATACTTTTGTTATGCAATTGTCTATGCCCAGGATTGATCCATATTTTCTTTTTTCATAGTTTATTTCCCAATCAATTCTCTAAGCATTTGATAAATTCATTAGGTTCACATGATTTGCCTTATTTTAATTCCATGAACATGCCTAGTTTGATAGGTATACAAAAACTAACATACAATTCAGTCACTAGGCTTATTTCATCTTTTGCTTACCACTACACTTGAAAAATAAATAAATAAATGGTCATAACTAAGCCTAAAATATGTGTTGTCCTTGAATTTACACTATTCTTAATTTCTATGTATCGAATTTAAGGTTATAGCAAAAATTCAAAAATCCCTGCTATAATCTTCCCAATCCATAAATTCACAAACGAAGCTTGTCTGAGCCTGCTAAGTGCTACTGTCAAGCTCTTTATTTCAATCCTCTTCTGGTGAGATTTTCTCTCTTTGCTTATGCCTTTTATTTTGACTTGATACCTACCTAGATGTTTTGATTCTAATTTTTATGCTATGTTATTCGAGATGATGTATTTTGTTCTTGCATTTGCTAGTGGGTACTTCAGTTCAATGGCTTTGTACATGGCTGACCTTTAATTTTTATCAATGCCAAAACATACTTAAACAAGTTTATTTCAAAAGATAATATGTAACTAGGTACACTATGCATCACACATGTTTTATAAGTTCTTTTTTTCTTTTTAGTTTTCTTTAACCCTTTAATTTAGTAATTGCTTCAACAATTATTCATGATCTGATCCCAAAACATTACTATGATATCTTTATTAGTTTGTCTCATATAGCTTCTCATTAATGTGTTTATGTCATGTATCTGTGTAAGTTTTCGTGTATACCAAGTAGTTCCTTTCATGAAACAGAAACAATGGAGAAGACTTGTTTTTCATCAATAATAAGGTAACTGTAACATGACCATTGCATTCATTATCAATTCCATTAGAACCATTGTGTTGGTTTCATACACATTTAACATTTATGGTATAGGGACAAAAAGATTCTATATACATATGTATATACATATAAATATAGAAACATATTGTATGCATATTTATAATTATACATGTGTCTGTGTGTAGACAGTGAGACAAAAAGATACTTGACAAATATTTAAGTAACCTAGATGCTAAATTAATAAAAGATCTCATGTCTTAGAGCAATGAATGTTATTTCATGTGTTAAAGTGGAACTACTTAAATGTCATTGCATTGCAAAGGCTATTAGTTGTTTGAAACATATTTTTTCTACCACAAAACACCATTTGAATCTAAATCTAATTAATGCTCTGTATTTTGTTTACAGACTGTATAAGTATGAAAAATAATCATGCATTTACGAATGTATTTTTCTTCTAGATTTTAACATAAGCCAAGTTATATTGTAATTGTTATTGATCTTGGAATAACATGCTCCTATGTTCATGCTTACATTGCCTCTGAACCTTTATCAAGGAAACAATACAATCATAAGGTAACTCATTTCCCATTCTACAAACATAAACAATAAACTGCCACATTATAGATGTGAAAAAATATATTGTGTTACCTTTTCAAATCATTACCATAATTGCTTATGCCTAACACTGATCCATCTTCTCTTTTTGTGCAGGCCACTTTGCAGCCAATTTTGCAAGCATTTAACAGGGTTATATTCTAGCCCTGCATATTGTTTATGGTTTTTCAATCTTAGCAATTAGTCACAATTCTAAACTCCACCTTGCATACATATGCATAACAATGTATCTTCAAACCACCAACGCTAGTACTTGAAGAGGAATTACCATATGTTTCCCATTCATAAGGCTTGCAATTATTCATATCAATATTAGATTTAACATAATTGGTACTAAGTTCAAATATGTCTTCGCAGATTCCAGTATAATTTTGGACTTGCTAGGCTCACCAAGTTCTCTTCCATGCCTTAATATGGCATATGCATGAGGTACAAGTCCCATGTAATTACAATTTAGAGTTAAGGTGGATCAAAAGTCAATCTTTAAAGTAAAATTTCATACAACATATTTATTATCATCAATTTTGTTCCTATCTATTCCTTACCAGCTTATGAAGTTTAATTAATGATTTTTAGAATCATCTTTAGAACATCAAACATATGGTGCAGATCTGGCTACGGGTGTTTGGACACAGTATCAAGTCTTTTTCCTTAGAAGCCAAAAAGAAGTAACATATAGTATTTTATTGAAAAATTAATGATGAGCATGGGAAGAAACTACATAACTCGTGGTGTAACGCTGTAGAAAGGGCATTTGGCCTTGCAAATCTCACTTCTTCATACAGATTTTAACTATTGTCAAATGTGTCAACACCAAATAACTTTCAACAAATGCGTTATATTTATATAAACCATTTTCTGACAGAGCTTGCTTTAGTTACATTGAATTTCGATGCTACTTTTCAAAAGATAATAAAATTTCCATCACCTCTTCGCTTCATATGCATTTTGGAAATTCCTCTTATATGTACAAAATAAATATTTCACTTGATCATATTTTTAATTGATAAAAAAAAAAAAAAAAAATTAAAACATTTAGAATACAAAATTAATAAAGCCAAATATCTATCCCAACTCACTCCTAACCTCTACTCCGAAAAGAGACTTTATACTTTGTAACCTTAATTTTACAACTATATTTATCCTTTCACTTTATTTTAGATTGAGTGATGTCATTAATAACATAAATTGTGGCCAAAAAATGGTATTTCAAAAATTATAACTAAAAAATATCATTCATATATGATCAGTGTGTACTATATTATAGTCAATATTATTCATTAAATTGTTAATCGTACAAACAAATCAATGAAATTTAAACCTTTACCCTTATCTTGACAAATGCCCAAACTTACCACTCACGATCGTTTCTGCTCCTCCATCCGATGCTTAAAAAGCCGTCCCCTAGGCTCCATTTCTTTAGATAGAGCATCTCCTCCCTTCTCTCACTGTTTTTTAACAACTGTTTCTGAGATATTTCTTCTGAAATATGTGTTGTGTTTGCTATGGGAGACATATCTTTCCATTGTGATGGCTCAATGCAAGATCCAAGTTTTAACTTCTCTAAATTCAAAGGGTGTAATACACATAAATTCTGTGTGTAGATGGTGCTGCAATTTCTGGCAATGTCATCCAGCGGTCCTATGTGTTTCGTACGGGTATTGCCCGTGGAAGAAGAGGCGCTTGAGCTTCCAACTTCAACAACTTTAACAGTTGCCTCATTTTAGGGCTTGCAGGTGGGTCTGGATGAGAGCACCACAACCCTACCATTTCTGCAATTTCAAACTGTCCATTTAGCCTCCCGTCTGCGGCTTCCAAAACTCTCCCTTTACCGTAGAGATCCCACACCCACTCCACAAGCCGCATGTTATGCTCTCCCAACCTCACATCTACTGCTATCCTCCCTGAAGCTTCGTCTGTATATGTTGGCGAATAAGGGATTTCGGCTTCAGCTGAAAGGTCCGGTGAAACCCACGCCATCATATCATGGAGCTTCAACAGCAGCTTGTATTCCAAGGACAAAGGCCGGAACAAAGCAGGCACTTCCACAAAAATAATCCTAACTCTTGGATCTGTTGTCGTGGCTTGTCTGGCAGGTGCGGTGATGATCTGAGGCTATTTCAGAAAGGAAATGTTGGGAATTTCTAACGATCAAGCATACGAAGACACTAATGTTATGCTCGATTGCAATTTCAGCGCAAAGCTTGAAGACTTTGGTTTGGGCCGCATGCTGGAGATTAATCGTCTCTCTCACACTACAATGACGGCGGGAACATTCGGGTACCTGGCCCCGGAGTGTCTGATGACAGGATTAACTAGTCCAGAATCAGATATTTATAGCTTTGGAGCGGTGGCTTTAGAAATAGCTTCAGGGCGAGAACGGTAGATGTGAAGTTGGAAGATCATAACATGCGGCTTGTGGAGTGGGTGTAGGATCTTTACGGTAAAGGGGGAGATTTGGAAGCCGTAGACTGGAGGCTAGATGCACAGTTTGAGATGGCAGAAATGAAACGGTTGATGGTGGTAGGGTTGTGGTGCTCTCATCCAGACCCACCTGCAACACCTAACTAAAATGAGGCAACTGTTAAAGCTGTTGAAGTTGAAAGCTCAAGTACCTCTTCTTCCCCCACCAAACACACAGATCACATATTTCAGAAAAAATAGCTGGATGACATTACCAGAAATTGCAGCACCATCTACACACAGAATCTTCTGTATTACACGCCTTGAATTTAGGGAAGTTAAAGCTTGTACATTGGGATTGAGCCATCACAGTGGAAAGATATGTCGCCCATAGCAAACACAATTTCAGAAAAAATGGCTGAGAAACAGATGTGTTATGGGTAGGGTTGTGGTGCTCTCATCCAGATCCACTTGCAATACCTAAAATGAGGCAACTGTTAAAGCTATTGAAGTTGGAAGTTCAAGTGCCTCTTCTTCCAGGGCAATGCCCGTACCAACATATACTCTTGGATGCATGAGATTGTGAACAACAATATCTATATATATAGTTTTTTTTGGTATTTATTCTTTTTGCAATAGTTTCATTATTTTAGTATACAACAGTGTTTTAAACTAGAACAGAGCTACTTCCCTGTTTGAATATATTTCCAATAGATTTGCATCAGACTTGCTCCTTGTTTGATATTCTTTCCAACAACAATGATGAAAAAACTAATTTTGTGTGCATCAGAGTACCAGCTAGAGGACCTCATATTGAATTTACTTTTACTAATGATGGTGTTCGTTGGGGATACATCCTGAACATCTCATGCCATTTCACATTTAATCTACTGAAACCTGAAATGCGTTACGAATCTCTGTTTCTTAGTGATTTCTACATTTACTGCAGATTTCACACTCTCTTATAGCAGGAACTCAAATTAAACGGAGAAAGAAAGAAGCAGGAGGGTGCTGGATTGAGGACTGATCTATAATTTGCTATTAGCTTTTGGAAACAGTATATTTATGGTGTTTTCTGAGGAGCGCAATGAATCAGTGCTGCTTCAATGCAGTCCAATCTAAATGCTGATGAAGGATTTGATTACACCGAAGAGATGCCTAAAACTCTCTAGTTTAGCTTTTGCTCTAATTTTTTGGGTCGGAGATGAGATAGTGTAATCATGGCGACATCCTTTAATTACTCTCTCCTTGCTTTGAATTGGCCCGTACATGGCTCTATTTTGATGTCTCGAGATTTTGTTAAAAATGCTTAGTTTGAGATCATTGCATTACCTTTGACAAGAAAATCTATTACATTTATTTCTAAACATTGCAAATAAGTTTCATTCAAATCGAAACAATAATATTAAAGGACATTCGGAGCTATCACTATAGGTAGGCCTAAGAAACAGATAAATAAGAGAAAACAAAAACAAAAGAATTAAGTTGAATTTCAGAAATTCTCAAGAATTAGCAGATTTCAGCATTAATTTTCCCTTCACATAAATCTATGCCAGTTAAATGATGGACCTTTTGATTCACTTCCAACCATTCTGAAGTGTTTCTAGTCTGATTATAAGCCAATGTATATCCAGCTGGTTTTTAACTTATCTGTTTAGCTTGAAAATCAGTGACAATATTCCTTTGTCTATGCACAGACACCAGGATGACATCCCCAAATTACCACCATATGGGTTTGATTTGAGTAACAATATTGCTTATTCATCAACCCTGTGATAAAGAATTAGCAATGAGATCCATAAAACCTACTATAATTTGAGAATCCGTCTCCACTAGAATCTTACATACCCCATGCTCCCAAGCATCGAGAGAGCCTTCCCTAATAGCCAACCCTTATGCTTCAATATTAGTAGCCCTTCTGAAACCCTTTAACTCCCAATGTAAGATCTTCCCTGTACAATCTCTTCTAAAAAAACCGTTCTCTGCATCCCCTGGATTATACTTAGCAGTCCCATCTGTATTTAAATTCTCTCATGCTTGAAAAGGGGGTTTCTATGTTCCAAACCAATAAAATCATATTTATTTGAATAGATAATATCTTATTATAATAAATGATGGAGGGTTTAAGAATAATATCTGATTTTGCATGGATTTAGAGTAAGTTCAAACAAGGAAGTCACAAGGAAGTCAACTTAATAAAATGGTAAATATTATATGTGATAATATCCTAGAAGTTATTTTTAAGCAAGGTTTAAGCACTAGTGCACAAGTATGAATATTTAAAGGGACGAGGTTTAAAATTCGTTGCAGTCAAGAAGTATCATTTCTGCTAGTAAAGATTTTGAAGGGAAATATGATACTTTTTAATAAAAATAGTTTTTATTTTTATATGTAAGTGTTATAAGAGTTGAAAGATAATTCTATGATCATCACTCTTAATAAAGTAAGACAAACACATGACATAAATCATAGATGAAGTAAAAAAGAAAAAACACTTAGACATATTATAACCTGTTCATTATATGGGCATTGGTACACATATTACATAAAAGTTTGGAATGGTGTTCACATAAATATATATTTTTATTATCAGTTATTTAATATTCTAATCCAATAATTTAAAATTTTAATTTATTTTATATCAATTGGTTCTCATTATTTTATGCAATTTAAATTAGGTTGATGTTAGTTATCCAATGCCAAATTGGATGATATTTCTATATAAATATGACACAACTATGGGACTGTATGTGCATAGAGTTGGGGGATAATTTTGTGAATATTTCTTGCAACGTGTATGCATTATTTAAATTTTAGGCTCGAGATACTAAGTCATAATGCATATGCATTATAATGCATATGCATTATAAATGCTAATTTAAAAAAAAAAAAAAAAACCCATCTGAATCCCCTAAACATCTCATTCACATTTTCTATTTGTTGTCTTGTGCCATCACATGATCACATTTTGCTCTGCTAGTTGTGCTATCACACGATTTTTGTTGAAAAGTTGAAAACCTCACCACATCGATGTCATCACCATAGAGAGGAGGTAAGCGATAAAAAACTAAGCCTAATTGTTTGTATTTTTTTGTTATTTACATTCTTTGATTAATAAATTATGTTTTTTAAACAACCCACTCTGGGGCAAGAGGCCACCTTGCTAACCCTCCTCCTAACCCTCTGCCTAACCCTCCTATCCTTCCTATAGTTCCATAAGATATCCCAGGTAGTCAGGAGGATCTAGCTTCACATATAGTGAAAAATAAAATTGAAATTGAGAAAATAATTAGGAGAATGAGGGACCCCACTTCCACCAACACCCACTGCACCTATCTAGCCAATACCCTAGAGTTGATATAAGGTCAAGTTGACTTGATAACGAGTCAAATTAATAGATGGACATTGTATAGGGATACATGTAGGGTTTACTATGCTGACTAATTATCAACACAGGAGGTGAAGAATAAAGATATAATAAAATATAAAATTTGTGCCTTATCAACCCAGCCAACAATGCACCATTTCCACTTACTACTAAACGTTTCCCTATCCATCGATCCTAACATTACTTGATTAAAGCCAATTTCTACGACCGATGGTGAAAGGTGTTTGATTATACACCATGTAATAACCATGAGGTCCCATTGTATTTTTTGAGAAAACTTTATTGTGAGTTTTTCCTCAACGAGATTCCAAACTATTTTGACTATGGTGAGTTTTAGCGCTGAGGAAAAGGCTCTATACAGGATCGACCAGGTGCATGTCATGCACCTAATCAGCTTGCAAGAATCCCTACCCAAAAACCACTTCATCTTGAGATTCCCTCTGCAGTGAAAGAGGTCATAGAGATCGACACTCTGTATATACTTAGTGCGCTTACTGATACAGTCGTTTAACATATGAGTAGGATTTCAGAGACCAATGCTGGAGATACTCCACGTAGTGTTCGTATTCAACCCCACCCCTACAAGTCTTGTGGTGCTATATGGACTGGACCTTCAGATGATGATGGTGGTGCTTTAAAGGGCTTGGATGATATACTCTTAACTGATGAGTTTTTTGCATGCATGTTTGGTGTGCACACGTCAGCGGCTACACATATGTAGGTATCTTTTATATAAATTTCATGTTAAATTTAAGTTGTATTTACAAATTTAAAAGCTAACAATTAATTTACACATTAATTGAATAGTATATATACATATAATTTTTATGTTACAGGAGGTGCTTTCATCATTACAGTCTATAGGTGCATTATTTTATCTTACTCAACCTATGTTTACATTTACAGAGCCAACTAGTGGGCCATCCCCTACTACATCCATTTGTGTTAGTATGACACCATTTACGTATACAAAGGTAAAATTTTGAGTTAATATTATACTCTGTGTATTTGCTCTATGTTTATTTAGTCTTATATTTAAGTTAAATTTATCTATCAAGGATCACAAAATTCAAGTACACTGCTATTAAATACACTCTTGGTTTAATAAAGGAGAAAAAATTGTCATATATCTTAAATAGTTTCTAGAAAACTTTGATTATATTATGCCTTTGGCTTACTGAAACTCTACCAATATTTTGTACTACCTCACCTTTGAAGCAATAAAGAACTAATGTTGCTTGCATCTTCAAGCTGTTCATGAAGTGTGTTCTTAATTCATTAATGATTGGAGTAGACACTCCTCCATCACTGCGAGCCAAGATAGATATAAGCATTGTTGTTTTCAATGTCATCTGCACAGGCACTCATAGAGGTACATATTAACTTGTAATTTTGAATTATAAAAATAGATTTATTTGATTAATTTTACCACATGTACTTGGGCAAATATAACTTATGTGAATATATTGTCTATTTAGGGTTGTTAGGTGACATCTGACAGACCAATTCAGATGATTACTATGGCACCTCCTCATGTTTTTTCATCATTTCACACACTTGTTCGTGTAGCTGAACTTGCCACTAACCCAATTGAGCATCGGAAGCAGATTGAGCAGGTTCATGAGCTTGTAGTAGGTGCATGTTTAAATGATTTTTTTATTCTAGTTTAAAATTAATTTCTTAACATAGTTTTATGTATAGTATGCTAAAATTTTTTATTAATATTTGTATTTGAATAGATTTATATGCAAGCAAGCTATTAGCATAGGACCCACAATCAAAACTTGGAGCAATCCAATAAATTTGAAGGATCTCCATCTACAAGTAGGGAATCCCAAGGAGAGTCTTATTAGAGGAAGGCAAAGAGAGGAAGGCTATTTAATTATTAGGATGTCTTAGATGATGTACTTTTTTGTATGCTTATATGGCAACATATGCACTTTTGCCATTGTATGTGTATATGACATTCACCTGACATTAGATACTATGTTATTAGACAATGTAATTTTTTGTATGCTTGTATGGAAATGTATGTATTATTGACATTGTATGTCTATATTGCATTGACCTGACATTCTATTATGTTCTTATTTTGTATGCCTTTATGGTTTTTATTATTATTGTATTGATATATTTTTTACTATTGTTTTGTATGCTTTTATGGTTTTTATTATTATCAACAATGAAGTGTAATGTTTGACCCTTGATCTACATTTGAGAATGGAACATTATTTATACTTATATTACCATGGAGTGAAATTTTTGACTATTGATACATAATATTACTTTATCTAGTTTCAAATTACTTATACCCATTTATTCAAGCTATGTAAGTGATGTAGGAGCCTCAACTAAAAGATCCAAGTTTGTACATATTAGTCAAAAGGAGTCAAGTAGGTCATATTGTATTCAATAAGAAGCCTTATTATGATTCAATATAGCATGTATGGTAATGTTTAAATGATGTGTGGTCTTGTATGGCCCTTATATAGGTGATGTCACTTGATGGATCTTTCCTTCTTAACTCTCTTAAGGGAAACCTACAACTTTGGAGATAGTCAATTTGAGTTTTGATATAAACTCTTAACAAATTGGAAATACATGTTTTTGAATCAATACCTTTTGTATACTAATTAAAGGGTTAGGATATTATCACTTGACTCAGATAAGTCCTTTGTATGGGTTCAAACATCCACTAAGACACTTGATAATCCAAAACCTAAACTCTGTCTCAAGACTACTATAGGACTATTTTAGAACAATTAGGCCTTAATAATGATGTTTTTGACTCTTTAAATCCTTATATAGTCTTTTTAAAGTCATTTCAATATCTATATATTAACTTTATTGTGAATAAACCAATCTCCATTCATTGGTTCCTTAAAAAGATAGATTCTGAACCAATTCTGTATTTTAGGTCACTAAGCCTAATTAGCTCTTAGTAGGTCAAATCACTTATTAGGTTATTTATCCACCTCAAAATAAATTACTCAATATTTTTTAATAATAAAAAAAGTGTTTCAAGTCTCAAAACAAGATTATTGACTTCATCTATAATAATTATCATCCAAAAATATTCTTGCCTATCTTGTCAAATCAAAACCTTCAGGAAACCCTATCATAGTCCACATTTTCTTTTTTCACAGTGTCTCATTCATCAAAATAAAGATTTAAATAGTTTATAAACATGATCCTTAACCTTCCTACAAATTTTGGTTGAAAACAAATATATGAGTCTTTTAATGTCAATAAACCCTATTTTAGGGTTTTTATGACTTTTAGAAGCTAAGAGCTTCTTATTGATTGTTCATAAAAAATAAGACTTATCAAATTGATCCCACACTTGAAAAAGACTCTTATAAGACTCCTTAAACTAATCCAAGCTTCATTTTCAATGCATGCACAAGTTTTCACATGATATAAGTGATTGAGAAAACTATCCTTGCACAAAAAATAGGGGTATTATGAGTTCCAAGGAGACAAACTTTAATCTTAGATAAAACACATTCTAGACTCAAATGAATCACATTCATTTATGCACAATAGATATGAATACACATGTTTCAAACAAATATTATCCTTTATTAACAATAAATTTTCCAAAACACACTTACAAAACCCTACTTAGTAGACTATAACCTATCATTAGTCTCTCTGATGGTGTAATATGAACTTTTTATCCTTGTGAATGGTCTTGTATGCCTCCAAAGTGATAGGATAAATGATGATCATTTTATCAGCAAATTTTCCAATCTTAGAGTGTGCATATTTAGTTGATATTCTTCCCGAACTTCTCCAACTTAAGTTAGTAAATGGCCTTTTAAAACAATATTATGTTGCATTTTACTTAATTTTGTCCCATGAAGATGACTATGACTTATAGAATCCATATAAGACATATAATTACATTTTTATACTACTAACACACCCTTGATAACTTATTACAAGATTTTTACAATAGAAAATGTCCATACATTACTTAATAAACATACACTTGTTGAGTCTACTAGCATGTTGATAATGGTCATGAAATAGGCATGGTTACCTCAAAATGGTAGTTAAAAGTGCACTGATGACCCTCCTTCATCCTCATTGAAAAATTATACGTCATTATTCATATTCTAATAGCCTCTTTGAGATGCATCTCAATCATGAAAACACACACTCTCTCTCTCTTAAGGAATCAACCTTCTATGTCATTCTAATAGACTCTTGAAGATCAAGTATAGATCTACAAAAAGGTGTAATTAATCATGAGAGCTTACACAAACCCATAACATTCATGCATGGATATCAACACCTAATTTATAATCCTAAAATTATCCTTCAACTTTGTATAAATACCTAGAAAATGATAAATTACCTTAGGGGAGAATAACTGTTGTTCAGGAGCACAGAAACACTGACAACAAATATTGTCAAAGTTGATGTTGTAGTTGGACAACTCCATTTTTGGTGCTTCTTGGCTGAAAAATAGCATTAAAAAAATGTTTGGAGGGGTAGATAATGTCCATAACTAGGTTTTTATCCTCTCATCACACCTGGTAGACAAACCCACCACCTATTTTGGGCCCAAGAATGCCCTTCTCAACACAAAAAAATGCAAATTTTTAGCCTAACTTCAGACATGCATAAAATGGAAATAGTAAGTCATATGGATAAAATGTAAGATCCCTACTATGAATGTGAAATCCTTATAATTTCACCCCGGATCAAGTGAGTATAAACATAGAGAGTAATGCATGGTATAAGTTGTAAAATGGATCCTGAAATTCAACTTTTTGGTAGTGAAGAGACAACTTCTTGAAATCCAACTAGCATTTCTACCTTTGGGACCTCTAGGTGAAAATACATCACTCTGAACACATATAGATGAGAAAATTACATGTGCTCCAATGACCATGATGTCTAATTCCACTCGTAAGCACATTTTCACTATTGTTGAGGAGAGTAGAAACATTGATAACAAATGTTGTCAAAGTTGAAGTTGTAGTTAGAGAAATCCATTTACAGTACTTATTGGTTGAAAAATAGTAATGTCAACACATCTAGAGGGGTGGATAACATTTAGGACCAGGTTCTTAGCCTCCCATCATGCCCAATCAACAATCCCACCACCCATTTTGGGTTCAAGAATGTCCTTCCCAACATAAGAAAAATGTTGTTTTTAGCTTAACTTTAGACATGCATAAAATGAAAATAATGAGTCATATGGATGAAACGTAATATCCTTATTATGAATGTGAAATAAATCTAATTTCACCATGGATCAAGTGAGTATAAGCTTAGATAGTAATGTGTGGCAAAATTTATAGTAATAGGTCCTAATGCAACTTTTTGGCAGTGAAGAGACAACTTCTTAATCTCCAACTGACATTTCTACTTCTAGGACCTCTAAGTGAAAATACATCACTTCAAACATGTCCAGATGGAAAAATTACATTTTCTCAAATGACCATGACATCCAATTCCACGCGTAAGAATATTTTCACTACTGTTTAGGAGTGTGGAAACACTGACAATAAATGTTGTCAAAGTTGAAGTTGCAATTAGATAAATTTATTTATAATGCTTCTTGGATAAAAATTAGAACTGCCAACAAGTATGAATGGGTAGATAAAATCCAAAACCAAGTTCTTGGCCTCCCATAATATATGGTTGACAAACCTACCCCCTATTTTAAGCTCAAGAACACCCTTCTCAATATAAGAAAAATGTAGTTTTTAAGCCTAACTTCAGACATGCATAAAAAAAATAGTAAGTCATATGGATGAACCATAAGATACCTCATATGCATTTGAAATCCAACTAATTTAACCCGGATCAAGTTATTATAAGCCAAGAGAGCAATGCATGGCACAAGTTGTATTAATGGGTCCTAAAATACAACTTTTGGTAATGAATAGATAACTTCTTGAGCTCCAACTGACATTTCTACCTCCATGACCCCTAGGTGAAAATACATCACTTCAATCACATATATATGGATAAATTACATGTGATCCAATTAACATGATGTCAAAGTTCACCTGTAAGCATATTTTCACTATTGTTCATGAGTGTAGAAACACTGACAACAAATGTTATCAAAGTTGAAGTTAAAGTTGCAAAACTCTATTTTTGATGCTTATTGGATGAAAAGTAACACTGCCAACACATCCAGAGGGGTGGATAATGTCTAAGACCAGGTTCTTGTCCTCCTATCATGCTTGGTCGACAAACCCACCACCCATTATGGGCTCAAGAATGCCCTTCCCAACACAAAAAATGTAGTTTTTAAGGCTAACTTCAGACATGCATAAAATAAAAATAGTAAGATATATGGATGAATCATAAGATCCCTCTTATTCATGTTGAATACCTATATTACACCCCATATAAAGTGAGTATAAACTTAGAGAGCAATGCATGGTACAAGTTGTAGTAACGGGTCTTCAAATGCAACTTTTTGGCATGAAAAGGCAACTTCTTGAGCTCCTATTGGAATTTCTACCTCTGAGACCCCCAAGTGCAAATCCAAAATTTCAAGCATGTATAGATGAGAAACTTGCATGTGATACAATGATAATGAATTCTAATTCCACCTGTAAACACACTTCAACTACTTTTAAGGAGTGCATAAACACTAACAATAAATGTTGTCAAAGTTGAAGTCACAGTTAGAAAACTCCATTTTTGGTGCTTTGTAGCTAAAAAATGGAACTAAGACCATGTTTGAAGGGGATAATAATGTCCACAGATAGGTTTTTGGCCTCCCATCACACCTGATCGACAAACCCACCACCCATTCTGGCCTAGTGTTTGTTCTTAATCTTAAGAAAAGATATTTTAGTCATTAAAAGTGGTCTAAATTAAAAATGACCCATCCAAATGGGTTAAAATTTGGTAGATAACTCTATCATAACCCCTTATATGAATTCCATTTTGTCTCATCCTTTTAATACCTTTCAAAATCTCTAAATAGATGATTATATCATTTAGGTATGTAAAAGTCAAGAAACTTGAGGGTTTTGGAATAAAGAAACTTGTATATATCCTAAAGTATTACCTCAAACATGAATTAAAACCTTGTACATGTTGGTTGAATATTTTGTCGATCAGCGTACTGATAAACAAAATAGGTCTGATCAGCCAAAGTAGGAAGATTAGTCATCCAAATGTGTAGGTTTACCACATCAGAAGGGGACTGATCTCTCCTCTCATCAAGGGGAGGTTCCCTGTAAGTATGCTATATATATATATATATATATATATATATATATATATATATATATATATATATATATATATATATATATATATATATATATATATATATATATATATAGAAAATAATACTTAGGGGTAGGACAAACCATCCATCTCTCTTTTTTCAGAGATGATGCATGCGGATCAAAGGAAAAACTCAAGGGAAATGATAGATAGGACTCCTCTTTTTTTAGAAGTACTATTTAGCAAACCACAAGAATACTCCTGGTAGTAATAGCAAAATGTAACAAAGGATGTAATAACTAGCAAATCGAGATGCAGCACAAAGTCTTCACTTGGATTGCTCAAGAGTAAGATACGAAGGACACTGAGGGCACAAAGTCACCCCAAGGTCCTTTACACAAAAATGAAAAGAAAACACACTAAAGGCAATTATGGGGGCACAAAGTCTCTCCACAGTTGACTCTTTAGGACATCTTCTTGACTGCTGTCACTAATTCTGCTTATTGAATTAAAGGAATAGAAGATATATTGAAGAAAAAGACATAAGAACAGTTTCCTCAACAACAAAGATGTTACAACACAAAGTCTGAAAAACCACTTGCTTTCTTATTCCAGTAACAAAATATGATCGGCAATCTGAGCTCAAAGTCTCAGTAATGCCTTACAATTTGGGTAGAGTTTCATTCTAATTGTCAAAAAAGAGATCCTTTTACAATAGAAGAGAGTTCCTTATATAGCCATTTCAAGAAAGACTCGGGAATAGTAATACATCATTTTGTGTTGGAATCTGTTAAGAAGACACGCTGGAACTTAGGGGCATTTTACCCATTTAATTTTATCAATGCAGGGAAACAAGTCGCGCTTATTGAAAGTTTGCAACTTTCAATATCCACCTGGTGATCTGATCTTATCTTCATCATTCCTCCTTTTCTGGTTAATTGAATTGGGTCCTAAATTTAGTTTGTTGTTTTGTTCCTTCCCCGCTTTTTGCTAGTCTTAATCTTGAAATATGTGAATGTATTCTGGTCTATATGTTCAAAGGATCAATGGCTAATTTTTTTGTCTTGAATTTTGACATTCACGTGCCTGTCACTATGTTTTCAACGGCTAATTCACTGTGTTGAATTTGATGTCTTCGAGTGCGTCACCCCTTAGTCTTCTTTTGGCTTTCTGATTGGCACTTTTCTAGATTGGAGTTTCCCTTTCGGGCCATGACTTTGAACCTCTTGTTGAACCACTTCGTTGAACCAAGATTTGAACCAAAATGGTTCAAGCCGATGGTTCAATTGAATGAACCAAGTTGATGAACTAAGCATTGAAACAAACATTGAACCCGCCTTTGAACCATTTGACGTTGAACCAAAGGATGAACCAAATGTTGAACCTGCTACTGATGCTTGCCGATGGAGATTTCTATTTGAACCAAGGCGATGAACCAATTCTAAAAATGACCAATTGTTAGAAACCAATTCTTTTGATTGAACCCACCTGCAGAAGTCGTGAAGCCCGTTGAACTTGTAGAAATGAGCTTGTTTGCAGAGTTAGTAGATTTAAGCCTACAGAGTCTACATATTTCTGAAAAGCTTGAAAAATGAGGAATTTGAATGCTCAAGACAAATTTTGGAAAGGAAAGAGATAATTTTGGTCTGTAGGACCAAAATAGTTCAAATGTTGTTCCAAAAATGAGTGATATTTTTGGGGGACAATAGCTGGCTCCAGTTGGGGAACTTCTGTCAATTGCAAAAAGAATTGAAAGGAGTAGAATCCAAAATCTACAGTGTCTTCATGTGTACCTTTGGGTTACGGAGTCATGTTACCCAGAAATGAAAGGCATCAAAAATGGAAACAAACAAAACAAAATAGAATTAAAACTGTACAAATATACATATATACAGATGCAATGTTCTGACACTTCAAGAGTTGAAGTGTTTTAGATGCTGCTTCTTGGAAGACAGTGAAAATAGTGCTCTATTGTTATAAACCAACAAGAAGACATTTTTCCCCTAGAAATGGTGATGGGTGAATGGAGCTTTCCACCAAGAAACCAATTTTCTATGTCTTTCCCTTGGCTTTCTCTTCTTCTTGTTCCAAGGCAAGATGTGGTATTCAAACTGGAAACCATAAATCCTTGCTCTCTTGGTGAAGGATTCCTTTTCTTGATTTTGATTTGTAGCAGCATGGTCCACCATCATAACTTGTTGTTCTACTAGTCCAGTCCAGCACATGATTGGATTGTCCATATCAAACTCCTGACAAACCATCAGCTCAGCATCTCCTTTAATGTGAAGGAGTTTGACTTATTCACCCTGAGCAGTGTTCAATTCGAGAAACAGAGATCTATATCTAGCTGTGGAAGAAATGCTAACTTGCAAATTGCATGAAGGAATAATATCTCCTTGAAGAGATATCAACACAGTCCCAACTTCATCATTGGTGGAAGAATTGTTGTCATCATCAAAAGTTGATCTCCTATCAAATTTCTCTTCATTAGAGATGGAAGATCCTTCCTTGTTTATACTGCATCCCACCAATTATCCTAAAGTCTTGTTTGGATCAATTCCTGGATTGTCAGCTATAGGACTTTCATCAAAAACATGAACATCCTCTGTGGTAAAGAAATAATTACCCTTGCTTGAAGACTTAGATAGAATTTGTGCTACAGGGGTTGATGTTTGGGTGACCACATATTTTGTCTCAGATAGGTCCGCATTTGGTTCTCCATCAATGTCCAATTGCTCAAGATTGACTTTCAGGGATTCAAACTCAGTCATTTGAATTTTGGATTCCTTGACATGATCAATCATGTCAGATGACTGGAATGGATTTGGAAGAGAGGATGGGAGTTCATCCTTTTGATTTTCAGGAGGGGGAGGACTAGTTTGCGAAGCTGAAGTAGAAGGTACAGAGATGTTTGATGTACTTACTTTTTTGGTAATCACTAGGTCCTTTGATTGAAAAAGAAGAGGGGTTCTCTACTCAGCAATTGAAATTATTGGTTGGGGTTGCTCCTCTGTCTTCTCTTTGTTAGCCTGCTGGGCTAATTTATTTTAGGACTTGGTGAATACTACATATGATCCTTTGATTGCTTCACCTTCACTTTTGGGTTCATCCTGGTAATTTAGGAAACCAATGTGGGAGTCGCTAGCTGATTCTTCTAGATCCTCCCTAAAGAGATCAATGCCATTTTCTTGCTCTGACTCAGGTTGGAAATAGGAAACATGCTCTGTTTCTAGATATCTAACTACCGAGTTTGTTGGAGTTGCTTCAAGGGCAAGATTCCTCTATGGGGGAGGAAGACGATTTGGTTGCCCTTGACTTCTGGTAGCATTGCCTTGATATGGATGATTAGGGAATGTCCTCCTTGGTGCATTTATATACAGAGGAGTAGAAGACATACATTGTGCCATTTGCCTTTTCAAGGCTAGCAATTCATTTGATAGCTTTTGTACCATTGGGTCAGTGGTGACTGTGGGTGAGTATTCAAAAGATGAAGAGGGTTTAGCTCTATTAGGATCTCTCCTTATCTTTCTTGCCAAGATAAGGTCATCTTCTAGCTTAGTAGCCAAGTCTTGAGTAGCCTCAAGGTCTATGTGTCTATCCCGTCTTAATAGAAAACTCACTTCAAGCAGCTATGAGTTGATGAAGAAACACATGAGATTTTGAGGTGTCGACTGGGTGATCATGGGAATCTTGTGCCTCAACTTGTTGAACCTAGAAATGAAGTCCCTCATAGGTTCATGGGGCTCCTTCTTCATCTGTGTGAGCTGGGCCAACAAGGCATGTGCATCTTCTACGGTCTTGAATCTTGCTTCAAACTTGGCTTTAAGTGTATCCCAGTCAATCACTGATCTAGCTTGTAGATGCTAGAACCAGTTTGCAACAGTACCTTGTAGTGTCTCCATAAAAAGCCTGACTACCACGTCTTCAAATTCCACCCTTGTAACACCACAGGCTATGCTGAAGGCTGTAATGTGTTCATTAGGGTGAACTATCCCATCACCAAAGAATTTGGGAAAATTCTTTCTTGAACTATGTGGGAGTTCATGCAGAGGTGGAGTCAAGTTGAGTGGGCCAAATGAGTTACCCCAGGGGCCTTGAACTGCCATGATTGGATTATGAACAATAGGGATAACACATCTGAGTGGAGTTGCTAGATTATAGGACAAAAATGGAAAAGAAACTGGCCCTACTTCAGGTTAAAGCTTGAGGCTTCAAATTGCGCTTTCTTTCCCAGCAGCTCTAGTTTTGTAGACCAGATAATATAATGGAGATGGATGAAAACAGAGATGGATGTAAATGGTAAGGCTATAAATAGATAATGGGTAAGACCCAGATGGGAGTTGCCAGACTATATAATGGATAAGGGAAGGAACTACTTCAATCTGAAACTTGAGGCTTCAGACTGCACGTTCTTCCCCAGCGGAGTCGCTAAAAACTGTTGGTTGAATATTTTGTCGATCAACGTACTGATAAACAAAATAGGTCTGATTAGCCAAAGTAGGAAGATTAGTCATCCAAATGTGTAGGTTTACCACATCAGAAGGGGACTGATCTCTCCTCTCATCAAGGGGAGGTTCCCTGTAGGTATACTATATATATATATATATAAACAAAAAATAATACTCAGGGGTAGGACAAACCATCCATCTCTCGTTTTTCAGAGATGATGCATGTGGATCAAAGGAAAAACTCAAGGGAAATGACATACAAGACTCCTCTTCTTTCAGAAGTACTATTTAGCAAACCACAAGAATACTCCTGGTAGTAATAGGAAAATGTAACAAATGATGTAATAACCAACAAATCGAGATGCAGCACAAAGTCTTCACCTGAATTTCTCAAGAGTAAGATACGAAGGACAATGAGGGCACAAAGTCGCCCCAAGGTCCTTTACATAGAAATGAAAAGGAAACACCTAAAGGTAATTATGGGGGCACAAAGTCTCTCCACAGTTGACTCTTTAGGACATCTTCTTGACTGCTGTCACTAATTTTGCTTATTGAATTAAAGGAACAAAAGATATATTGAAGAAAAAGACATAAGAACAGTTTTCTCAACAACAAAGATATTACAACACAAAGTCTGAAAAACCACTTGCTTTCTTATTCTAGTAATAAAATATGATCGGCAATCTAAGCTCAAAGTCTCAGTAATGCCTTACAATTTGGGCAGAGTTTCGTTCTAATTGTCAAAAAAGAGATCCTTTTACAATAGAAGAGAGTTCCTTATATAGCCATTTCAAGAAGGACTCAGGAATAGTAATACATCATTTTGCGTTGGAATCTGTTAAGAAGACACGCTGGAACTTAGGGGCATTTTACCCATTTGATTTTATCAATGCAGGGAAATAAGTCACGCTTATTGAAAGTTTGCAACTTTCAATGTCCACCTGGCGATCTGATCTTATCTTCATCGTTCCTCCTTTTCTAGTTAATTGAATGAGGTCCTAAATTTAGTTTGCTGTTCTGTTCCTTCTCCACTTTCTGTTGGTCTTGACCTTGAAATTTGTGAATGTATTTTGGTCTGTATGTTCAAAGGATCAACAACTAATTTTTTTGTCTTGAATTTTGACGTTTGCGCGCCCATCACTATGTTTTCAATGGCTAATTCACTGTGTTGAATTTGATGTCTTCGGGTGCGTCACCCCTTGGTCTTCTTTTGGTTTTTTACTTGACACTTTTTTGGATTAGACTTGCCCTTTCAGGCCATGGCTTTGAACCTCTTGTTGAACCACTTCGTTGAACCAATCGGTTGAACCAAAATGGTTCAAGCCGATGGTTCAATTGAATGAACCAAATCGATGAACTAAGAATTGAACCCGCCTTTGAACCATTTGATGTTGAACCAAAGGATGAACCAAACATTGAACCTACTACTAATGCTTGCTGATGGAGATTTCTGTTTGAACCAAGGCGATGAACCAATTCCAAAAATGATCAATTGTTAGAAATTGATTCTTTTGATTGAACCCACCTGCAAAAGCCGTGAAGCCTGTTGAACTTGTAGAAATGAGCCTATTTGCAGAGTCCGTAGATTTAAGCTTAAATAATAAGGCTAAAATATTAGTGTTTTGAGAGTGCAAGTTTAAATCAAGTCTTAAGTGAAGGGTGAAACCCTATGTGATAGGTTGGGAGTGTCAAGTTGGACGAAATAACATTGAAAGAGGCATTGGAGAATTTGATTTTGTGCAAATATATCATTCAAGTAGTAATTTTACATCAGTAAGGTTCTCTTAGCTTCAATAAAATGAAATTATTTACTAACAATGCCAATCGCGTGAAGGTGGAAGCTTATTTGGCACCACTAACTTACAAAAAATTGTCAATAAGTAATTAAAAATGAAATTTATGCATTTACTACCTAAAAAATTAAAAAAAATTGGTAGAATTCATTACATCTACATTTTACAAGTCAACATACCTATGCATTTCAATCCAATGAACCACTAGGATCTGCTCTAATATTGATAATATCAAGAATAACTTAATGGTTTGACTCAAGGACATTCCATAGATTCCTATTTAATGGCCTCCCATGATATTTTTACAATTTAATATTCATAGCAAGAATCAAAATTGAATAGTGCAATATCTTCCTGTGCACTTCAAAGTCTTCAAAAAATCATACATCTGAATTTTTGATAAGATATCATCGAAGCCAATTTCTAGTGACTACCATAGAACCAATGGGATAGTCAATGTTTTGTCCATATATGACCGAGGAAGTTAATTTTTTCTTTCCATCTATACACTGACGTAAGTAGTAATATGTTCCCTCTCTATTGTCCTCATTTGCAATAATATGCCATCTATCACAAAAAATAATTTTTAATGACACTATTAAGATAGATACTGAAAATAAATAGTACATAATGATTAATCTTCTACTTGGCTACACTAGATCAAAAACAGGGTTAAGTCAAGTGATGATGTCATATCTATAAGTTACAATGCTAGTGGAACCTGATATGTGTTGATTAAAATTAGAGGTTTGTAACTCTAGTCATCCACCCACTCTTATGACTCACACTCATTCCAAATAGATTCCATGCATGCAAAATAGAAATATGCCAAGTGTCTCGTATGAATAGTCTAAGAACCTACATTTGAGATACAAAATGAATAGAGCTCACTTGAACCCATTAGAGTCATACAATCCTCATATTTTTCCAAGTGTTCTTTCTCAATTAACCAAAAATGTCTATGAAAAGTAGAATTTACTTGAGCACTATGGCACATTTTCTCATTACACCATTGAACCATGGTTTTTACATCAATCAAATTAGCAGCCTATTCAAATTTTAACTCCTCCCTTGCAATGGCTCTTTTTACATATGCTCTAGCACTGTCATGTTCCCCTTTTCCATGGTCAACCTTCGTAGAACTACAAATATGTTCTACGCTAGTGGTAACATGCATCTTGCTCAACGAATAAAACATCCGTGCATTCTTGAATTGTGATGTGAAATTGTCTAACCAAATTTAATGTTGATTGATAGTAATGTTCCATTGAGTCAACTATCCATATAATTTCTCAAAACAACCTTGCACGTACTCTATATAATGTGATCAGTAATAACTAATATATAAATGTTACTCCCTTGATATTTTTCAATCTTTCTCTATACTATTAGACCTGCATGCATGAATGTTATATGCATGAATATGGTAACTTATGATGGGTTGTAATAATGCAACTGAACCTCCATTTGTGGTTTGAATGTGTAATTTTTAGCAAAGTCAACTACTAAAATAATCAAATCAAGTGGGAATGTGTCCTTTCTTAGCTTAAAATTTTCATCTAACCATCAATCCCTATGTGTGTGCCTTGCATACTCATAAATAATTTTTTCCCTGAATTTGTCCATAAATTCTAAAGTAGATATCTATTTTTTAACAAGCTCACACCTTTTTGATTCTTTGCCATCTTTTAATTGATAAGTTATAGATTTGTATTTGCTCAAACCAACTAATTATTGTCTAATTATACTTGTACACTTTTCATGGATACAATTATTTAATTTTGGCAATCCACCCCATATGTTGCAATTTCCATCCAAACATGCTTTCTTATAAAAAAATTGTCCATCTAGTCTTTTAAAAAAAATGGATTAAATTATCTAGTTGTTTTTGGTAGAACTTAAATGCCACACTCCTGTAGAATGTTTTTAGTATGCAAAGTGTAACGAATATGGCAAAAAACATCATAGTGTATTGAAAATTTAACATGTTGCCTACAAAAATAAGTGGTGTGTGTGTGTGTGTGTGATTTATTTTTACATAAAAAGGTTTGACCATCTCAAAAAAAAATTGACTAATATAAATTTGTGGATGTTTTCCCAAAAACTTAAGAGTACAATTATGTTTAAGTCATATCTAATAAATATTTTAGATGCAGTTCATAGTTACGAGAACCAACTCTTCTTTTCACTACATCTCTTTGAGAGCATCGACTATAGCATTGTCCTTTCATGGAAATATAACAAAGAATGACTAGAGCTCATTGATATTAGGTTCATTAATTCTTTCATGTCTTCCAATTACTTTCATCAACCTTTTTTTATTTATATCAAGTACTCGACTTGTCTTTGAAATCAATCATTTTAACCTAATTGATCACTTATTGCACAAGTTGTAATTATATGTTGGGTAGCATTACAATATTTATTGCATGATTTAGGGCCTACAATATGATATGCATCATGAATATTTTCAATAATTTCAATGTTTTCATCATCCATGTTAGATGTTCTTAGTCTTAATGTGTACATTGTAGGTCTCATCTTAATCAATTTCATCAATGAAATAAATAATTGACATTTTTGACTATCATAATCCAATGTATGAAAGAATCTATCCCAAATTTATTGATCTGATCTTTTTAAATGGCAGTTAGACATTTTGTTATGCATTGGTTTCAAAATATTTTCATCAACTTCAATCAAGTCCTTGTTTTTTCTACACACAAATCTTAGAGGTGTTGTTAATAGTGGAATTTATTGTGAGGCTATTTCAAAATCGTTATTACATTCATTATTTAGTGGTGGGATGACATTTTCTTCATTGTTTCTTTATTCATTATATGTTTCCATGAAATTTTATTCATTGTTAATTTCATCATTATTTTTTTCCATGAATTTTTCTTCATTATTGGGGGGTAAATCATCATGCATAGACTCATCATCAACAAAATAAAAAACTTTATACTTTGAATGTGAAATTACAACATTATCTAATTCATTGTTGTCAATTTCATCATTATTAAATTAATTATTTTCAATTTCATCATTATTCAAATCATTAGGATTAGTAGTTTTTCTCTTAAATCTTCTAATTACTCTAGTGTTTTGTTTGTGAACTTCTTCCTCTTCTTTGAACACGATCTATCACCCATTAGACCTGATAGATTTTCAAAGGTGGGATCAAAACATTTACTTTAAAATCACATGAATAATATGCATAAACTGTGTAGAGAATGTCTGTGGGGATAGAATTATTGATTTGGGTTTAAAATAGTCATTAAAAATTAAGTTTTGTCTATAGAGTAAATAACGTGTATGCATTATTTATTATATAATTTCATCCTATATAAGTATGAAATAATACTATCATAAAATGTATTTTCCCCTTCAATTATCCCCTTAATTTGATTCATGTCCTTATTAGGTTCAATTAGGCCAGAATTAGATTCAATCACTCCAAATTAGGTTCAATTTGCCCCTTGGTTGATGTCAATTAGTCCAAAATAGATTTAATTAGTCCAAATTAGATTCAATTATTCAAAATTAGATTCAATTATCCCATATTAGACTCAATTAACCCAAATTATATTTTAAATTAATCCAAATTACATTCAATTCATGATAAAATTAGGGTATATGGCCAACACGTGTCATGAAATGTGGGCTAATTTAGCCCATTTAATCACATCGTAGATTCACATTTAGGTTCAATAGGTTTAAATTTACCATAATTACTTTCATGTTTGAATTTATGATAAAATTACCTATCTAATCCATTGGTTATTAATTTGAGGCAAGGCCCTTTGTGGAAATCAGAATAGGTTTGTATAGACCTAAGGAGTAGGGATTACAATTGAATTTATTCTCTTTTGAGAAACCAATAATAAGATTGATTTCTCATCATTATAGATGTCCCATGAAAGTTACAAGAAGCATTTAGGAAACCTTTAGGTGAACTTAAATGTATGACACCTTTTTAAGATCTAAAGAGACCTATTTACAACCCTATAGCAGTTTTTAGGGTTGAGTCAAGATTCTTGGTCATTTGTAACCTAATTGGTAGTTTGAAATTGTATAAAAATTCGATAGGCTTTGTATCATTATTTTATGTCTTTCATCTAGAGTTAGAAAGGAGAATGAGTAAATAATAAGGTTAAGAGTCAAGTCTTAAACTATATGCAAGTAACAGTTTGTCCTACGAAAAAGTATAGGCTTCTAGGCAGAACCATTTGAAGAATGAATAAAGTAAATTTTTCTTAGCATCAATTTTTGGAATCTAGAGGATCCATGGTGAAAAAACAAATGGATGGATGAGATCATTAAAAATGAGGTAAAACCAAGGTATTTGTATCTTGATCTTGTATAAGGGTATTGTAAGACCTGCACCTTGAATTGAGACATTAGTATATCATTGGTTGATCAAAAGCAAGAGATAGGGATCACAATAAGTTTATTGGTATTTCAAGACCAACATATATTCTTTTGTTACAATCATTAAGAGACCTAGAAGTGGCCTATATTCCTTCAAGTGGATTATATAAAAATAAAAGCAAAATATACATGATAGATGGTTAGTTTTAAGCCATGTGTTTCATATATTATACAATTGATTGAGCCATAAATTTGGTTTAGGGGCTCACTTTTGCCCAAATCATGTTTGTAATTGCACCAATTAACTAATTGGATAAATTCATGATAGAATCAAACTTAATTTTGCCTCAAACTATATCATGATCTTGTAATTAGGTAGAAGGTGTTTAAATTGGCCTTAAATTCCTCCTCGATTGAATGAATCAACTCTTTGATTCATTATATATGATGACATCAAGGTTAATCTCACTCGAATCACATTTTATAAGTTTTATATACATGTTCAACAGGTTCAAATTGGCCTCAATTTCCTTCATGAACTTATATTTGTGATAAAATTAGGGTTTAGGGTTTAAATTTGTAATAAGTACCTAATTATCTCAATATGTAAGGCAATATGAGCTAATTTAGCCCTAAATCACATCTTAGACTCACAAAACTAGGTTTAACAGGTTCACATTGCCCCCAATTACCTTCATGAAAATAAATTTATGATCAAATTAGGGAACTTAGGGGTTGTATTCAAGTCATAAAATTAAGGTTTAGCCCATTTAGGGTTTAGTGTAATAGGCGCGCGCGCACGCACGCACACACACACACACACACACACACACACACACACACACACACACACACACACACACACACACACACACACACACACACACACACATGTGATAAAATTAGGCTTTAGATGAACTATATTTGTGATGAAATTATGGTTTAGGGTCAATATGTCACAAAACAAGAGCAAATTTAGACCCTTTAATCACATCGTAGACTCACATTTAGGTTTAATTAGGTTCAAATTGGACATAATTATATTCATGTTTACATTTATGATAAAATTAAGGTTAGTTAAGCCATATGTTGCATAGACTATACAATTGATTTGGCCATGAATTAGGTGTAGGGGCTCAATTTTATGAAAATCACATCATTAATTACACCAATTTATTAATTAGCTCAATTCATGAAAATCAAACTTAATTTATCCCTAAATCATATCACATGATCTTGTAGTTATGTTGAGGGGGTTCAAATTGGCCTCAAATACCTTTTCAATTGAATGGATCAACTCTTTGGTTCATTATATATGATGACATTCTAGGTTAATTTCACTCCAAATCACATCATGTATATAGTTTAAAATAAGTTCATGTGGCTCATTTTGACCCTAGTTATCTCCAAAATTGAACCAATCAACATTTGCATTCATTATATGATTATCCATTCAACTTTATTGAGTTCAAAACCACATCCTATACATGTAAAAGTTATATTTAATGTTTCTTTGCTTCAATCTTTGATGAAATTGGAGGCAATCAACACAAAAATCACATTTTATAGTCATGAAATTAGGTTGAAGGGGATCAAAATAGCCCCAATTTTCTTCATATTCAACCATGTTTGAGTATTTTGTTTATATTTATTTATGACATTGGGGTTGACACGTTAGACTTGAACTAAGTCCCGATGTCTCATTCTTGGTTTAGGTTGCATGTTAAATATTCTCATTACATTATCACATTTAAACTTTTTCATCATATATGCACATAACCTATTGACTGAGGCCATAGAGCATATCAAAATATAATTGTGTCTTTTTTGTGGTAGAGAATATAGGGGAAAGGTACCTGTAGTTACCTACAACTACCAATAGTTGAACAAGCTTTTTATTAAGGTGTGATCCATTGATGGAACATGTATTAGTGTTTATAAATATTAGTGTGTATGTATTAGTCTAATGTGATACCAAAACACCTTAATTCTCTATCCAATGTTAGGAACCTTTCCCCTATCATGATACACTTCAATTTACAATAGAAATTATCATGACACACCACTATTAGGGAGCTAAAAATAAAAAATATTCATACCCATAGATAAAAATTGTTTTTTATGTTATGAAAAAATAATGTGTATGCATTAATTAAATTTCAATTAAAAAACTAAAACTTTTGCTCAAAAATGGCTTGGATTCCCAATCCAAAGGCTTGGACCTATAAATCTATAGTCGAGTCTGAGAGTTTTGATATAAAACAACAAATTTCAACTTCCATCACCAAATACACTATGAATTTCAACAAAAAATTAAAAAAATTATTATCATTATAACAAGCACACTCTCCTCTTTCCAAATATATTATTTTTATAATTTTTGGACTATCTTAAGGGTTCAAACTATGTTGATTTCTAACTATACCTTTTTTAGGCCACTACATGTAGCAAATATACATGTCTATTCATGTTTATGTAATTTTTTTTTGTTTATGATTATTTCATGCCTATCCAAGTGAAAAAAAATAATATGGTGACAAACTAGGTCTAATTCTACACACATTCAAAAAAATTTTTTTTTTTGAGGTACTTATGGGGGCTGCATGACTGGTTATCCATTTTTTTGTAATTTTTCAAGATCTATTTACTTGTAAAATTAATAAAAAAAATATTCATTAAATTTTTTTTAAAAAATACAGGTTACAAACTAGAAGATCTTATCTAAATATTCACCAAAGTATTTAAAAAAATGTTAAATGGTGATAAAAAAATGGTGGGCGGCACAGACCTCTATCTACTCTATTTAAAAAAAAAAAATAGGAGTTCTTCAAATTTTAAATGTTTGACCTAGTTATACTTAACCATTTTAAAAAAAACATAGTCTTTTGAAAACTAGACTTGAAATTATACAATTCATGTTCTTATACCATATTCAAATTTTGAGAGTAACCATCTCAAATTATCTATAGAAATTTAGATTTTTGATGTTTCAAGAAAATCATATCCATGGGTAAGCCCTTTTTTATCCCCAACTTTATGCACTTACCTATTATTTGAATCAAGGTTCAAAAAATATGAGCCATAATATGTATGTGTTATGACCATAACACTTACGTGTTATGACCATAATGTGAACATGTTATGCCCATAACACATATGCATCATGAATACATAATGCATATACATTATGAGTACATAATGCCTATGCATTATGTTGATATAGCCAAAAAATAAATTGAAAGGGGCATGCGGGTCTTTTGTGAAATGTGTTAGTAATGTTTACACATTATGCTATAACATGTATGTATTCCTAACACATTGTATAAATTAAGAAAAAAGAGGTATAGGAAGGGGTAGGTGTTTTGGTTTACTAAAATAAATGTTAAGTATAAGTTTACATTTATATTTTTAATTTTATATTCCTTATACTTATAATGTTATTTTAGTAAATATAATAAATTAGGGTCACTCTACATCTGATAGAATTGGTCTCATAGATGAACACCTTATGATGTGGAAGATAGTTTTTCAAAATACAATTTGGTCAGTACTTAGGCATTTTAAAGCTCTTAGTATTGAACCTAGGGATTTTAGGGTATAACTTTTACAATTGATGTCTATTTTGGATAAATATATAGTCATTTTTTAGGTTTTTGTACCTTTTAGATTGCTTGCTAACATTTTTAGGAGTCTTAGGTTTGTCAAAATTGAAATTTATAAACAACTCACTTTGAATTCAAGCCAAAGTTGTGTGATTGGGGCAACATAAGTCATATTGATGACCTGTGTACATCAAACAACTATTGTGTGTTAATTTCACTTGTTTATCATCCCTCCCTCATCCCTAATCACTTTCTAATCATCCCTCATCACCCTTCATCACTCTCTCATCATTATTCATTATCCCTAATCATTCCCCCATTCACCCTCACCATCCCTCATCATTTTTAATCATTCTATCATTGTCCCTAATCACTCCCTCATTGATCCTCATCATCCTTAACCATTCCCTCCTCATCCCTCCTTATACCTTATCACTCCCTCATTGACCCTCACAATCTCTCATCATCTCTAATAATTACCTCATCATCTCTAGTCATTCCCTCATTGACCCCCACCATACCTCATCATCCTTAATCATTTCTTCATCATCCCTCATCATCCTTCATCACTCCATCCTCATCCCTCATCATCCCTAATCACTCCCTCATAATCCATAATCACTCCATTGAACCTTATTGTCCCTCATTATCCAGAATGACTCCCTCATCATCCCTACTCAATCCATGATCATCCTTATTGGTGCACACATGAGGAGGGGAGACCATTTAAGGCCTAACATTAACTCTCTCATTGTAAGGATTCAATAACACAAATATACACACAAACATTTCATCAAATAGTTGAGGTTCATATAATAGAGATCAAAATAATTGCATTAATATAATGAAATTTAGATTTAATCAATGCCACTATTGGGCTTATTATATACACAACATGGATTAAAATAATAGACAAACACCTATAGTTCATACACCAACCTCTATCTTTGTAATGGCAATCTAACAGACCTCTTAAATGGAGACAATCAAAATATCATGAAATTTTAGTCTTATCCTCTATTTTTCCAACCAATCCCTCCAATTAAATGTCTATTTTATTATAAGGATGATAATGGGAATCCAATTAAACTATCCTCCCATCCCTTTATATTTTCCTAATGCTTCAATATCATCACATGCATTTTTCAAAACCACACGACACATAAGAAAGACCAAACCCACTACTCACCTACAAGTGGTTCAAATATAGTTTGACAACTATAATAATAAAATAAATGAATAAATTTTTCACTAGAATCAAAAATTTGGATTTTAAGTATTATGAATAATGAAAACCTATTGGGTTTCATTTGGGTGCTAAAATCCAATTCTAATAAGCATGAGACCTAATCGATTCTAGACAATACATAACATTGTATCAAAAAAATTATCTTACTCATGACTCCATCAATTTTTACATAACTAATTTACCATTGTGCAAAAAATTATATGTATATAAGTCATTTTTGGGCTTCCAAACTTCAAACAATATAGTCAAATACCATGTTGATTCCTCATAACCTAGTCATGGTTTTCCTTATTGGATACCACTATGTGAAATAACTTAGCATGTTCAAGGCTTAGTATGGAATTAATTTTTGATCAATCACTACTTGAAGACTTGTATTTAAACATATTTATGTAGGTGTTCAGTCCAAAATAACATGACCACTTGTTACTTGAGTCATAAAGAGACTCCATCGAAGGAATAAATTCAATCACCAAAGGAGATAAAATAAGAAGATTCTAAGACTTATGTGGGCTTCACCACTTTGATTACCAATATAAATTAACACAAAAGTCATATTTAGACATAAAATGCACAAACATAAATAAGCCACAAGGATAATGGCTAATGTGGACATCAAAGAAATAACCTCCCCCAAAAGAGCACACCAAAATTGAGACAAAAAAACAAACTAAAATAAGAATACACTATTTTTTTTGTGATGCAAGATTGTTCAAGAACATAAATTATCTTGCATTACCTCTTCATCCTTAATAACTCCCTCAAATACCTTGATGGTGGGTACAATAGATTCCTACTTGTACTTTATTAGCTTATGTTCCAATTCCAACTTTTTTTCACTCAAATAAGGCTCAAATAAACTCTTCTTTCACTCATCATCTTTCACACAAATAAGGAACTCAGAGATATTATGTAATTATATAGTGGGATTTAAATATCTATATAGAGATCTATGCCTATATAGATAGATAGGTGGTTATCAATCTGGGAAAGCATGTTCCAATACAATAGCTAATAGAGTGTGTTTCCCAACCGAAATCAATCTATACCCAACCCAATCTATACCCAACTTGATATATAAAGGGAATCAAGGGCATATACATTTATCCAGTGTATCAAGGAGGGCCCACTTAGAGTTTGGGCATGGACCGATGGGTGATAAAGGCCAAAATGGGTTATTTATATACTCTAAGTATACCTCAGTCCCAAATATAGTATATTAAAGGATATCATAGGAATATGGGCCCTACCATAGATATATAGGGGGCACCATTCTAAAGGCCCTACCTTGATATCAAACTCTCCCTACCTATTAATGCAATGGAATCTTTCCCTACCTACTTCATATGTGTCAAGGAGTAGGGCAAGGGAAGCTTGCCTTTTTGATATCTAACATTGTTTCACCTAATAAGATATCAAGGGAAAATTTCATTCTCAATGGATATCAAGGCAGTAAGGCACACTTATTAAGGGAAGTTTGCCTTCCTAGTATAAAGTTTTGCATTGCTTATGGATTAAGGCATGGATATCAACGGAAGCTTAATTTTTTATAGATAGATTTGTTCTTACCCTACCAAATTAGCTATGCCCTACTTGATAAGGCAAAGGAAGATTCCTTCTCAATAAATTACTTTGTTCTTATCATACCTACTTTTCCTTTCAATAATAGATTCTTAGCTATCAAGGGAAGCTTGCTTCTTGATATATAGCTTGCATATATTCTTTCCCTACATAATTAACTATGCCGAACCTACTTAGATTATAATGTTAGAAATGGAAGATTGACTCATGATAGATAGAATGAGAAATGAAGTTTTGAATCATGTTTTGTAGGCGACTATATATAGTCTCATAGCCAATCAATCCAAATCGATCATAGCTAGTATATCTCTCTTAATCCAACTTGAACATATCTATATTTATATATCCACCTAAAAATAGAATTAATTCCACTCAAAGGGTGAGGTGTTGAGGAGGGTAGAGGGAAAACACCTTATTCTTGGTTAGACTTTACTATGCTGGGGACAAGGAAGACCACATGTCAGTCCCCTAAATGTATCTAAATGATTGTTTAATCAGGGTGAAATTATTATTAAAAAGTAATAGACCATAGCACTATCCCCCAAAGAATATTTTAGTTGATAGACCAAAGTGCTAACCTACCCATGTAATTCAAGTTGGCCCAATTGGGACTCATGATGTAGGCAAGTTTAGATAGATAGGCATGGTTAAATAGATGGGCATGGTTGGGTTAAACAAATAGATACTCTATATGGATTGGATGGGGAGATTAAAAATTAAATTAGACTCTAATTAAATTAGAGATAGTCATATCAGTCAATCAAGGATGATGAAGTATGGTGAGGGTTAATGAGGGAGTGATTAAGTACAATAACAAAGTGATTTACGATGATGAGGAATGGTGAGGTTCAATGAAGGAGTGATTAGGGATGATGAGGGATGAGAAGGGAATGATTAGGGATGATGAGGGACTATGAATCAGTGATTAGGGATGATGAGGGATGGTGAGGGTAAATAAGAGAGCAATTAGGGTTGATGAGGGAGTGATTAGAGATGATGAGGGATGGTGAAGGTTAATGAAGTATGGTGAGGGTCAATGAGGGAGTGATTAGGTATTATGAGGGATGAGGGGTAGTGATTAGGGATGATGAGGGATGATGAATGAGTGATTAAGGATGATGAGGGATGGTGAGGGTCAATTAGGGAGTGATTAGGGATGATGAGGGAATGACTAAAGATGATGAGGGATATTGAGTTTCGATGAGGGAGTGATTAGGTATTATGAGGTACGAGGGGGGAGTGATTAGAGTTGATGAGGGTAAATGAGGGAGTGATTAGGTATAATGAGGGATGATGATGCAATGATTAGGGATTATTAGGGATGAAGAGGGTGTGATTAGGGATGATGAGGGATGATGAATGAGTGATTAGGGTAGTGGGGTTCAATGAGAGAGTGATTAGGGATGATGGATTGATTAGAGTTGATGAGGGATGGTGAGGGTCAATGAGAGAGTGATTAGGGATAATGAGGGATGAGAATGTAGTGATTAGGGATTATTAGTGATAAGAAGGGTGTGATTAAGGATTATGAGGGAAAATAAGGGTCAATAAGGGAGTGATTAGGGATGATAAGGGAATGATTAGTGATGATTAGGGATGATGAGGGTTAATGAGGGAGTTATTAAGGATAATGAGGAATAAGGAGAGAGTGATTAGGGGGTGATGATAGATGCAGAGGAAGTGATTAGGGATGAGAGAGAGACAATGAGTAAGTGAAATTAACATAAAGTGGTCATTTGATGTGTGTAGGTCATCAATGTGATTTATACTATCCCAATCACACCACTTTGGCTTGAGTTAAAATTTAATGGTTTGTAAAATTTAATTTTTACAAACCTAGGACTCCTATAAATTTTAAGAATCAATCCAAAAGACACAAAAATCTAAATAATGACTATAAATTTACCAAAAATAGATATAAATTGCAAAAGTTTTTCCCTAAAATCCCTAAGTTCAATATTAAGACCCTAAAAATGCCAGAGTACTAACCATATTAGATTTTGAAAAATTATATTCCACATCATTAGGCATACAACTATGAGACCGACTCTATTAGATGTAGAGTGAACCTAATTTCTTATATTAAATAAAATAAATTTAAAGCATAAAGAATATAAATTATTAACATTTATTTTAGTAAATGGCTTCTTCTGACCACCCACCTTCTAATGCATCCCCCTCTTGCATTTTGGCCACCCATAGATTCATGTCACCATAACACATGCATTATTGGAATTAGTGGTAGTAACACATACTTATTATTATCACTAATAACATGTATGCTCTTTTGTTATTTTGAATTTAAAACTTGCACATTTGTTTAATTTCAATTTATACACATAATAACATGTATGCATTTTATAGTACGTACGCACTATGGTGAGTTTGAATTCAAAACCCAAGCCTTTTGGCATGAAAATGGCTTGGATTCCTAAGCCAAAGGCTTGGACTTTTCAATCTACAGTTGAGTCTAAGAGTTTTGATAGAAAACAACAAATTTGAACTTCCATTGCCAAATACACTATGGATTTCAACAAAAAAAATCAAAAAATTATTACCATGACAATGAGCATGCTCTCATCTTTCCAAATATATTATTTTTATAATTTTTGTACTATTTTTTAGGGTTCTATTACATCTTGATTCCTCACCAGGCAAACTTGATAGATTATCTATGGATATCTATAGTTGACAAGTTTAGATTTGGTTATTTTTAGCTAAGTTATGAGATATGTGTTGATATGGGGCAACATGATATTGCTTAGGTTACATGATCACCCTGTTATGAGTTAGTTGTAAGTAAATGTTTACTTTATGATCATGTTGATTTGACATTTTAATTATATTTCATAATATATATATATATATATATATATATATATATATATATATGTCATAATTGTTATGGTCTAACTACCTATTTTGTTGTGAGGTTGACTCAGAAAAACTTAGCCCTCAAAGTGTGATAAAGGGAGAGAATCATCAGAGATGGTGACATAAATCAAGATGGAGGATAATAGAGAAATTGATTGGTACCCTACATACACCATAGATAGCCAACACATGTTAGATGTATAAAGATTGGTTAACATAATATGTTTTGATGTCATTTGCATTAAATAATCATTTTAACCATGATTTTTAAGCATACTTATTGGTTCTTTGAAATTTCCTTACAAGACTTATTTGTGTGTCTACTAGTGTTTCAAGATTTACGTGACTTGTGTGTTGGTCTAGGTTTATGCTTGGGAGATTTTATTTTATGTGATTCCATTTATGACCATTAAAGTTTTGGAGATTTTCCTAATTAAATTTAAGTTAGGATTTATTGATTTATTTGGTGATTAGAGATGTTAGTTTTATTAATAAACATATTAATTTTTATAATTAGTAATGGCATTTGAAAAATTAGAATAAAAGAAAAAAATAAAATAAATAAAAATAAAACCAAAAAGAAGAAAAAAATAAAGGAAAAGATAAAAACATAAAAAAAGGGGAAAAGCCATAAAGTAAGGAAAATAAATCTTGGAATAAAGCACCACACTTATTTGTAAAAGGAAGTTCTTGGAATAAAAAAAGAGAAGAGGTATAGCAAGGGATGTTCTAGAGGAAAAGGCAGTTAATAAGATCAAACAATGAGGAAAAGATAACTTGACTGCTAGGTAGGTGCTTTAGCCATAATGAAGAACAATAATTTTTGTGTGTAGAAATCTATTGTTAGTAAATTAAGTTTAGCCTGGAATGTTGTTATGAGCATCTTTGTTAAACTGTGGAAACATTAATTTTCATTAGTTGATCTAGACACCTAAGCTCTCCCAAATTATATAATTTTATTGGATTTATAAAATGAAAATTCAAGCTAGTATATAGTGAATAAAAATATACATAGTGATGACCACTCATCCAATAATTATTCCAACTGTAGCGATTATCATATTTTAAACATATAAACTAGTAACAATATATAACAAAGATTATTATTATTATTACTAATCCTTGTGAGTTGTTTATAAAATTCTCAAGCTGTTACTAGTAGCATTTTATATTTGTGAGATATATTAACAACCTTCTTTTGAAACATATATAATATATATATAAATATTTATTACAATGATGCATACTGCATTGATACATATTTTACATAACCAACAATTTGATATAACCGATATTTCAATATTTTTATTAGATACAATGACTTAATAATCAATGTAATGATTCATTTCTAGGAAAGACAATGACTTGAGATTTCATATATAAATATCCAAAGGATAGGATTATTTTATCTTTGTGAGCATATGGCATCGTTGATTTTAGTTAGTGGGATTAATTTCTATAATAACAAATTGCTGGTGTTTTTCATAGATTAAAATGGACTTATGTGGAATAAAATGGACTTATGTTCCCATATCAACAAATCGGTAGTGTTTGATTTAAAATATAGAAAATTTTACCAACTAGGTGGATCTATTGCTGGAAACAGTCCCATAGTTTTATTTAAACAAATCTTAGCCATATTAAAACTAGATCAAAGGCATCTCTTTATATTATTAAATAAGCTTTGCATACTCAGTACAATGACTTCCATACTAAGTGTAGCGACTCAATAAAAAAGGTGTAGTGATTCTCAAAATAATGATGGCTATAACAATATAGACTATGGAGGAGTCATCTCATGCCATTTAGATTGGAAAATCAATTAAAATTACTCTATATGGCTTTCTCTTTTTCCCAAGGAGATATTGGGATTTGAATTGAAACCTATGAGAATTAACTTGTTGGAATATTTATATATAAAAATAAATATACTGAATATCGTGGAAATGACTAGAAAACTAAGTATACATTGGAAACATTTAATATCGTGGGGTTGTTACATATATATTTTTTAATATTTTAATTAGAATTGAGAATAAACATTCAATATATGAGATTTAAAAACTTGTGAGAATATTTATGTGTGGCATACCAATTGGATAAACCTATATTTAATGTTATAAAGGTTGTAATCAGATTTATAGATATGCATATTAAAATAATTGTTGAGTACCCTGGGAAAATACAAACGTATATATCTGAATTTATAAATATGTGGGTTGGGAGTTTGTAATAATATCTGAAATTATGGAATTATAGAAAGCTTTATTTAATAGGTTATATATTACACAGTAGCGTATATACTATTTAACTATGTACTTACATATGAGTTATTTACTAAAAACAAATATGCCAATACTGCTAGACAATGTAACTCCTAATGTAAATTTTGACCTAGTGGTTATAATACAATTTACATCATGATTATTCTATTTTTTGTTAGTATAATATGGACTATGTATACTATAAATCATCAGTATGTTATAGCAAAACCCACCAATACTCATTGATAATTATTGGTTTGGAGTATTTAATATCGTTCCATGGTGATATGGTTTATGAAACGTATAAAAGGGCACATACATAATAGTTATTTTAGGATGAATGATTATAAGAACAAATTCTAACAAATATGTTGTCACTGTTTGAGTGAATTCATTACTTGTGTGCATGATGAAACTAACGTGTGTCACATAAGATCAAATAATATATTGCTGAATGCTCATATAAAAACCAAAATACAAAAGATTATGTTGTCTTGAGAACTTATGTACGGATGAAAATCTATCTAGTTTAGGGATGATTAACTATGATCAGGTTTTACATAGCAAGTCCCTTAAAATATCATCCATATATGTATAGTTGTGTGAACTTTGATATGGTATTTATATATCACTGTGTTGGGTGAATATTTTGTCGTCAACTAACTAAAGACAAAATGGGTTATATCAACCATAGTGTAATGAGATAAATCTCTCCTCTCAGCAAGGGGAGGCTCCCTATAGACTATCACAAACTTAACCTATACTAAATACTAACTCAGGGGTGAGATCATATCATCCATTTCTCTTTTATCAGAAATGATGTTCACAAAACAAAAAGAAAACTCCTGGGTAATAACTGAATCCATAAGAAACCCATGGAAGCACAAAGTCTTTCGTTGCTTCTCTTATTGATTTATGACTTATATCACAATAGAATGAGGTGCAGCCCAAAGTCTTCACCGAAAACTACAACAGAGCATACGATTACAAAAGATAAAGGTAGTTCAAATCCTTTCCAATATCCTTCGTTCTAATACACTAAAACACAAACTAAAGACTATTATGGTAGCATAAAGTCTCCATAATCAGCTTCAAAACATCTCCCAGATTATTTTCACTTGCTCTACTTATTTGATCAAATGGATAAGATTATATTTAGGAAAAGGACATCATAACAATTTCCTACTTAACACAAGTTATTTCAACACAAAGTTTGAAAGGTCACTTGCTTTCTCATTCACTTGATAAAATTTTATTAACAATCTAGGCTCAAAGTCTCAAAATACCTTTCAATTTGGGCAGAGTTTTACTTCCAATCACTGAGAGATCCTCTATTTTTTCAAAAATGAGAGATTACAATATATAACATCCAAAAGAAAGACTTTGGTGCTTTTTTCCATAAATGGCCCATGCTGCATTGAATGCATTCTAAAGAGGAAGTCCTATGAAGGGGCAATGCTAGAGCTAATTACTAGCCTTGACTTTGGCATTTAAATCATATCAAATGTCTCTTCGAAAGCATGGGTTGCCTGGTCCTCTGAAAGGCAAGGCCGCTCCTCTTTATGATACTTACACAACTGTCCACTCATCTTTACTCAAATGAAAAAAATGGGCCTCACCATTGAATGCTTATGCTCTTTATTAACCACTTGGTGGATTGTTCCACCCATTGAAATAAATCTTATGTTGATGCTTCTAGATTCTCTATTTTGTTCCCTCTTTCCTTGTTATATTTTGTCTCTTCCTAGTGATCCGAGCTCTCGGGGCTATCTTTTCACCTTTTGCTGGCTTCTCCAGCTCCTTCTTAGTGGGTCGCTAAGTTTGTCCTTGATTCAGTGTCATTTTAAATCAACAATTATTCCATTGTCCTGAATTTGATGTCTTCAGGGACGTCACCGATTTTTTGAACCTTTTGAACTTCGTACCATCTTTTAGAGTTCACTGATTCAATGGTTCAATAATTTATGATTTGAAAAGATTCATATTCACTCAGTCTTTTTATGAGTTTAATGTATCATTGAACTAACTGTTTGAACCTTCCGCTGGAGCCTTCCTCTTGAACCTTCTATTTGAACCTTTTGCTTGAACCTTTTTTAGTGGAGTTCAATGGTTCAAAGTTTAATGCGACTATGGTCAGTCTATATAGTTCATTTCATATCATTGAACCCCGTCATTGAACCATATATCATTGAACCCCGATGTTGAACTATCCTTATCAATTTATTAGGAAATGCATTCAAGCGTTTTGAATTTTTTTCTTGCAAAAACCCACCTTTTGAACCTTGTTCATTTTGTCAACTGTAAACCCTTTGAAAATGAGTGATTTACTTTACCAAAAAGGCTTGTGCAATTGAATAAATTGACTGCTCAGAACATTTTTGAGAAAGAAGGAGACCATTTTTGGCTTGTAGGACCAAAATGGTCAACAAGTTGTCCACAAAAATGAGTGACTAGTTTTGGGAATAACAACTGGCTCTAGTTGGGGAACTTCCATCGATTGTATTTTGAAATGATCAAAGGGAGTAGAATCCAGACTCTAAGTGCCTTCATCCATGCCATTGGGCCATGGATTCAAGCTGCCCAAAAAAAGAAAGATGCCAAAAACTAAATGAACAACACAAAACAAACATAGACTATACAAATGAACTTATTTGATACTTCAAGGATTGAAGTGCTTCAGATGCTGCCCACTGTGAGGCAGTGAGAATGGCATTCTATCTTAATATTTTAGCAAGAAACTATTTTCACCACTGAATCGATGAATGGTGAATGGACCTCTCCACAAGGAATCAAATTTTCTATGCATTCATTTTGGTTCTCTCCTTTTATCTCATAACAAGACTTGATCTCCAAACTGAAACTTGTGAATCCTTACTTTCTTGTCAAAGAGTTTATTTAACTAATTTTGATGTTTAGTAATATAGTCCACTACCATATTTCATTGCTCTTCTAACTTAGTTAGGTACATGATTCTTTTATCAATAGAATTTTCAAAAGTTGAATCTTTTACCGCCTTTGCCAACTTTAATGCTGGTAGTTCCAAGGTAATGGGTATTTTCGCATTCAAACCATACAAAAGTTGAAATGGTGACATACCTATTGCCCTTTTAGGCATAATATTATCTACCCATAAAGCATCAAACAATGCTTTATGCCAAGTTCTCTGATTGTCATCTACCAGTTTCTTGATAATAGTACCCAAATTCTTGTTACTCGATTCTGCTTGACCATTTCCTTGTGGATAATAGTCTGAGGAGTGGGAAAGAAAAATCCCATGATTGTAGCAAAAGTCAGTAATCTCATGAGAAGAGAAATAAGTGGAATTATCTGGTATAATCTTGTTTGGAACCCCAAATTGGGAAACAATATTTTCCTTAAGGAAATTACACACCACTTTCAAAGTAGCATGCTTGATTGGAATGGCTTCCACCCACTTAGTAAAATAGTATGTTGCGGTGAGAACATAGTTGTGTCTGGCACTTGAAGATGGGTTCACAGTGATGATGAAATCAATACCCCATTTTTGAAAAGGTTCTTCAATCACCATTGGCTTGAGAGGTGATGCGGCCAACTTGGGTTTCCCAATGAACTATTGACACAACTCACACCTATGTACCCAATTGTACACATCTTGAAATAGTGCAGGCCAATAGTATCTGGCTCATAGAATCTTATGAGCAGTCACAGGTGTAGAAAAATGTCTTCTACAAGCCAAATTATGGAAAGACTCCAAAAATTTACTTTGTTGTGCTTTATCCATGCAACGAAGAAATACCCCATCAAGGCTCCTTTTGTACAAACTATTTTCCCATAGGACATAGTTAGTAGCTTTCAACTTAACATTTATTTATTATTTATAAGATAGGTGAGTAGGACACTCATCATAGGCAAGAAAATGAGAGATATTAGAATACCACTCATCAACAGTAGTGACAAAAAGAACTGTTGGCATGTCTTCAACTTTTGCTTCTTCATGCCATGTTTCTTTTGGTATGTTATCAGTAATCAATTGACAGAGACCTCTTCCCTGCACTAGCTTAGTAGGTTTGATATCAAGATCAAAATCTTGAATCTTAGAAATCTAGTTGCCCCTTTTAGTGCCAAACTCTTGTTGAGTTAAAATAGACTTTACTGTTGTATCAGGCACTAGAACAACAGTATGTGAATTTAGGATATAGAATTGAAAATATTGTACTACCTTAACCATGGCATAAACATGTTTCTCCATATTTGAATATTTCAATTCATGAGATTTGAGAGGGCAACTCATAAATGATATGGGAGATTCTACACCTTTATTCTACTGAACAAAAATGGCTGAAAGTATATGTTTAGAAGCATAGCTGTATACTATGAAGTCTTTGGCATAATTTGGACAAACTAGGATTGGGGCATGAATAATAGCCTTCTTGATATCTTTAAATACTGCTTTGCCTTCTATATTCCAATGAAAAGCTTTACCCTTCATCATGTCAACAATGTGGTGAGTTTTTTTTGTGAATTTAGGAATGAACTTTCGTAGAAAATTCACCTTTCTAAAGAAAGAATGAACTGCAGTCTTACTAGCAGGTAGAGTAAGATTTTGGATAGATTTGACTCTTTTTGAGTTAATTTTTGTGCCTTCTTAGGATACAATGTGCCCGTGAAGTTTACCTTTTGTAACCCCAAAAACTGACTTCTTTGAATTAAGAGAAATACCATTTTGTCGACAACATTCTAAAACTTATTGTAAATGATGTAGATGATGAGGATGATGTTTGGAGAAAACATTCAAGTCATCAAGATACACCATGATGAACTTCCCTAATTCATCTCTCAAGGTAAGGTCCATTTTTCTTTAGAATGTGGTGCCAACATTGATCAAACTAAAAGTCATTCTACGATATGCAAATGTGCCCCAAGGTGTAGTGAAAGTGGTTTTATGTTGATCTACTTCATTAACTTCTACTTGATTATATTCAGAAAAGCCATCTAATATTGATAACATTCCTAAGCCGGTTACTATTTGTAATACTTGATCCATGATGGGTAGAGGGTAGTTGTCCTTCAGAGAAGACTAATTGAGATTTTTGAAATCCATGCAAATACAAATTTCTCCATTCTTTTTTCTTATAGGAACTATGTTCATGATCTAGGTGGAATGGTGAATTGGAAAAATTATTCTAGAATTCAATATCTTCTAAATCTATGAAAGGACAATACTTGATATTTTGGAATTGTATTGCCTCTATTTTTGTTTGTGAGGTACTAACCCAGTCTTAAGGGGAATTTCATGTCAAATTTATTTAGGCTTGAAGGATTTCAAGTCATCATAAGAATATGCCAAAACATCAATGTAATGGTGAATAAGAGTAATGAATTTGAGCTTTTCATCAATAGTGCAAGATTTCTCAATGTTGACCATTTTGGGATTTTCTTTCGTACTCAAATTTACTTGATCAAACTCCTTAGAGGAACTTGAATCCATTTTTTGCTGCTTGATATTCCTTTCATGCTTATCAAATAGCTTCTCAAGAGAAACCAAATCTTTTGAGATTTTATTCCCTTTGAGTTGAAGAAACTCTTCACTAGTTTGTGAATCTCTTTCAAGAATTGATTCCCATGGTGGAGAGTCACTACCTTCAAAATAAAGCTCCTCAAAACTATCCATATTTTTCATAAAAGAGATAATTTGATTATCAACATTAAACACTTACCAATGGTTGGTATTATCAGGTACACTTGGTCGAAAGACCAGCTCAATAGTGTACTTGTTTCCTTTAAATCTCTATGAGGAACCATGAGGGTTGTGGAGATAGCCAATGAATCTGCATGATCATTAAACTCTCTTAGCACTGTAGAAATATTGAAAGCATCAAAACTTTCAATGCAATTCCATACAAGATTATGATAATGCTGCAGTCTTTCATTTTTGGTTTGGTATAGACTTCTCACTTGATAAACCACCAATTCAGCATCTCCCTGGGCATGGAGAATTTTAACACCTTTAACATGAGCAGCTTGTAATTCGAGCAACAATGATTCATATTTGGTGGTGTTGTTGGTATTGTTGAATTGAAACTTGTATGAGTAAGAGAAAATTTATCCTTGTGGGCATATCAAAATAATTCTATCTCTAGAACTAGCAGAAGGATAGCTGCCATCACATTTTTAAATCCAAACTTCACTAGAATTTAATCTTCTTAAAGATTTCTCTTCATTAATGAGGGAAGACCCCTTTTAACCTAAAATTTTCTCTACAAATTATTCTAATTTTCTATCTAAATTATTTGAATTATCACCCAATGAACTTTTGTCTGATGAAATAGAAACATCTTCAATGGATAGAAAATAATTACCCATTCCTGAGGATTCAAACAAAATTTGAGCTTCAGGGTCTGATGTTTGAGTAACAATATATTTTGACTCTTTCTCAGGAAGCAAATTTTGCATGATGCCCTTAACAGATATCCTCACTTCAGATAGATCCATGTTCAACTCTCCACCTACATCTTTACAAAAATTATGTCCGAGCAAAATGCCTTAAGAAGCTGGAACATCAGCCACTAAGACTGTCATCTTAATCCTCTTATCTGAAAAAGCTGCAAATACAAATTAGGCATCTTTGATTTGACCCAAAAGTGGCACTTGCTTGTTTTCCATGGAGAAACATCTCCCAAAAGTATTAGTTAAGGTAATACCAGGGGAATTTGCTACCTTGGTGGGCATAACATTATCAGAGGCTCCAGAGTCTATTATACAATTGCTCAATTTATGACCATTTATCAATTGAGAAATATAGAAAGGTTCTATTTTCCCAAGGGAAACAAGAGGAGTAGTGACAAGATTATTTTGGGTGGATTTATCCTTTGGGGGATCATGAGTCACTTTTGAAAAATCTTGTCATGTAGGGATGGTTTTGTTTTTGATGCATTCAACCAACCTATTCAACTGCTCAGGGTTGGCTTGTAAGTACTCAAACTCAGACATTTAGATCTTGGTCTTCCTAGCATGATCAATTATGTTGAACAACTAGAATGAATTAAAAATAGAGGAAGGAAATCTATCATTCTAATTTTTATTTGATGTGGCACTGGTATGAGGAATAGAAGTAGAAGGTACAAGATTGTTTGAGTTGCTTTCTTATTGGTCATCAGGTCCTTTGATTGGAAAGGTAGTGAAGTTTTCCATTTATCAATCGAGATCATTAGTTGAGGTTATTTTACTACTTTTTCCCTATCAAGTTATTGAGTTGACTAGTTTTGGGACCTAGTAAAAATAGCATATGCTCCATCAAACACTTCTCCCTTTTTTCTAGCTTCATCTTGGTAATTCAAAAAACCAATATTGGAGTTATCAGCTAATTCTTCTTCTCATTCAAAAAAGAGATTAGCATCCTCTTCTTGGTCCAATTCAGGTTGAAAAGAGAAATCATGTTCAACTTTATAATAACTGACTGCTGAGTTAACCAGTGTTGCTTTAATGGCAAGCTTCCCCTGTGTGGGAGGAAGATGATTAGGTTGCCCTTGATTTTTGACAACATTGCCTTGATATGAATGGTTGAAAAATATTCTCCTTGGTACATCCCGATAAGGAGGAGCAGACATACCTTAGGACATTTTCCTTTTTAGAGCTAGAAATTCATTTGCTAACTTTTGCACCATAGGATCAATGGTGCTTGTAGAAGAATTTTCAGCAGATGAAAACAATTTATTTCTATTAAGATCTCTTCTTATCTTACCTACAAGGATAAGATCATATTTGACCTAAGTATCTAAAATCTGAGCTACAAAAAGATCTATATTGCTAGCCCACCTTAATAGAAAACTCACTTCAAGAAGTTGAGAATTGATGAAGAAGCACTTAAAATTTTCTGGTGTTGGCTGAGCAATTGTAGGAATCTTATTCCTCAGCTTATTGAATTTAGCAATGAAGTCTCGTATAGTCTCACGAGGCTCCTTCTTTATTTATGTAAGCTGAGCCAACAAGGCATGTGCATCTTCTACGATTTTGAACCTAGCCTCAAACATGGCCTTGAGAGTGTTCTAGTCAGTTATAGTCTAATCTTAAAGATGATAAAACCAATCTACGGTAGCACCTTGCAATGTTTCTACAAATATTCTTACCGCTATATCTTCATATTCAACGCCTATCACACCATAAGATATGAAAAAAGCTATAATATGCTCATCAGGATGAACTTTCCCATCACCATAGAACTTGGGAAAATTCTTTCTTGAACTATGCGGTAGTTCATGTAAAGGTGGGGTTAGATTTAGGGGGCCAAAAGTGTTACCCCAAGGGCCTTGGGCTGCCATGATATGATGATTGAAAGGAGGGATAACAAACCTTTGTGGAGTATGTATAGACAAAGCTCTGCTAGCACAGGAAGGAGAAGCTTCACCTGGTATTGGAGACCTGACATTGGTAGGAGAAAAAAACTTGGTTCGTTGAAGGTGAGATCATAGAGGAGAAAGATCATAATTATTTTGTTGCACAAACTCGAATATAGGATCAACAATTCCCTGAGCTCTCTAGCTTCACGTATACCGTGGATCTGCTAGAATGTAGAATGGAAAAGAATTGGAAATGCTTTAATTTAAAGCATGAAGCTTCAAATTGTGCATTCTTCCCCAGTAGAGTCGCCAAAAGCTATTGGGTGAATATTTTGTCATCAACTAACTGAAGACAAAATGGTTATATCAACCATAGTGTAATGAGATAAATCTCTCCTCTCAGCAAGGGGAGGCTCCCTATAAACTATCACAAACTTAACCTATACTAAATACTAACTCAAGGGTGAGATCATATCATCTATTTCTCTTTTTTTAGAAATGATGTTCACAAAATGAAAGGAAAACTCTTGGGTAATAACTGAATCCACAAGAAACCCACAAAAGCACAAAGTCTTTCATTGCTTCTCTTATTGATTTATCACTTATATCACAATAGAATGAGATGCAACCCAAAGTCTTCACTAAAAACTACAACAAAGCATATGATTACAAAAGATAAAGGTAGTTCAAAGCCTTTCCAATATCCTTCATTCTAAGACACTAAAACACAAACTAAAGACTATTATGGTAGCATAAAGTCTCCATAATCAGCTTTGAAACATCTCCCAGATTATTTTCACTTGCTCTACTTATTTGATCAAATGGATAAGATTATATTTAGGAAAATGACATAAGAACAATTTACTACTTAACACAACTTATTTCAACACAAAGTTTGAAAGGTCACTTACTTTCTCATTCACTTGATAAAATTTGATTAACAATCTGAACTCAAAGTCTCAAAAATGCCTTTCAATTTGGGCAGAGTTTTTCTTCCAATCACTGAGAGATCCTCTCTTTTTTCAAAAATGAGAGATTACAATATATAGCATCCAAAATAAATATTTTGGTGCTTCTTTTCACAAATGGCCCATGCTGCATTGAATGCATTCAAAAGAGAAAGTCCTGTGAAGGGGGCATGTTGGAGCTGATTCCTAGCCTTGACTTTGGCATTGAAATCATATCAAATGTCTCTTCAAAAGCATGGGTTTCTTGGTCCTTTTAAAGGCAAGGCCACTCCTCTTTATGATACTTACATGATTGTGCACTCATCTTTAATCAAATGAAGAAAAATGGGCCACGTCATTGAATGCTTACATTCTTTGATAACCACTTGGTGGATTGTTCCACCCACTAGAATAAATCTTCTATCGATGCTTCTGGATTCTCTATTTTGTTCCCTCTTTCTTTGCTATATTTTGTCTCTTCCTAGTGATCTAAGCTCTCAGGGCTATTTTCTCTCCTTTTGTTGGCTTCTCTGGCTCCTTTCTCAGTGGGTCACTGAGTTTGTCCTTGGGTTGACGTCATTTGAAAACCAATAGTTATTCCATTATCCTGAATTTGACATCTGTGGGGGTGTCATCAGTCGCTTGAACCTTTTGAACCTTGTACCATCTTTTAGAGTTCACTAGTTCAATGGTTCAATAGTTCAATATTTTATGTTTTACAAAGAGTCATGTTCACTCAGTCTTCTTATGAGTTCAATGTATCATTGAACCTTCCACTTGAACCTTCTGCTTGAACCTTTTTTAGCAGAGTTCAATGGTTCAAAGTTTAATGCAACTATGGTCGGTCTATATAGTTCATTTTATATCATTAAACCTGACCTTTGAACCATATATCATTGAAACCCAACGTTGAACCATCCTTATGAATTTATTAGGAAATGCCTTCAAGTGTTTTGATTTTTTTTCTTGCAAAAACCCACTTTTTGAACCTTGTTCATTTTCCTGACTGTAAACCCTTTGAAAATGAATGATTTCCTTTGCCGAAAAGGCTTGTGTAATTGAAAAAATTGACTTCTTAAAACATTTCTGAGAAAAAAGGAGACCATTTTTGGCCTGCAGGACCAAAATGGTCAACAGGTTGTCCACAAAAATGAGTGACTAGTTTTGGGAACAACACATTGGAGTATTTCCATTTGGTACTAATATGATGAGCAACTAATCATATATATAAACTATACCTATAGTTAGGTAGATAGTTAAAAATGAGTTATTAAGGTTATTAAAGGCCATAAACTATTACCTTAAGGAATAGTCTCCTAGAAATGGGATACTGTTGGAATGAAAGATCATAACAGAATTATGAGTTCTTAATTTTTATTCAAATGATGGAATGAATGTTAGTTATATGTATTCAATGGTGAATACTTGTATGCAAAGTAAATGTTATGGGAGTATTAATATGTATAAATTCTTTGTTATATCTAAGTACATAATGGTGCATTATGATGCATGTTATGTTGCTTTGGAATGCTAATATGCAGTTTAATATTAACATATAATTAGATGGTATCCGTACTTACTTATTGATATCTATGTAGATCACTTGATTCTTAAAATCATAAGTTAGGTTATGAGTTTTTATGAGTTTGTGAACTATGATAGTATGGGATATCATAGAATACTACAGTATAAATGTATACCTAGATGGTACATACTGTAAATGTTATATTAGACTCACACCTACATTTTACTATTTAAATGTATACATGTTGGTTAATGTTGTGAATTGTGCGTTTTATGACAGTTAGTAAGACTTTTTGTATGTGTGCATACAATATTTGTGAGTGTACCATATGCTAAGATGGAGTACTATGGGAAACTGTGAATTGTTTGTTATGTTTGGTTACTTGAATATAAACCTGTGTTTGCATATATTTAAGACTAATTTATATGACTGTTTGTGGAAAAATTAGTAGTTATGTCTTAGAATACTAGACTATGGTAATATGTGTTATCATAGAGTGTATTTATCTAGGTGGTATAAATTGTAGTCATTATTTCTAGTATGAAATATAAATTAATGTAAGATTCATTCATATGTTTAACAGAATAAATGTATGCTTTAGTTATTCTTATGATTAACATGTTATATGTTGTGTTTACTAGTAGGATTTAAATGAATCTTGCAGTTGAATTTTATTTGACCAATCTATATTACTGATACAGAGTAAGGAGTGAAATGGACTTCACTAGATTACTAGTATCACAATGACAAATGAAGGAAGTCTGATCAAGTGGTGTGTAAGAATTTGATTGGTCTATCAAATTGTTATTATTTATTATTGATAAAATTTTGGGCCAAAGTATGTTTAGTGAGGCATTATAATTTTATGAGTATGATTTACATGTATGTGTGATATCTTACAATAAATCAACTTTTCTATGATACATTGTATGTTTAGTTTAGTTATAAATCATACAACATATTGGTACTTTCTTATCTCTCTAGATTTCTATGTCATCACTATCTACTCATCTACAAAGGGAGGGCCATTTCTTGATGGGATTAGTGTGGGGGTCCATTAGTCTATATTTGGTGTGGAATAGTGATCATATGATGTTCTCCCTTCCCATAATAATACTAATTATTGAGAGGACATTGAGATTACCATAGATACATGAGTTCAGGAACTATGCTCTAGGGAAGCCATGTATTTTTTATGTACATTGTACTTATTATTGAATATTGTAGTGAGAGTTGTAATTACTTACTAATATATTGTTGTGGTCTTTATTTGTACTCATGGGGGAAGTTTTTTAGACTCCCTCCAACTAAGCCACAAAAAGGGAACAACCTCAGGATGTGGGTGTCTTATGGTGAGGTTTAGCTTCCAGAGAAGGCCAACTTCCTATTGGATATATCACCTAAACTAACCTTTGACTTGGAAAAGGGATAGAAAAAGACACTAATTGTATGAAAACAAGTAAAAATTAGTTGATGCACCAATGTTTTGAACACTTATGTTTATGCAATACACACTATATGACACTTTTAAGGTCACTAACCATCACTTCATTAACTCTTTGAAAAGCTTCCACATAAGAGTTTCACTAAAATGAAAGAACTGGCTATTAATCTAGCATGAGAGGGAAATCTTCTACTTACAAACTAATCAATAGACTATATATGCACTTAGAATGACCTGTGGGAGCTACCAAACACTTTATGAAGGTGATAGAATTTAGATAGAGGAAAAGGAAAGCATGGATTCACTTAACCACATCAATGAACTCATAAGACACACTTCAATTCATCTTGACAATGGAGGAGTTTAGTCTCTATTATATCAAATAGGTGTTATAATACAAATTTATCATAGCCAAAGCTTAAAAGTCTCTACCTCTAAGAAACATATCCAAGAGTTGGCCCTTTTTTTATGGGGAAAAAATGGAATATATAAAAGAAAGGGGAGAGAGAGGGAATTGACTAGATAGCCATTAATAAATGTGACCCAACCACCTTTGATAAAATAGAATTGATCTAAGGATGTTTATTCATAATTTGTTAAATAGGAACAAGTCCCTAAGGACCTTGAAACACTACATGCCCCATTGTCTTCCTCCATCATGCTTGATGTTTTTCATGTTATTAGGAAGTTACTTAGGCTCACTCCTTGATGTTCTTTCTGATATTTCTTGCACAATCACCATTCAGACATTACTTCTAAATCTTGAATATGGATCTATTATGGATGAAAACCAATCACCCTATTGGTTTTCATGTAGTAATGATTTCAAATTAAGATCCATAGGTTGGGGTTTCTTGAAACTAAATGAGACGTAAAACTTATGTCTAGAATCTCTTGAAAAGTTTTACAGGGATTTAATGGCATTAGATGGATTTATAGGGTCTACTCCTGGTAACTTAGATCAAGTTTTATCTTGCATTTATGTATTCTACCTACTCGGGGTGGAAAAATCCTTTATCTAATGTGTTTGCCTTTATGGCATCCTCTCAGGCTGCTTATTCTATTTAAACACTTGATTATTTCAAGCCTAGACACATGTCCAAACCATACATTTATATGGAACTCGATCAACTCCTCATTTATCCTTGTAGGAGTCCTATAACTTTAGCCTTCATCATCAACTATCAATCCTTGATCTATCCTTTATACATTGTTACTTGGTGGCATCGCATTCATCTCATGGACTCCACAATCAAATACCCATCTAGATCATGTAATTTTACCATGTGGTGACCTCGCATTTAATCTAGGCTCCTTGACTTTTCCACCTTTGATTTGCACCAATGATTTACTTGAACACCCTCTATTGATTTATTTGGATCCACCAACATCATCGATCACCTGTGCATCATTAGATCGCAAATCGATCCCCCGAGATCTTGACACTTGTTAGCTTCATGTTCATCCTCATGAACATTTGAATCCAAATGACTACTTCCTATGGCTTTAATTTGACATCCCTGCACATGTCTCATTATACTAGTTAGCTTTGAAGACTTGTATCTTGAGATAAAAGACTCATCAAGGCACCAAATTTATAAGGGATGATTTAGGGACAAAGTAAATCATGATCATGAAAATTTACACTTTAATATTACTTAAAGTGTTTCAAAATATTTACAAGTGATTTGATCTTCCCTACATCCTATTTTATCCTTGTGCTATTGGATTACTCTTCAATCAGAAACCTACTCAACTTCTTGACCCAAACCCATCAATGTTTTGTATGTAGACCAAATATGGCTAACATCTTTGGTGACTCAGTTGGGAAGCATGCCTACTATGCTTGAGAACTTAGATTATTTATGAACTCTTGAACTCATACACAAACACGATTATGGTCCATGACTGTAATAAACCTATTTATCTAAACAAAGATAACAATCCCACCGAGGTAAGGAAGGAAGAATAGAAATAGGGAATCTAATATAATAAAATAATTGTACAAACAAAACACTTATTTGGGATGAAACAACACAAACTAATGTGCTAAAACAACACCTTGAAGAAAAAAAGATACCTAATTATGTATAGGGAACTCAACTTCCTTAATAGTAATGTTTCAAATGTATCCCATTAACTGGGATATGAAGCTCCTTGCCATCCATTTTTGTGAATTAGAAGGAATTGTGGGATTTTTAGTTGGATATTATGTATGGACCACTCCAAAGAGAGTCAAAATTCGTATGCCTCCCTAGCTTAGCTTTGTCCTCATTCCACTTGAGGACCATATCTCATTTGAAACTTCTTGAAGAATCTCTTTTGTCAAAGGATCTCTTTACCTATGCTTGATGAGATTCCATGACCAACATGGACTGATTTCAAACTTTATCTAGTTATAAAAGCTCAGCATAACTAATTTCTATTAGTTCATTCTCCAACAACTCAAGGCGATGCATTAGTTCTAAAGCAAAAAAATTAAGAAACATAGGAAATCTCATTTCCTTACCATACACCAACTTGTATGGAGAGTTGGAGTGGATATTTTTTAGGTGATCTTATCACCCCATAGAGCTGAATTTAGCTTGAGGTTCCATGACCTCTGATTATCTTCAATATTCATCCTTATGATATTTAACATGTTCTTATTTATGGACTTAGCTAGGCCATCACCCTATGGATAATAATTTGATGAAGTGTTGAGAAAGACACCATGTTAAACTACCCATTGGCTGATCTTGGCTCCCATAAAGGCCATATCATTTTCAAAAATAATAGTTTAAGGAACTCCAAATCTAGTAAGCAAACCCTCATAAAAATCTAGAACATTGTACTTGTTTGCTTCTATCAATGTTACTACCTCTGTCCACCTAGTGAAGTAATCAGTAGCAGTTAGGATCCACTTGTGTCCTAAGCTTGAAAGGGGGTTAATGAGACCAATAAATTCTAGTCCCCATTGGATAAATGTCTATTCTATTGTAATTGGTTGGAAAGGTAGGGCTGTAAGCTAGATTTTTCCTACAAACATAACACATTATTTGCATTCCCTGACCCATACATGATAATCACTAAATAGGTTAGGCCAATAATAACTTGCTCTCATGATATTAAGGGTTTTAGTTTTTTTAGAATAGTTCCCTCCACCATGTCCATCATGAAAATACTCAAGTAATCTCTATATTTGGCCTAGCTCTATACACCTTAGCAATATGCCATTGATATATTTCTTGAACAAGGAACCATTAACAAGAATAAAAGGAATTGACTGCAATATGAAATATATTATTTTTGAAGGGATTAGATGAGAAGGATAAATACCATCTTGGAGGTATCTTACCATGTCTTTGAACCAACTGGAATGTGAGGTGTGATTAGTTGCAACTTCTTCATCATTTAACACCATAACCACCCCATTAGCCTCTTGAAAGTCTTGGGATAGATGTTCACAAAGTCCCTTGCCTCTCACTAGCTTTGTGAACTTGATCTCCACATCATAATTCATTACTTTGGTTATCCAACCAATTCTTCTCTCATTTATATCCTTGTTCAAGAGAAATTATTTTATACCTGGATGGGTAACCATCAGATGTATCTTATTATTAGATAACAAGTATCTAAAATTATTGAGAGACCTTATAACTAAAAGTACATGCTTTTCAATAAAAGAGTACCTTGTTTCATATTCTTCCAAACCTTGACTGAAGAAGGCTATTGGCTAATGTAAAGCCTCTTGATTTTGCTACATGACGATGCTTGAAATGGTGTCGATGCTATCATAAGTGTATAAGATGAAATCCTTTATGAAATTTGGGTTCGAAAGTGTAGGAACACTAGATATGGCTCTCTTAATATCTTCAAAATTTTGCACTCCTTCCTTGACCCAGTTGAAGCTTTGATTCTTATTTATCATAGCTATGAGTGGCTTAGCTAAAGTGGCAAAATTTGAAATATAACTCCTTATGAAATTTATTTTGCCTAAGAAGTTTTTCAAATCTTTCTTGTGTTTGGATAGGGAAAGTGTAATAATTAAATCTATCCTATTAGAATATATACTCATACCATGCTTTGAGATCACATGTCCAAGAAGCTTACCTTTATAAACTGAGAAGACACACTTTTTGAGATTTAGAGATATCCCAAACTGCCTACACTTTTCAAACACTTGCTTGAGGTGAGCCATATGCTCATCTGCACTATTTGAGAACACTATTGTACCATCTATATAAACAAGTATAAACTTGTTAAGAATACCCTAGAATTTCATATCTAAGGCTCTCTAAAAATTTGATCCAACATTGGATAAACTAAAGGGCATATTTATATATGCAAATGTCCCCCACTTAGTGGTGAAGGCTATCTTGAATTGGTCTTCTTCCCTAACCAAAATCTGATTTTAGCCACTAAATCCATCCAATAAAGAAAACATTTCTGAACCTATAACTCGTTGTAATATATGTTCCATAAATGACAACGGATAGTGGTCTTTAAGAGATGCCTTGTTCAAGTCATGGAAGTCAACACATAATCTTATCTCACCATTATTTTTTTGTACCAAGATAAGGTTTTCCACCCAAGTTGAGTACTTGATTGGAAATATTATAGCTGACTCAATGAGCTTGTAAAGTTTAGCTTTCATCAAAATCTCAAGCTTTGGATTAATAGGCCTTTGTATTTGTCTTACTGGATTAGTTTCATCATCTATCTCAATGGCATGTTGAGCTAGACTTGGATCAAATCCTTTAAGGTTACTATATTTCCATGTAAATACATCAAAAAAGCTTGCACATAACTCAATGAAAGCTTCCTTTTCTGAAGGACTACATACCTTACCCAACTTTAGGTTTTTACCAGCTGTAATCTCTACATTAGCACAGTGTTCCTCATTTGTTGACAAGGATGCATTTTCCTTTTTCAACTCATCATCCCTGCTAAATATGTTCTCAAGTGTGATCAACTCCTTGGGAAACCTATTTGTTTTTAGTTTCACAATTTGATCACCATATTACTATAAGAACTTATCTTGGTTCCTTGAGGATAAGTTCTTGCGGATCTCTAGATAGGGCTAGATCCCTTAATGAAAGTACCAATTGTACCACTTGTATATCACTAATACACTTATGATTTTTAGTGAAAAGAGAGAGAAAACTAAAATTAAACTATCCTAAAGGAGGTGATACACCAAATTGATTCATGACTATGAACCAACTACATGTCACACATGAGACCAAGAGACTAACTAAACATACATTTCTCCAATATGAATCTTCTCAAATCAATATTTCATTATGAGGTTGTGATGAATGTTTAGGCTAGGAGGATTAGACGAGAGGCATAAAATGGAATTATTTGAATAGACTAACTCGCTCAACCTTGACACATCATAAAACACTTTAGATGACTTACAAGAAGAAGCTTTCAAGCTACAAATAGGTGGGAGAATGAGATGATAATGCTAAAAAAACAACAGTCATCACATGAGAAAGATCAATAATTCAAGTGAACACACTATGAATAATCATATAAGAGGTAAAAATTAGTAGTCTTTGTTGATCCATGGTATGCAAATGAGCAGGGATTCACCATACTCAGGTGGAACATAATTTATAAAGGCCAAAATGGCTATTTCTTATAGAACTTGAGAGAAAGAGAAGAGAAGAAAGAATTCCAAAGGTCACAATTTAACTTGTCATGCTGATAAAATGAGTTAATTGTGTATGATAAAGGAATTTGAAACTTATCATGCAAGGTTAGGAAGCACAAGTGTCACCCCAAGTCATGAAACTCATGAAATGTGGCATAGGAGTTCTTAATTTTCAAAAGAAAATTGCCTTCGTCATTCACACTTGTTTGAACATCCCAAATCTGATTAGGGACAATTATAATGATTGAAATGAGAGGGAAGGATTGTAGACATGCTTATCCATGCATTGGTTGCATTCTTAGTCATCTAAAATATTCTAGAAGTGAGCCATCACTACCTATAGTCTATGAAAATCCTCTTTAAAACAATTTTCACACTTGGCCTCAAATTTGGCTTTAGTTTCCCATGAAAATCCATGCAAAAGAGTAGATGACACTTTCATCTTTCTAGCCCACTATAAACCATGGACCAGTGCCTCATATTTTACAACATTATTTGAACATACAAACTAAAACTTTAGAAAATATAAATACCATTGCTTGGATAGATAAATCAACATCATTCCATCACTAGTACCATGCTTGTTCCTTGCCACATCAAAGTATAACTTCCATAGGCCATCACTCGGTTTATCATCCTTCATCAAGGCTAGAATTGGTGCATCATTCTCATGGAGGCGATAAACACCAAGTCATTTTTATTTAACTATATTATAAGGATCGTGTTCATGCAAATCAGAGGCCCATTCATCAGGGAACAAATATGAAACTCCATATAAAGGTGATTCAACTTTCTCTTCACTCTTTTCTAGTACTTCATCTATGATGACATAGTTAGCATTAAAAACACTAGGCATATATGGTTCTAGGTGGAAGCATGCAATAGGTTTAGAATTTATAGTCACCTTATTACCATGCCTAGTTCTAAACATCAAATATGACCAATCAGATGATAAGTATCCTCCAATCTTTGAAGTGAAGTCCCTTGATAGGCACATGGAAAAGTAGGGAGGTAAGTCCACTACAACTACATCTTGTTGAGTGGTAACATTGGGAAAAACATGCAATGTTATTTTCATATCTTTTATGATGCCCACTATCTTTTTTGATGACCCATATAGTTGCAACACACCCTTAGTATTTGGCTCATAGATAAGACCAAGCTTATCTATAATTTGCTTAGGCATGTCAATGCTATTGGATCTACTATCTACCATACAATTATGAACTTAAGTGTCACCAAATATCAAAGAGAGGTATAAGGGAGGAGTTTTACTTGACTTTACGTTATATTATCTACCCTTACCACCTTATATGCATGTTGATATTGTTGCTTAGTGGGCTGATCTGAGTTAGCTAGGATAACACCTTGTTTTTCAACTGGCTTTGGAGACACTTTGAGGGATGAAAGCTCTCAAATGAGCATATCCTTTTGTCCTAGAATAGCTAGGGAATATCACATGATAATTTTGACATTGGATTTCTTCATTTGATCTATTATGCTAAATTGAACCCCACTGGATTTTGGTTGTACTTTCTAAATCACTAGTTACTCACGGATTAGAGGTACCTAAAGAACTTTCCCAACCTATACATTTTGATTTTTTTGTGTTGCAGGGGTAAAAAGTTTATCTTTAACACTCTTGGGAACAACATTATGAGTAATTGAAGCATTACTAACATCTGAAAACTCTTTAATGGATCTTATTTTAGCTTTGGTTAGGGATGCATCCTGACTAATTATGTTGCTAGTCTCAACTTGATTGAATGCTAAATGATCATCCATATGCCAATTTACATTAATGACATTAGGCTACCCTTGAAATTATTAGGTTTAACCTTATGATCCCAAGTTTTCCTCTTGGTATTAACTTTCTTGAAGAAAAAACTCTTCAAGTGTCATTGGTGGCATAGTAATGTTTTGTGACACTAAGGCTTGATTTTGAGCATCATTAGGATTAGATGGATTCCAAACTGCATCTTACATCAAGTTATTCTAAGGTGGTGTTAAAAATAGATCTTTAACTAGAGGGTACATTAGGATCAAGGAATACATATGGTTTAACTTGAGTTAGGGCCCCTTGTGATTGGTAGGGTGGTCTATTTTCTCTAAACCCTTGATAAGGAGGCCTTTAATTACTGAAGGTATGATAGGTGTTCTAGTTTTGTTTTTAATAAGACCTATCATGGTACTATTGTATATTTAATCAAAATAGTTCATTCCAAAAGATTGTATTAAACTTTTCAATTCCCCAATCTGACTAGCTTGACTAGAAGGAACTACAACTTGAGCTTGTGGGTATGGAATATGAGCTAAAGGTTGAATTTGATGGACTTGAGGGAATGGCATAAGATTTAATTTTGGTAATATAGGAATTGGGGGCCTTGGAGAGAGTTTACTAGCTTGTATTAAGTTATTTTCTACTCTTATGGCCACCTCATAGACATCTAACAAGGTTATACCATCCACTAATTGTATCATTACACTAATACCAAAATTGACGGTTTTTAAATAGTAAAAGAATACATATTCTCAGGATGGTCTAATCAATGTAAGTATCCTAGTCCATGTCTTTTAAAATCTAAGGTTAAAATTTGACATGCACTCATGAGGGGCTCTTTTTATAGTAGTTAGTTGTTCAACTAATGATAGGTGGTCAAATTTATCTTCAATTTGCCTGACTAAAGTGACACCTAGCTCATCCCATGTAAATATGGAATTTAATGGGAGATTTCTATACCATTTTAGGGATTTTCCTTTGAAGTAAGCAACAAGTAGTCTAATAGCTACATTATCTTGGATAACATTGTAAACTAAACAAAGGTTGGCAACACCCTGGATATGTTCAATAGCATTTATTTGATCTTCTCTTGAGAAGAATGGAATGATCTTAAGGGTAGATACCATAATATCATTAAATTGGGATAAATTTAATGGACTACCTCTATTAAATAGGACAAACACTTGATTTTTGATGGCCATCTAGGTAGTAGGTAGTGCACTTTTTAAGAGAATAGGATGACCAGGAGATGAATACTTATTTTGGGGATAAGGTCTTGTCCTATTAAATCTTGATCTTTTGTATGGAGGGTGACTCAATAAATTCAAAGGGAATACCTTTATTAGTTGACTTTGTAGCAACCTTTGGCATGAGAGTGTTGTTTGGATGATGCTATGAACCCTATAACTTGAAGAATCTTTAGCTTCAAATGATGATAGATGTCTTCTTTTGCAAATACCTCTCCTCAGCTCCAAAATTCAACTATGCCAAGGAGAATGTCTTTGGAGTCCCACTGGGTGTTCCATAAACTATTGTGATCTTAATTTTCACCCATGGGGGGAGTTATTTAGGCTCCCTCCAACTAAGCCATAAAATGGGAACAACCTCAAGATGTGGGTGTCCTATGGTGAGGTTGAGCCTTTGAATAAATCTAGCTTCCTATTCGATATATCACCTACACTAACCTTTGACTTAGAAAAGGGAGAGAAAAATAAACTAATTGTATGAAAACATGTAAAAAGGAGGTGATGCACAAATGTTTTTAACACGTATGCTTATTCAAGACACACTATAGAACACTTTAAAGACCACTAAACATCACTTAATTCAATCTTTGAAAAACTTCCACATAAGTGTTTCATTAAAAGGTAAGAAATGGCTATTAATCTAACATGGGAGGGCAGTTGTCCACTTCCAAATAATAAAAAAACTATATATGAACTTAGAATGACCTATGGGAGATACCAAATAGTTCATGAAGGTGAGGGAATTTAGACAAAGGCAAAGGAAAGCATGCATTCACTTAACCACATCAATGAACTCATGAGACACACTTCAATTCAACTTGTAAATGGAGAAGTTCAGTCTCTATTATATCAAATAGGTATTACAGTAAAAATTTGGCATAGCCAAAGCATAAGAGTCTCTACCTCTAATAAAAATATATGAGAGTCAGCCCTTTTCAATGGGAAAGAAAATAGAATATATAGAAGAAAGGGGGGAGAGAGAGAGGGAACTAAGCAAATAACCATTAATAAATGTGACCCAACCACCTTTGATCAATTAGCATAGATTTGAGGATGTTGAGTCATAATCCATCAAACAGGAAAAGGTCCCTAAGGACCTTGAAACATTAAATGCCCCACTGTCTTCCTCAATCATGCTTGATGTTCTTCTTGTTATCAAATAGTTACTTGGGCTCCCTCTTTGATGTTCCTTTTGACATTTTTTGCATAGTCACCATTTTGTCATTGCTTTTAAATCCTAAATATGGATCTATTATGGATGAAAACCAATCACCCTATTAGTTTTCATGTATTCATGATTGCAAATGAATATCTATAGGCTAGGGTTTCTTGAATCTAAATGAGACATAAAACCTATGTTTAGAAGCTCTTGAAATGTTTTATAGTGCTTTAATGGCATTAGATAGCTTTGCAGGGTCTAACCCTAGTAACTTAGATCATGTTTGATCTTGAATTTATGTATTCTACCTGCTCAGGGTGGCAAAATCCTTTATCCAACATGTCTACCTTCATGGCATCCTCTTGGGCTGCTTGTTCTATTTAAACACCTAATTATTCCAATCCTAGACATGTGTTTGCACCCTACTTTTCTAAGGAACTTGATCAAATATGCCCTATTTATCCCCATAGGATTCCTCTAATGTTAGCCTTTATCATTGACTATCGATCCTTGATCTTCCCTTTAGACCATGCTACTTGATGGCCTAACATTCATCTCATGGATCTTGTAGTCAGATCCTCATCTGACTCATGTGCTTTCACCACATGGTGACCTCACATTTGATCTAGGCTCTTTGAATTTTCCACCTTTGATCTGTACCGTTGATATGTTTGAATGCACTCCATTGATTCATCTAGACCCACTAACCTCATTGATCACTTGTGCATAGTTATATCTTGACTCAGGACCCCTAGATCTTGACACTTGTCATCTCCACATTCATCCTCAAGAACATTTGACTCCAAATGACTACTTTTGATGGATTTTACTTGACATCCCCACACACATCTCATTTTCCTAGTTCAACTTTGAAGACTTATATCTTGAGATAAAAGACTCATCGAGGCACCAAATTTTTAGGGGATGATTTTGAGATAAAGTACATCATGCTCATGCAAATTTACACTTTAAGATTACTTAAAGTATTTCAAAATATTTGTAAGTGACTTGATCTTCCCTACAACCTATTTTCTACTTATGCCATTGGATTACTCTTCAATTAGGAACTTGCTTTGATTCTTATCCTAAACCCATCAAAGTTTTATATGTAGGCTAAATTTGGCCAACATGTACTTGACAACAATGGCTGTAGACTTATTTTGGTTGTGGCCAAGTTAATGTAATTAATTTCTATAATTATATTTTGTTGTATTCTCATGATATTAGAGATTAGTGGTATGTGATGTATTATGCTTGTTGTTATTATCATGCCTTGAGTATTTCTTATGGTCTCTATAGATTTATGTGGTGTAATCTATTTTTGGTAAATGTGTTTAAAAAAAAAATTGCATCTAACCCAGTGGGGTTGTTAAATGTGGTAATAGAGTTGTAGCTCTAACTCTAAGACCTAATGAGTCCATTAGCATTTTCATGTCTTTTTGTTCACCAGTGTAAACTTAATTACATGAAGTATTACACTGGTATTTTGGTTTAGTAGTGCTTCAGTGTGGAACCATGATTAGAGTTTTGAAAATTGATAGATCCTCCTATAGGACTTAGTGACTATTATTAGTATGAGACATTCATGAAATGAGTGTGGTACATGAGTGTGTACCTTTAGAAGTACTCATAACTTTTTGGGTTTTTTAGGGGATGGATTTATCAAGTATCCTAATGGTGATGGATGTATATGATGTTTGGGTAGGTGAGAAAATAACATAGTTCATGGGTGATGCACAAAGGACTCCTACCATAGTTGATCACTTAGATCAAACATCTTGAGCGTGATTACATCCTTCTAGGTAATGAAGTCACCTTTACTATTTTTATTTTATGTTGTGAGTGTTTATTAAGCATGGGATGCTTCTCACTTAAATATATGTGCCTTAATTTTTGTGTCTTAGTTATATATCCTAGGAATGGAAAATCTTATAAGACCATTTTTAGTACCACCTAGGGTGGTGGGAATTTTCTTATAGAAGAGTGTGGATGTCTTGGTTATGGATTCATTTGTGTTAGAAGCTTGCTTAAGGATTAACACCCTTAAGTTATAGAGTTAGAAAGGAATTTCATCTCTATTATTTATCTTAGAGGTGATTTGTTATTATTTCATTCTCCTTTGACATTATTATAAGCTATTGAGAGGATTCATTTTTCATGATGTTGATTTAGCATTCTCTCAAATGGGAACTTGGTTTGGAAATGTTGTTTTGCCCAGATTCCTTGAAGTTCATGGGGAGACTGCCTACTACTTCTTGTTGTGATAGAATTTGTAGGATTGAATGGATTGATACATCTTTGTGGTTATCTTCACCTGGTTATGGAAATAGATTATGACACCATACTTACAGATTTGGTAAGTAGGTAGAGTTTTGGCAACATTGAGTTGTAGTGTTTTCTTTTTACCTTGTGAGGGTATGTAGTATTTTTTGAGATGATATTTCTCTACTTTATCTAACTTGTAATTTTAGACCATGTGGAGTGGAAAACCTCGAATTTATATTAGTTCTAGATTAAGGTTTATAAGTTAATTATAATTAATATGATATTATATACCCTTGTTTAGATTGATATTATTCTCTTTTACATATAGCATGTTGTTTTGAAGAGTTATATTGTACCTTTCATCAGAAGCAATCAAAGAATAAGATGTACAAAACATCTTATCAATATAAGGGTTGAGATAAACTTTCTATTTATTGCATTCTAACCGAGCAAGCAGGGATATATGTCTCGCTTGTTTCCTTTATAGGGTTGTAGGGATGGTGTGATCCTCGGCTCTTGTATGTATGTTAATTTTAATATTATTTCCTCTTAACTATGAATATAATAGAATAAGTGAAGTTTTAAAAAATGATACTAGTTATGGTTAGTGGTAACTTGATGCAATTACAGATTGATTATATGATTTCTCTTATATGTATGTTGATACATCTAAAATTGTTTAGATCATATTATTGATTTATATGATCTATTAGTATGAATTTATAGTTAATTAAACCTCGTACATGTTTTGGAGATCATTATTTCATGGAAACTTAAGAGAAGAGTGGTGAATTAGGAATGTGAGTTCTAAGCGATAGGACCATATCTTACTTAGCCTCACATTAACTCAATTGATTTTGAGTGGGATTTGACAGATAGACTTATCAAATTTGAGATTAGACATATAGACTTGTCAAATTCAGTCATATGGCCATACACATGTATACTATGGATGGGTATTCCATGATTTAGTATACATTGAAAATGCAATATTTCTAATTCCTATTCGTCATTGTACTTGTCAAGAACTCTGTGGAGTAGTGACAGTATTGACATGTTATAATTATTAGGAGCTATGTGGAGTAGCGATAATATTAACTTATACACATTATTCTTGTCAAGTTCTCTAATTACTTTTATTTAGAATAAGAAAAACACTCTCTAGGATAGAGAGATGTAATGAGGGCTAGAAGATCTTGTGGAACTCTTCCTTGTCATTTGATTTAGCTTGTATGATGATCTCATGTGCTTTTATAAAGTCAGTGAAACTTTCACTAAGCTATGTGGGACCCTTTAAAGAAATAGAAGTGGTTAGTCTTATAGTATATAGGCTTGTTTGAAGGTTCTAGACCTCAATGTGGTCATGATAGATTAATCGGAGTAATTAATACTTGAAAACCTTGTTTACATAAAAGGAAATGTCATTGAGTAGGGCCTCATGGGACCAATAATCTGAGAATAGTGCAACTTGATGGAGCTATGGTGAGTTCTACATGTAATTTCTAATTTATTACTTAAATTGATATCATATGTCATGTTTTAGCTTTACTAAATAATGTTTTTAAATTTAGAACTAATGTTTTAATAAGAGTCATTGGGGATGATGAATAGTTTTAGGGAGAAGGATGTTACATCCCGATTCCTCACCAAGCAAATTTGCTAGATTATGTATGGATATCTATAGTTGAAAAATTTAGATTTGGTTATTTTTAACTAAGCTATGAGATATGTCTTGATATGGGATAGCATGATATTGCTTAGGTTACATGATCACCCTGCTATGAGTTAATTGTAAGTAAATGTTTACTTTATGATCATGTTGATTTAGCATTTTAACTATATTTTATGATATACTGATATGATCTAACTACCTATTTTGTTGTGAGGTTGACACAGGAAACTCAACCCTCAGAGTGTGATGGATGGAGAGAATCATCAGAGAGGGTGATGTAGATCAAGATGTTAGAGGATGATAGAGAAACCAATCGGTACCTTGCACACACCATAAATAGCTAGCACATGTTAGATGCATAACGAGTGGTTAGCATAATATGTTTTGATGTCATTTGTATTAAATAATCATTTTAACCATGATTTACTAGTATAGTTATTAGTTCTATGGAATTGTATTACATGACTTATTTGTGTGTCTACTAATGTTTTGAGATTTGCATGACTTGCGCGTTAGTCTAGATTTATGCTTGAGAGATTTTATTTTATGTGATTCCATTTATGACCATTAAAGTTTTGGAGATTTTTCTAATTAGATTTGAGTTAGGATTTGTTAATTTATTTGTCGATTAGACATGCTAGTTTTATTAGTAAACATACCAATTTTTATAATTAATAATGGCATCTAGAAAATTTAAAATAAAAATAAATAATAAATAAAAATAAAAATAAAAATAAAAATAAAAATAAAAATAAAAATAATGGTAAAGATAAAAACATAAAAAGGCGGGGGGATCCTTGAAGTAAAGACAAGAAATCTTAGAATAAAGAGCCACACTTATTTATAAAAGGAAGTTCCTAGAATTAAAAAAGAGGAGTAGAGGCATAGCAAGGAAGGGACATTCTGGAGGAAAAGGCAGTTAGCAATCTTAGACAACAAGGAAAAGATAACCTGACTGCCAGGTAGGCACTTTAGCCATAATAAAGAATACTATTTTTTGTGTGTAGAAATATGTTTCTAGTAAATTAAATATGGCCTAGAATATTGTTATGAGCATCCTTGTTAAACTGTGGAAACATTAATTTTCATTAGTTGATTTAGAAACTGAACCCTTCCCAAGTTATATAATTTTACTTGATTTGTAAAATGAAAATTCAAGCTGGTGTATAGTGAATAAAAACATACATAGTGACGACCACTCATCCAATAATTATTCCAAATATAGCGATTATCATACTTTAAACATATAATCTAGTAAAGATATATAACAAGGATTATTATTATTATTACTAATCCTTGTGAGTTGTTGTATTATAAAATTCTCAAGCCATTATTTAGTAGCGGTTTATATATGTGGGATATATTAAACACATCCTTTTACAACATATATAATATACATAAAAATATTTATTACAATGATGTGTGTTGCATTAATACCTATTTGACATAATCAACAATTTGATATTATTGATATTTCATTATTAGATACAATGACCTTATAATCTATGGAGTGATTCATTTCTAGGAAAGGTAATGACTCGAGATTTCATATATAAATATCCAAAGGATGAGATTGTTTTATGTTTGTGAGCCTACAACCTTAGCATATGACATCGCTATTTTTAGTTAGCGGTATTAATTTCTATAATAAAAAATTGTCGGTGTTTTGCATAGATTAAAATGGACTTATGTGGAATATAATTTGTTACATGTTGAATAAAATTGACTTATGTTCCTATATTAACAAATCATGAGTGTTTGATTTAAAATATAGAAAATTTTATCAAATAGGTTGATCTATTGCTGAAAACAGTCCCACAATTTTATTTAGACAAATCTCAACCATATTAAAACTAGCTAAAGGGCATCTCATTATATTATTAAATCAGTTGTGCATACTATGTGCATTGACTTCCATACTTAGTGTAGTGACTCAATAAAAAAGGTGTAGTGACTCTCAAAATAATGATGGTTGTATCAATATAGACTATGGAGGATTCATTGCACGTCGTTTAGATTGGTAAATCAATTAAAATTACTCTCTATGGCTTTCTCTTTTTCCCAGGGAGATATTGGGATTTGAATTGAAACCTGTGAGAATTAACTTGTGGGAATATTTATATATAAAAATAAATATATTGAATATTGTGGAAATGACTAGCAAACCAAGTATACATTGGAAACATTCAATATCATGGGGTTGTTACATATACATATTTAAATATTTTAATTAGAATTGAAAATAAACATTCAATATATGAGATTTAAAAACTTGTGAGAATATTTATATGTGCCATACCAACTGGATAAACCTATAATTAATGTTATAAAGGTTGCAACCAGGTTTATCTATGCATATTAAAATAATTATTGAGTACCCCTGGGAAAATACAAAGGTATATATCTGAGTTTATAGATATATGGGTTGGGAGTTTGTAATAATATCTAAAATTGTGGAATTATAGAAAGATCTATTTAATGGGTTATATATAATTTCTGTTACATAGTAGCATATGTACTATTTAATTATGTCCTTAGATATGAGTTATTTGGTATTAAAAAAAATGCCAGTACTCCTAGACAATGTAATTCCTAATGTAAATTTGACCTAGTGGTTATAGTACAATTTACACCATGATTATTCTATTTTTGGTTAGTATAATTACAGACTATGTATACTATAAATGATTAGTATGTTGTAGTAAAGACAAACAATAGTCATTGATAATTATTGGTTTGGAGTATTTAATATCGGTCCATGGTGATTAGGTGTATGAAGTGTATATAAGGGCACATACATAATAGTTACTTTAGGATGAATGACTATAAGATCAGATTTTTGACAAATATGTTGTCATGGTTTGAGTGAATTCATTAACATGTGTGCATGATGAAACTAATGTGTCTCATATAAGAGCAATTAGTATATGGTCGACTTCTCATATAAAAAAATAAATATAAAAGATTATGTTGTCTTGAGAACTTATGTATGAATTGAAAATATTTATAGTTTAGGGATGATTAACTATGATTAGGTTTTACATAGCAAGTCCCTTAAAAGATTATTTGTATATATATAGTTATGTGAACTTTGATTTAGTATTCATATATCATTTCAATATTTACATTTGGTGCTAGTATGATGAACAAGTACTCGTATATAGGAACTATAATTGTAGTTAGGTAGATAGTTAAAAATGGGTCATTAAGGTTATTAAAGACCAGAAATAATAACCTTAAGGAATAGTCTCCTAGAAATGGGATAAGTTGTTGGAATTAAATATCATAATGGAATTATGAGTTTTTTGTTTCTCTTCAAATGATAGAATGACTATTAGTTAGATGTATTCAGTGGTGAATACTTGTGTGCAACGTACATGTTATGGGAGTATTAATATGTGTAAATGCTTGGTTATATCTAAGTACATAATGGTGCATTATGATGCATGTTATGTTATTTTGGAATGCTAATATGTAGTTTAATCTTAGGGTATACTTGGATGGTATAACCCCATACTTATTTACTTGTTGATATCTATGTAGATCACTTAATTCTTAAAATCGTAATTTAAGTTATGAGTTGTTATGAGGTTGTGAACTATGATAGCATGGGATATCATAGATTACTATAGTATAAATGTATACCCGATAAAGACATCCAATTCCTAACACCATTTATGTTGAAATTGTCAATCTTACTCGAATTACACTGGAATGCATAATTTTGGCCAAAATCACTTAAACGCACTAAATGGTTCAAGTTTGTCATATACAAGTGCTAATTTAAGCTAAAGTATCCCTAAATGGGGCAATGCATTTTATGTGATTCCTAAATTTTCTCAAATCATTTTGAGTCAAAATGATGATTTCATATTTTGGTGCTCAAGATCACTCTTTTCTTATAATTCGTTAGTACACATCACATACCTTTGTTATTTTGTGTCGGCAACATCCTAAATGGGATAATGATCCGTACACATCTAACATCACCTTCTAATTCATCCTGAGTCAAATTATGACCTAGTAATATGACTTTGTAACCATTTTTGATTAATTGTGTATCAATTTCCAAAGAATTAAACTAAAATTGATTAATCTTTCTTAGGCAAATTAAACCAAATTATAAGCTTAAGTAAGAATTCTATGGAGCAAATTGAATCTTTCTTTATTAGAAATTGATTTTAAATATCTGCATCACCTTATGACATGATCAATGGGTTATCATCCATAATCCATAAATGTAAAAAATATCGGGTTTATAGGCACCCATGTCTAATTAATGCCTTTTCCTCCCAAATATTTATGAGCATAATTATGCATTTATTATGCAATATTAGATTAATTTATGGCCACAGATCTCAATCTTGAGATGGATAGTCATGGTTGATCCTAACCCATATAAAAAATATATAAATAGAAGGGCATATAACATCATTTTAAAGTTTAAATTATGTAAACTTATAATACAAGATTCTCTCTACAAACTATTTGTGTAGTTTGATTATCATGCTTTATTTGCAATAGGATAGCTTCATTTGATAGGCATAGATTTGATTTCTTATCTTGAGCCTAGATTATGCATGGTGATCTTGAGATGATGGAAGAACTTGGCATCCATTATTGACAAAGACAAGAATACCAAATAAAGAGGAAAAACATGCTTGGAGCTACTTTTGGATGGTAAAATCACTTGGGAAGGTAGTATGCATATGTGCTTTCTTTCAATTAATTTTTATTGTCATGTGCAAACCCCGTTGAATTAGTTGGCCTAGATTGTTAGTTCTTATGCATTATTTTATGTGTTTCATGACTAATGCTTGAGCTAATCCTATTTGTAATCCAACACTATATTTTGGCACACCTGGTGGGACCATAGCTTGTCCATTCATGCATGGAAGACATCTTGGCAATCTTAGATTTCTATTAAAGTCATTAAAAATTCCTTTAACATTTTTTATGCTCATTTTCTCATGTTTATAGCATTTTTTTGTGCATACACAAGTTACACAGTGACCAGCATCAGTTTTGTGTGATTGACATCGATCAAGGCCAACTGACATTAGTTGGGTAGCAAGGGAAAATAAGGCTAATTTTTTTAATTTTTAGAGCTTTATTCAAGTTTGATTCTTTCAAATTGAATTTTATAAGTCTCAAGTCTGAACATTTCTTGATCTAAAAGGTTTTATTTTGGATTTTTTATTCTATCACTTGAGCTAACAAGTATTTTTAACATAATGTTGTTGCCTTCAAGTTCATTTGTGACTATTATCAGTCGATTTCAATCGGCAACGGTTAAGATATGAATGGCATCAGTCTTGCAGTGACTGGCATAGATCAACATTGATTGGTGTCAGTCTTTGTGTTTTTAAAAAAATACATACCTAAGAGCAACAAATCCAAAGTTGCTTATCTCATTTAAAAATATGATTCAAAGCTAAACAAGACTCTCTAATTTTTCTTGCAGGACCTGTGAGGAAAAGTTTTTATTTAAACATAACTAAGTCTTTTTATCATTTTCTTTGGTGTTTAAAAAGAATTAAGAACCTTCCTTTTACTGTTTAAAAGGAAAATTACATGGTTTATTTGATTGTTTAAGTGGATGTTTTTCACAATTTTTTCAAACTAAGGCCAAGGGGTTAAGAACATCACCAAACATTTCAATTTGGTGCTTAAAACCAAACTCACTTTCAAGTTGAAATCTTTTATGAAAAGTGTGTTTTATTTTATATAAGTCATATATCACTTGATTGTTAGATTGTTTGGGCAAATAAATTGCATACGTATGCTATCCCTTAGTTCCCTATAGGGAACTCGGGTGATCAAAAGTGCCTTTTCATTACAATTGTGCCTTTGTCCAAGATGTAAAAAGGAAGTTGTCTAGGTTCTGGGTATATAAAAACAATCCTAAAGCCTTTTTACTTAGATTTTATTTCATGTAATTTGGATTTTGTGGGGTATGTCATTACCTCCCACGAGTTCTTGAGGGAAGCATTTACTTAGGGATTTATCTCTTGGTAGTGTTTCAACCCTAGTCCATGGTGAGGTATACAAATCAAGGTACACATATTGATAGAGCCAAGGGGTTGAGTGGCTAACCTCTCCTCTAATAACAAAATCTTGAGTTAGGTCTAGTCAATTAAGTGATTCCACTAAGTAGTCTATGGATGGAATCATCATGCAAAGGAATAGACCCTTGCATGATAAACTTGATGGTATGAACTCAATTGATGTGTTGCATCTCTTATGTCAATTACACTTGGGGCCATCTAGATGGTCGTGAATTATATATTTTATAAGGTCCCAATTACCATTGAGTATTATTGATGTAGGGTTTGCCCAAAGGTCCATGTCACTGTATTGTCACTTAGAAGAACGGGGGGGGTATAAAATACCCTACCGTATAATGCACTTTTATTTTGGATGAACAATTAATTTCCTTCCAAATGTACATATATAGACATATTGAAATAATACAAAGCAAACCTTGTCAGTTTAAGGCTTAGGATGATTACTTAGTTGTATTTTTATTTTGATCTTAGATTACTTGGTCCTTGATTGGAGTCAAAACTTGGTTATAAACTCACATCATAACCAAAACACATTGTCTACCAATTTCTTGAACAAGGAGGCATTACACTGGTCAAATCCAAATCAATCTTTGCCTTGTTCAAATTTGTCATCTTAAACATTGTGTCATATCATATAATTTTCATATTTATACTACTCATTTGAGTCTAAACCAATTCCAAAATTATCTTTAAGTTCTTCATTGATAGCTCAAACTTTTCTAAGTTCATAAAGTTGACGTGTTAAATTGGGTTCACCATTTACACTTGACTTGAGGGAATTTATGTTCAATTTCCCATTTGGATTGAAGGTTATTAATAGACCCATTATCATTCTCATAATTGGTGAACTTACATCATCTTGTGCATTGCTTATACTCTAAGTTCTAGAACATTTTATACTACCATTCCTATTACCATGTGGAGGCTTTATGCTACCCATTTGGTTCTAGCTTTATACTTAAGAATTCTTGCATGTTTCAACACCTTGAGTTTATTGGTTCATATTTTATTCTTCCTAATCCAAAGGGATTTCTTGCATTTTTATAGTAGCAACTCATCGAAGTTGAGCTAGTTTTTATGGTATTGCCATATCTCTAAATCTAGGCTTTGGTGTACTAGTTTACACATTATATTGTTGAGTTATCATACCCTCTTCCAATTCATATGATTTCAAATTTATCCAAGGTTGAGTGAATTCATGAACATAATTATTCTAATTGTGTGTGGTACTACGCCACCCTCCTTATTATAGTCTCTTTGGTACCTAGTCATTTGGTTTAGAAAATATCAAAATGCATACCTTGTATAAAACATTTGAAAAACATTATCCAAATCTGGTCAAATGTATGGAGTAACCTTTTTAGACATGAATCAAAGGTGAACTCATTTTATGGTCTCTTATAGCCCTAGATATGAGGAGGAGCATTATTATGAGAATCAATACAATTATGTGGTCTTTGAGGACATTCCCACAACTGTAAGATCTGAGGAAGACTTTTTAGACTATCAACCCTAAAAGGACAAAGATGAGGCCATTATAAGGTTGATAGTATTAGGTGATATACTGCCCTCACATTTTTTTATAGAAAAATTGCACACCTTAGTTAGAGAGGGAGAGAAACAACAAGAGCAAGTTTTCCAAAACATTAAAGAATTAAACATACCTTCTTCTTTTAATAAGGTAAGGAAATGATTAAAGAGTTAAAACCAACCAATCAAGATCTTGTTAACAAGATTAAAAAAATAATCCAATGATATGCACACCAAATTATCATTAATTTAACAAAATCTTTAGTAGTTACATCGATTCACAATGACATTGCAGACGAACAAGGAAATGTGGTTGAAACAATGCAAAATCTAGTTAAGAATATAATAATGATAGATCAAGATGTCTCAATAGAACAACCCAAATCTCAAGAGGTTCCATGACATGATCCATTAGACATGGAGCACACATTTTTCAATCATCAAGAACCTCTTATTCCCTTAAAAAACCAAATACCTAAGCATTTGGTACACATTGAAGAAATCATGTAAAACAATTTGGCTAGTTCATCTAAACCAACACATAAAATTATGAATAGATAAAGAACTCCCCAAAACTAGTAGAACATGGTTGATTCAAGGCAATAGATCCCTAGGAATTGACTACTTACCTACTTGACTCAAGGAGTGAACCAAAACCAAGTTCACAATTTTAGGTTGTACATCCCTACCAAATATGTGCAATAAAAAGGGCACATACCACCCAAACAACAATAATAGGGGCACATAACACCCCAATAGAAACAAAAAGGAAACATTCCACCCTAACAAAATTATGTTCCACCAATGAATGCACCAAACATGCAAGAGTGGAACTTTATGAAAGAGATTGTGACATGATTGGAGACAAATAACAGAGTCAAAAAGTATAAATTTGATAAGATATGCCTATATCCATTTGATTTATATATTCTCCAAGTCCCCTTTACATCTCATTTTGAGGCACCTAAATTTGATAAATAAAAAGGAAAGGGTGACCCTCATGAACACATTTAGACATTTTTCATACTATGCCAAGATGTTGCTAATAATAGTGTTTACTTACTTCGATTGTTCCCACAAAGTTTAGTGGGGAAAGATTTAAATTGGATACTTAAGTTACCCAAGGGATTAGTTGTGGATTGGAATGACTTATCTAAAAATTTCATCAACCATTTATCATACAACATTGAGCATGAATTAACCATTGTTGACTTGTGAAAATCTAAACAATGTGATAGAGAAAGCTTTGTTACATATCTATAGAGGTGAAGAGCATTAGCAAGTCACTTTCAACATAATTTGCTAGATAAATAGTTAGCAAACATATTTATGCAAAACTTACATCCTAAGGTCATACACAACATATGACTTACTTGTGCTAACTCATTTGAAAAAATTATTGACAAAGGGGTGCATATTGAGAAGGCTCTTATTGCCAAGGGACTTTTCAAGATTTTTGTGTAGGGTCAAACTTCAAATTTAACCCAATATTCTAGTCTAACAGTTGTGAAAGAGAAGCCTAAGGGTTTCAATAAGAATAATAACATGGTTAGAAATACTGTGACTAAAACAAAACATGTATAATTGTTGTAGGCCCCACTAGCCCAAAATAATACAATTAGTTCCACCTAATCCAACACCCAATTTGTAAAGAAGCCCTCCATAGAGGACATTTCACAATTAATACAAAGTTTTTAGCAAATTGGGAGAACTTGTTGAGATAGTATTCCAAAAACTCATAGTAGCTAACTTTATTATATGGCCAGTACCAAGGCCATTTCCTCAAGATCAACTAAAACCAAATTGGTACAAAGAGAATGAATGGAGTGATTTCCATTGTGTTATTAGGTATGGTACGTATTGATTCACCCAATTACATCATTTAATTGAAGATCTGATCGAGAGTGGTGAAGTTGAGATCAAAGTGTCCCCACAAGTCATTAATTAGGTTATGGGAATCTATCAAGATACATTTATTCAACATAATCAACCACCACCAAAGAAAAATCATCAAAACTAGTGGTAGAATTAGAACTAGAATCAAGGTCAAAATTGTAATCAACATGATTGTAATCAAGATCATAATACCCATGATCACAAAATAGGTTATAACAACATGCCCTATGACTATAAAAACACCATGGGATGCACTTTTTTGCACCACATTACCACTATTACTATCAAATCCTGTAAACCATCTCGTACTCTTTGTAGTATGGGACCCAATATTATAGGGCCAACATCCTCTCCCTCTAGTAATACCACATCGAGTTCATGTAGTTTTGTTGTGACTCCATTTGCATGGGTTACTATTTATGAACAACAACCTTCTTATAATAACAATGGATCCTTGTTGACTCAAAATTACAACAATGAAACTAGATGCTTATGAGTCACCCTCCAAGGCCCTTCACCTTTGTCTTCTGATTATACTAACTCCTTGTCACCTTTAGGTTGCATAGTCATAACTAGACACTTATGAGTTACTCTCCAAGGCCCTTTGTCCTCTCCTTCTACAGATTCCAATGTAAATATTATTCCTTCAAATCCAAAGCCTAATACTATGCCAACCAAATATAAACCATCTTATCCCAATGTTCAGAAGCCTTATAATCAATCAGACCAATTGAGAAAAACCCTTGTGTAGATTTCCATTTTGGATCTCTTACGTATATCTAAAGTTTATAAAACTATTTTTAAAATAATTTTACAAGAATCAATTAGTCCTAAAGATATAAATACTAAATAGTTCCAAACACTAGTTGGATACTTGTCTTCATTTCATTAGCTCATGTTTTATCAAAAAGATGTGTCCACCCTAGGTCTGAACTACAAAAACCCACTATATATTGAGATAATCATCAAAAACCATCAAATCAAGCAGGTTCTTATAGACAATGGTTCATGAGAGATATTTAATATCCCTCAAATTGGTGCAAATATTAGGCTATATTACAAAGGACATCTAACCAAATATGATCACCATAAAGGCTTATTACAACACCAAAATCAAGTCTTCTGGTATAATTCATTTTCTGATCATTATTGGGTTTGTTGCCCATCACACATTACTCCATATTATGGACATTGAGCTACCTTATAACATACTTATTAGTTGTCCAGTTATCCTTGGATTCATGAAGTACAGGCCATTCCATCCACCTTGTACTAGTGACTTAAGCTTCCCCATGATGGAATCGAGGTTACTATTCCTATTAATCAACAACCCTATTAGTATTGCAAACATATAGAGGTTGAGTTTCGTAATTATAACTATTGTCTAGGTTCTAAATTTGTTGAAAATATGAACAAGGAAATCATTTCACATCCACCTCCATTCAATTATATCAACCCTAGTGACCTTACATCCACTTTAACTGATCCATTTCCCATAATTATTGTAAATCAAGGTTTTATTAAAGATGTGAGAATTTCCACATACCATCTTAAGCATGCTTTCCATATTTCAAAATTGTCAAAATCACCTAAAACATCTGAGAAGCCAAAACCTTCCAAGAACCCAAATTAACCCACCTTGATTTGGCAACAAAAGAAACATCAGTGAAAATCACCTATGGTATTTGTACCTACCATTTCATCGAAACAAGATCAAGTGGCTTTTACAAAAGGAGACTGGTTATATTTTTATGACATTGTTGATCACTTTCAAAATCCAAAATATGTAATCCCTAATCAGATCATGGATCATTTTGATTATATAGGAAGTGGCCTTAGCCCATGATCCTAAGGAATCCTAGAACCTTTATCAACTGGTGTACCTAATTTAAATCATGGTCTCAGAATTTATACCACCTAGGGGTGACCTCATGAATTTTGAGAGTGATTCTTCTAAATTGACTACTGATGAGACTCCTGGCATTGATGTAGCCTCTCATTATAGAATTTTTGATGAGCTTACTAACTTAGATTTATTTTACCAAAACACCATTATGACCTTAACACCTATTTATCCTATTAGATTTTCCTGTCCTAAAGCAAGAACCCATTCCACCATTGAAGCTTCCCATCCTAAAGTAAAACCCTATTTTATTAGAGTTTCCCTTACTGAAGCAGAACCTCTTTGCTCCCTATGCCTTTTCCATCCCAAACTCATTGATTAGGACCATCAAAATTTGGTCATATACCTTGATGAGTTTCAAAATGAAGAATCAATTACATAATACATGGGTGTAAGAGATGGATTGCCCATTGATGATCACAAACAAGGATTTGATTTTTTATTGGATTTTTCTACCTACTTTGGAGAGAAAGCAAACTTTATTGGTCATAATAAAGATATCTTTGGGTGAAAACCTCTTTGAGGTGATCTTTGATCAAGGAAAAAGTAAAGAAAAATATAAACTCTTGAGTGAAAACCTATTTCAAGCACTCTCAAACATTAAAGTTTTCCCATCCCTTCAAGATGTAGAAGGTCCATCCAGTCCTAGCTCTATAGCCAGTACAAGCATCTCTTCAAAACAACAACAAAAGTTTGACATCTCACTCTTGAGTTTTTAGAGTTTTTTTCTACTTGGCCTTTACCAGAGATGGCATATTTAGATTTATCATACTATCCAGAGCTTTTGGAGGAACAAAAAAAAGATGTAGCAAAAGAAGATGATCACAATGACACATTGCGTACTATTCTTGAATATGGATCCACTGTTCTTGTGGAGAACATAGTTGAAGTGAACAAGGGAACATATGATGATCCCAAAATTGTTTATCTTAGATCTTCCCTTACTTAAATAGAATGTGAACATATTATATCCATTTTGATGGATTTTATTGATATTTTTGCATGGGCATATTCAGACATGCCAGGCTTAGACCCACACTTGATAGTGCATCACCTTGTTGTTTATCTAGATGCCAAACTAGTTAAGCAAAAATTGAGAAAGATGTATCCATGCATCACCCTCTTGGTAAAAATTGAATTAGATAAATTATTAGGATCAAGCTTCATCAAACCATTAAACTATTCTGAATGGATATCTAACATAGTGCTAGTCAGCAAGAATCCATAGGGCATATATCTTTGTAAAGATTTCAGAGATATCAACAAAGCATGCCCTAAAGATGATTTTCTTCTACCCAACATTGACATGATCATTGATTCTACTATTTGGTACGAGATGTTGTACCTCATGGATGTATTTTATAGATACAATTAGATCAAGATAGCCCAAAAAGATCAACACAAGACTCCATTCAACACTTTGTGGAAAACATTATGTTACCAAGTCATGCCATTGGGATTAAAGCCACATATTAACATTTCATGACTGTCATATTCTATGACATGATGCACAATATTATTGAGGACTATATTGATGACATACTAGCAAAATCAAGGACACATGCTAAATATCTTAACATTCTACAAATAATCTTTGAAAGGCTTCATGAATATAAAATCTTCTAGAATCTTAAGAAGTGTGTATTTGGAATCACTTTAGGGAAATTGCTAGGTTTCATTATATCATAAAGAGGGATCAAATTTCACCCTACTAAGGTTAAGGCCATTATTGAAATGCCTTCACCATCAAATCTTAAAAAACTTTGAAGTCTATAAGGAAAGATCCAATCAATCTATAGATTCATTTCTCAATTGGCAGATAAGTGCCACCCATTTACCCATATTTTGAAGGAAGGGATTATGAGATGAAGACTGTCAGTTAGCATTTGAAAATCTCAAAACATATTTGGCTAATCCACCTTTTTTAAGACCACCATTACTTGGATAACCACTGCTTCTTTACATATCAACAATTGAGCATGCACTAGGGGTACTTTTGGCCCAACATGATGATCAAGGTAAAAAACTTATAGTCTATTATTTAAGCCGCACACTGGTGGATTATGAACATAATTATACGTCTATTGAGAAGGCATGTTTAGTTATGGTGTTTGATTCCCAAAATATATGACATTATATTTTGAACAATAAAACTATTATCATCACCAAGGTGGATCCTCTCAAATTTTTATTATCCAAATCAACTCTCACAAGATGCATGGCTAAGTGGGTCATGCTCCTAAGCGAATTTGAAGTTGAGTATCAGAATCAGAAAGCTATCAAGGGGTAGGGTATTACTTATCAACTTACAGAGGCCCCTATTATTGACACTCAATCACTTAGATTTGAATTTTCAAATGATTCTATCATGATGGTGGAAGAAGTGCAGCATGAATATGAGAAATAGAAACTATATTTTGGTGGTTCCTTCACTTATTGTGGATTCAAAGCCAACATATTGTTGATTACACTACAAGGGGATTTGATTTCTAAATTGTTTCACATTAATTTTCATACTAATAATATGTCCAAGTATGAGGCACCCATCGTAGGACTTTATATTGTAATTTAGTGGGATATTCAGCACTTAATGGTCTATGGTGATTCCCAATTAATCATCAATCAAACCCCTGATTAGTATCAAAATAGATATGACAAGCTTATTCCTTATAATAAAATCATGGATAATTTTAAGGTTCATTTTAAATCTCTATAGTTTGAATAAATAATAAGGTCTAGCATTAGATCTATCGATGCAATGGTAACAATTGGGTTAATGATATAGATTCAGGGAGGGGATAAAGAGTATTAGTTTTTTATTAAGAATTTTCTATAAACTACACATATTATGCCAGATTCAGAAAGGGTATGCATCATTGTTAGTCCCAATCCCCCACTTGAATTGCCTTGGTATCAAGCCTATTATAATTACTTCTATGATCATGTTTTTTCACTTGACCTATCTAATATCCAACATAAAATATTCCATCACCACCTAGCCTATTATACCCTCCTTGGAAACATGATTTATCATAAAGGATATGATGGAATGATAATTTGTTTTTTATCTTTGGGAGAATCCAAGCTAGTGTTGAAGGAGGTTCTTGAAGGAATTTGTGGAGCCCACACCAACAATGTAGTCTTATCAAAGAATCTCCTCAGAATAGGGTATTATTGGCCAAAAATGGAGAGAGATGCTTTCAATTATGTGAGGAGGTGTGTTCCTTGTCATCAACACAAAAAATTTATACATGCACCTTCTTTACCACTATAGTTGATCATAACACCATGGTCCTTCTCTACTTGGGGCCTCAATCTAATTGGTAAAATAAAACCAACATCTTCATATGGCCATAAACACATTCTAACTGCTATCGAGTACTTTAATAAGTGGATCAAGGCCATTCCTCTAAGTTATATTATTAGGAAGAAGATAGATAAATTCATATATTACCATTTCATCTATAGTTATGGCATTTTAGCATGTATTATATTTGATAATCGTAGATCCTTTGTAAACAGAGATGTCAAAGATCTTTGTGAAAAATTCAAAATCAAGCACAAGAAACCCATGCCATATAACCCAAAAGTCAATGGATAAGTTGAGGCATCATAAAAAACCATTTTATCCATTTAAAAGAAGATTGTTAATGATGTTGGCCATAATTGGCACCTATAAATCTTTCCTACCCTTTAGGTTTATAGAACTAGTCATCGAATGCCCACAGGAGCCATTCCATATTCCCTTATTTATGGCACAAAAGCTATTATCCCAATTGAGATAAAGCTACCATCATTGTGAGTATCTTTGGAACATATTGAAGATGATGAAGAATATAGAGTCTCAAGGTTGCAAGAACTATAACTTCTTAATGGTAAGCATTTGGCTACTCTAGACAACTTGCAAGCCTATCAGAACAAATTATGGAGAAGATAAAATAAGCACATTATCCCTCAAGAGTTTGAGATTGGTGATTTGGTCTTGAAAGATAACTAGAAGATCACAAATGTTAAACATAAGAAAAAAGGAAAGTTCCAACCTAATTGGTTGGGCCCATATGTTATCACAACAAACTATGGATCAGGGGTAGATCGACTGACTATTCCAAATGGTGAAGAAATTCTAGATCTTATGAAAATTGTGCACCTTAAGAGGTTCTATGATTGAATATATTTAAACCATTATTTACAAGACCCCTTACTTAGGGGCAACTTATGCTGAAGTATTTTATCCTACCGTTATATCCTTGATCATCCTCTCCTAGACCATATTATTTTAATCTACCTTGGACTAATATTTTGAGAACCTTATTACTTTCATGAATTTGGAAAATGAAGGATTTTGAACTATTGTCACTCTAAACACATTTTATCCCATCCTAGATCATTTTCCTTGAAAACCATATTCATTATGTATCATACTTTGGATCCCATTCATTAGGACCGTTCTCTTTGAGACCCATATTCTTTGTTATGTCTTGGGCTTGTAACTCAGAAACTTTTATCCCTTGACCAATTATGATATTTATTATGAATCATTGGAATTATGAACACATTTGATGCCAATTCTATAAATTAGATCAACAAGGATAGTCTTTTACAGCTTTTTCTATAGACGAATGAACATGGATATTGTAGCATCTGGTTTTTACCTACTACATGGTTCTTCAGATTTTATATACTACTTCACACTATTCCATTATATTGCTACTACTTGGTAGGCATTATTTCCTTATAAAGATATTTAATCTCTTTGATGTATGAGCATGGGTTGTTGTAGTTGGCTTAGCTATTATTGGAACTTTTACTCTCAGATGAGCATCTCCTCAAGTAATTGATTCCCCCTTTATACATATTTTATCCCAAAAATACTAAAAACATTAAAAAAATGATCCACAAAAGAACAAAAACATTATATTAGGCTTTTGTATATTTTGATTCTCATGCTCTTGCCATTTTGCAATTAAACTTGCCATACCAACTTGCCATTTTGCAGGACCATTCACATTTGTCTCTTTTGATTTTATCTTTTTCCTTTTTCTTCTACAACATTAATCATATGTTATTTTTATCACCCATTTTTTTTATCCCACTCCCTGGGAGAACTACATTTGGCCTGAAATTCATGTTGGACCATGCACCTATGGAACTATGTAGGCAATGCCCACTTATCTTGCACATCTGGAGTCAACTCGACCAACCCCTTATTTTTCTTCTCTTACCCCATTTATTCTACATTTTTCCTCTTTAATTTAGGAAAAAAATTGTGTCCTTTTTTTTGTTACACTATTATATAAAGTAATGCCTCTACTACATATGCATGAATAATTTTTTTAAACCAAACTAACTTGGTTTTTGTTTGTGTGTGTTTATTTGAGTTTTATTGGTGTTTTGTTGTGCTTTCTTGCCTCTCCATTTATTTATTCTTTTCTTATTTTTATTACTTCTTGTCTATCCTTGGTATTTTTTTTCTTATTTGGTCTTGTTTCTTTATTTTATTTTTCAAGTACATCTTGATGGTCCACATGGATCTTGATTATTTATATCTTTATCTCATGTTATTAAATTGTTCTTGCTTTGTTTTCAAAAATTCTTGTTACTACTTGAATCTTGATTATTCATAACTTGATTTTTAATTTAGGTTAATTTATGCTTCAATTTTTCTTTTGTGTTTGCTATTTTGTTTAAATGTAAATAGCCATAACTCTGGTCTTGGTCATTTTCTACCATTATCCTTAGTTATAGGTATTCAGATTTGAACCAGATCTATGCAATTAAAATACCATGTCATTATAATTTATTCATACTTATGATGCACAATTTATTTTTATATAACAAGGACTTTGTACTTTGGATTCAAGTTTAAAATGTCAACACAACTCCAATGAATAGCTCTCAAGATCACCATGCATAAACTAAGCTCAATAGGTTTATCACTTGACTCTATGCTTAGACGTGCATCTCTTATAATATATCATAAGTCTAATCAAATCTTGGTCAATTTTCATCATCCCTCATTCCATTCTCTCCCACTTTTGGGTGAACTACATTAGCTTGAGGTCCTTTGGACTATGTAGGCAACGTTTGGATACCAGCCATATCCTGGGTCAGCTCAGCCACCTTCATTTTTTCTTTTCATTTATTTCATCACTTTGTGCATTCTTGTATGCATGGTTCTTTGTGGCTTTTATATCCATTCCACCATCACATCTATGTTTGTGCCTGTTCATCTTTAAATCTATTGAATATGTTATTTCCTTGAGCTAATTACTTGCCAATTTTCTCATGCTAGGGCACCACATTTAAATTTATCATAAGAATTAAATCATCCCTACAAGGGCAAACCATCTTTATCAGTGATAAAAATCTTCCCTACCAGGGCATAATTGCTTATCATGATCATATTTTCTCTACATGAGCACATTATTTCTTTTATCTTTGGAGAGACATTTCTCCTTTTATTTTAATTCCAATATCTCCACACTTTTACCCATGATGGCAATATTTTAGTGTGTTACTTGTCTCAAGATTGATCAATTATGAAGTGTGTAGATTGAATCCTAATTTGGGGTGTGTTTAAAGTGTCTCACTTCTATTTTTATATTGTATCCTTCCCATTCCCCCCATTTTTGGGGCCCATTATATTTTAATTATATTTTTATCATTGATAGAATCAATGTGTGCAAGAATTAGCTTGTCTAGATATAATATATTCCATAGGTTAATATCAGTTTTTATCTCTTTTTGAGTGTCCATCATTCTCTTTCATCCTAGATTGTCCTCTCGAGGGGGCATCATGGGTCATTTTCAATTTATTCTTGACAACTCTTTTTTGAAAAGATGTTGCTTCACTTGAATGTCTCGCTACACCTTCTCAAACAAGGGGAAAATGTAGACATCCAATTCCTAATACCATTTGTGTGGAAATTGTCAATCTTACTCAAATTACACTCAAATGCACAATTTAGGCCAAAATCACTTAAATGTGTTAAATGGTTCGAGCTTGTCATAAATAAGTGTTGATTTAGGCTAAAATATACCTAGATAAGATAATGCATTTTATGTGATTCCTAAATTTTCTCAAATCACTTCGAGTCAAAATGATGATTTTGTATTTTAGTGCTCCAGATCACTCTATTATTCTAATTCATTAGTACACATCATGTACATTTTTTATTTTATGTTAGTAACATCTTAAATGGGATAACAGTTTGTATGTATCTACCATTGCCTTCTAATATCTTTTGAGTCAAATTATAACCCAACAATATTACTTTCTGACCATTTTTTATTAATTTTGCATCAATTTGCAAAGAATTGCACTAAAATTGATTAATTTTACTTAGGAAAATTGATTAATTTTACTTAGGAAAATTAAACCAAATTATAAGATTAAGTAAGAATTCCATGAAGCAAATTGAATATTTCTTTATTGGAAATTGATTTTAAATATATGTATCACCTAATGATATGATCAATGGGGTGGCATCCATAAGCTATAAATACAATAAATATTAGGTTTATCGGCACCTATGCCTAATTAATGTCTCTTCCTCCCAAATACTTAAGAGGATATTTATGAATTTATTATGCAATATTAGATTAATTCATGGCCACACATCTTAGTCTTGAGATGGACAGTCATGGTTGATCTTGACCCATTTGAAAATTTTATAAACAGAAGGAGATAGAACATCATTTTTAAGTTTAAATTGTGTAAAATTATAATGTAATATTCTCTCTACAAACCATTTGTGTAGTTTTATTATCATGCTTTATTTTAAATAGGATATATGCATTTGATAGGCATATATTTTATTTCTTATCTTGAGCCTAGATTATGCATAGTGATATTGAGATGATGGATGAGCTTGGCATCCATTGTTGAAAAAGAAAAAAACACCAAATCAAGGGGGAAAACATGCGTGGATCTAATTTTGGATGGTGGAATCACTTGGGAAGGTAATATGCATATGAGTTTTCTTTAAATTTCTTCTTATTGTCATTTACAAACCCCATTGAATAGGTTGGCCTAGATTGTTAGTTCTTATGCATTATTTTGTGTTTTTCATGACTAATGCTTGAGCTGATCCTCTTTTTACTCCAACACTACACTCGAATGCTACATACTATAAATGTTATATTATACTCACACCTACGTTTGATGGTTTAAATGTATACATGCTAGTTAATGCTGTCAATAGTGTGTTTTGTGACAATTGGTAAGACTTTGTGTATACGGGTATATAATATTTGTGAGTGTACCATATGATAAGATGGAATACTATGGAAAAATGTGACTTTTTTGTTATGTTTATTTACTTAAATATAAACTTATGTTTCCATATATTTAAGACTACTTTACATGATTGTTTGTGTAAAAACTAGTAGTTATGTCTTAGAATACTAGACTATGGTAATATAAGTTATCATAGAGTATAGTATGTGGAAACTAATTATGGTTGTGAAAATATATAGTTAAATATGTATTTACTCAAGTGGTATAAAATGTAGTCATTATTTTTAGTATGGAATGAAAATTAATATAAGTTATCATAGAGTATAGTATGTGGAAACTAATTATGGTTGTGAAAATATATAGTTAAATATGTATTTACTAAAGTGGTATAAAATGTAGTGATTATTTCTAGTATGGAATGAAAATTAAAGTAAGATGCATTCATATATTTAACAAAATAAAAGTATGCTTTGGTTACTCCTACGATTAACATGTCATAAGTTGTGTTTTATAGTCGATGTAAATAAATTTCATGGTTTAATTATATTTGACCAATCTGTATTGTTGATACAGAGTAAGGAGTGAGATGGACTTCACTAGCTTACTAGTATCACAATGACAGATGAAGGCAGTCTGATCAAGTGGTGTGTATGAATCTGATTGATATATAGATCATTATTATTTATTATTCTTAAAACTTTAGGTTAACGTATATTTAGTGAAGAATTATCATTTCATGAGTATGATTTACATGTATGTTCAATATCTTATAATAGATTGAGTTTTCTATGATACATTGCATATTTAGTTTAGTTATAAATCATACAACACACATGTACTTGCTTATCTCTATAGATTCTCATGTTGTCACTACCTACTCATCTGAGAAGGGAGGGCCATTTACTGATGGGATTAGTGTGAGGGATATTTTATCTATGGTTTGTGTGGAAAAATTCTCAGATGATGCTCTCCCTCCCTATAGTAGTACTACTTATCGAGATGACACTTGAGATTACCATAGATACATGAGTTCCAGAACTATGCTCCAGAAAAACCATGTATATTTTAAATACATTATACTTATTAATGAATATTGTAGTGAGTGTTGTAATTACTTATTAATGTACTTGATAATGGTGGTTATAGACTTGTTTTGGTTGTGGTTGAGTTAATGTAATTACTTTCTATAATTATATTTTGTTGTACTCTCACGATATTAGAGATCGATGGTATGTGATGTATTATGCTTGTTGCTATTATCACTCCTTGAGTATTTATTATGGTCTCTATATATTCCCATGGTGTAATCAATTTTTGGTATATATGTTTTAAAAAAATCATATATTTATATGTTTAACCCAATGGAGTTGTTATAGGTTCAAACTATGTTTATTTTTAATGATACTTTTTTTAGGCCACTACATGTTGAAAATATACATTACTATACATTTTTATGTATTTTATTTTTCATTAGTCCAAATTTATATATATATATATATATATATATATATATATATATATATATATATATATATATATATATATATATATATATATATATATATATATATATATATATATATGGTCACAAACTAGGCCTAATTCTATACACATTACAAAAATAACAAATCAAATTGCATATTAATTTGAGATAGTTAGGGGGGTTGTATGGCTATCCTTTTTTTCAATTTTCAAGATCTATGTACTTGTAAAATTAGTAAAAAATACATTCATAAAAAAATATAGGTCACAAACTAGAAGATCTTACCTAAATATTCACCAAAGGATTTCAAACAATATTAAATGATGTATAAAAAATGATGGGCCTCACGACCATCTATCTACTATGTTTTCTTAAAAACATAAGAGCTCCTCTTCACATTTATATGTTTGACCTAGTTATACTTCCCCATTTTAAAAAAAAATAGTGTTTTTCCAACTAAACTTGAAATGCTATAATTCATGTTCTTATAACATCTTCAAAATTTGAGTTCAGTCATCTCAAATTATCTATAAAAGTTCAGATTTATGGAATTTTAGGAAAACCATGTCTATGTGTAGGCCCCTTTTTGTCTCCTAAATTTGTGCATTTACCCAAAGATGTTTTAAAAATAGATCTAAAATCTTCTCTGGAGATCCTTGTATGCATACTCTAGTGTTGATTGTGCATTAATACCCTAAAGTTGGGGCACTTTAGCACCCCTTTTATATGGGACCTTAGAGTTATAAGACCTTGATACCAGTTTTGTATAGGATATTGGAGCCATAAAACTTTGGAGTTGTTTTTATATTACATCATGTGAGCATATTTCCTTTTAAAATACCATCATGTGTGCAATGAAAATATAGATCTATTAGTCTAGTAGAAAAGGCTTTCAAGCTTTTATATGCTTCCATATATCATAAATAACATTCTAATCTACTTCATTTAGAGCATTAGGTTCATAAAAGGAGAGAAACATAAACATATCTAATGTGTTCAAATAAATTTTATATCTATCATCATTATTTATCTTGTTTAGCTTTGAGAAACCTCTTTCACATACTGTTGTGCTCTCTAGAATAATAATAATAGCTTGGCATAGCCATATTAAACATGGAAACCCTTCAAACCATTTAGGTTCACCCCACATCAATCACATGCTCCAAACATATATATATATATATATATATATATATATATATATATATATATATATATATATATATATATATATATATATATATATATATATATATATATATATATATATTGGGTATCATTTATAAATAGTACAAATAAATTCATCCATCTCACCTAAACATTTAATAGTATCCACAATAGGTGAGTTTTCAACACTAATTTTTTCACATAAACATGTTAACCATATTTTTGTTTGATGGTATCTATCATCCATATCCTCATAAAAATTACAATGATTAAAATTTTTAACATCATTAAATATAAGTAAATCTATGAACCTTGTATCAAGAGAATCAAGAACCTTTCACTATAAAACTTTATCTCACTATAATGCAATCATCTAGTCTCATTGATCTTTGTGAGTTAGGAAAATCTCAAATCTCAATGTGTGTACATGTATTATACATGTTTCATCTACAAAATGAAGAGTTCATCCCTGTGCTCTATTTAAAAAATATGATATGCATGTTTTGTACTTGACCCAAACATGTCTCTTTGCATTATCATATAAAGCATGTCAATAGTAATATGTAAAGTAGTGCCAATAGTAGTAACATCAACATGATATTCTTAGAATTTTTTTATTTAACTCAATAATCACATTTTCAAGTAAATGGATGCAAAAATTTACTCAAAAAAATCTTTCCAAACTCTCATGATTTCAAAAAATCAGGTATGAGTTTGACAAACCTTTCCATGACCTTTCCTCTAAATAGCCACCTATTTTGATGAACTTAAAACACTCTGAAATGACTCTATTAGCTCTCTTAATGCTCCACATCTTTTAACAAAATTCACAAGCCATGAATAAACTTTGTTTGAAAATTTGTCAATGAATTGTAGCTCTAAAAAATAAGATGAAACATCATTTTTTTTGTAATGCTTCTTGACGACCTATGAAATGAATAACCCTCATGGTAGAAACCTCATTAGCTCTAAATCTAACTACCTTCATCAAGGATAAATCCATCTATGCTAAAAGAGTTATTACAACATCATACATAGATCGAGTTATTCTATTCTTTATTTGAAGAAGGCGTATAAATTTTGTTACTCATTGACCTCTTCCTTCTTTTGTCAAATATGCAATATAAATGATCAAATGTTGTTTCATAGTCTGGTCAGTACTTTCATTAACTAAAATTGAGTAAAATAGACTAAAAACAATCTTATCTTTTAAATTTTTCCAATATACCTCCTTTGTAGCTTTTAGAAACTCTTTTCTAGATGTAGTATTTGTAGATGCAAAGTATTTATCTATTAAAGGCATGTATGGAGTGCTTTTATACCTGTTCAAGTCATAAATTGATTTATAGAGTTTTCAAGATAAATAATTTATGGAAATAAAATACGTATTTTCAATAACTAATATGATTCTCTCCTCGACATCTACCATTAGTTCTACATGTTTGCTAACTAGAATACTATTTCATTGTATTTCTCCCTCCAAAAATTACAAAACAAATTTATGAGGCTCTGATTTTACATGGGTGTGTAGACTACTAACTTGAAGTGTGGTACTCCCATATTTAGCAAATAGAGTTTATCTCTTATATTTTACACACCAAGAACACTTTATCCTTTCAACAACATTGAATTCTCTTACAACATAAACATGTGGAAAACTTGTTTTCCATTTAGACTTGAATTTTTTTTCTATTTCTTTGATGTTTGTTCCTCTTCATGAATTTCTTCTCCATCTAATTCATAGCCTTCTTCATGTGGATGAACATCAAATTCTTCATTTTGTGATTGACATTGTTGATTAGAATCCCAAGGGATACCAAATACATCAACAAGTGATAGTCGTCTTTTATCCAAGTTATTGTGATGACCAATGGAAGTCATTTTATCAAAATTTATACTTATCCAATGAAAAAAATAAAATAAAAATAAAATTATAAAATAAATAAGTGACCAAATTTATTAGCTACATTTTAAAATACTTAAAAAGTGAGTTGAACAACCTTGAGTTAAATGGCAACAAAGTTGTGAAACCCTGTTACAAATTCTAGTAGAACCCTATAAAAGCTTGACTTTGTGAAAATACACTTTCTAAAATTTTCACCTAGATTGCCTCTAGAAGTGCAAGGCATTGAAAAATCATTAAAATAGGTTTAACCACTTAACATCTAAAAAAATACATAAACCCCCAAAATGTTTCCTTACACATAATTCATAATAAACTTAAGCAACATTGGTAAAATCCTTAAGATACCAAAATCTTCAGTTAGACAATAACCCTAACCATAAGAGGGTTTCCAATTGATTCTAAAATTTCAATACATATTCACATGTAGCTTAAAAATCATGTAATACAACTTTGAAACAAAATAAATTCAAAACAAACTATTTCCCTCTGATATTTAAACTTTGTGAAAATCTTTTCACTCTTTTTACTAAAATAAAATCATGTAATAATTCACAAACTTCAAAAATAAAATAAATGATTATCATAGAATAAGGAAAACAATCTACATTGTCAAATTGCTCATTTGACTAAACAATGCATGCTTATAGAATAAAAATAAGTGACAAAAATTATAGAATGACGATTCATTTAAGAGGAAAAAGAGCTTCATATTTTCTATTCTATTGATTTTTATATGTTGTTTATGCACTTGTAGAATTTCAATTAAAAACAAAACATAAAATAAATGGCCTTGTAATAGATTATCAAACTTATGGTTTGTAGTTTTTTAACCTTACCTAAATATTGTGGTGAGATTGAAGTGATTTTTATCTACTCTGAAATGATTATGGAGGTAGAAATCTAACACCTCTACATGAAAAAAAAATGGATTTCTAGAACAAAATGCCAAATTTATTTTAGAAGGTTTTTTTGGCTTGAGGACTTAATGTTAAATAACTCAGTGTGTGTGTTTATTTGTATGGCGCAATAAATAATACAATAAAAACCAATCTTAGCTATCTCACTAAAATGAAACAAGAAAATGAAAGGACAACTGACTATGTGGATGGATTTATTGTAATTTCTCCCCCATCATTTAAAACTCTTGTTGGGTTTGAAATTATGTGCCTAATACCACTTAAGATCAAATATTTCAAAAACTCAATCTCATCATCATATCAGGTTTGATGCACTTAGTATTCATGATTTATTAATATAGCCCACAAATACCTGATAGGTTATCGTAACCACAATTTTTTGACATCTATTTAATGAAATAGTCTTTTTGTCATTTATTAAAAAAAGTAATGCTTCAACTATGACATTTAAATTCCAATTTTTTTATAGGAGATTTTTATCTATACTTTTGAGATGGGTTTAAACCCCTTGGATGAGTTATGACAAGTTTAATTTTGATAACTGCTTATAATCATTCTTAAACAAATATCAATTAGAAATAATTTCACATAAGTTTTTTAGAATTGTACATGCTAGATTTTCTCCTAAATTCATTTCTCTATTATGGTTTCACAATATTAACAACAATTTTTTTGAGGGAACTTTATGAGAACATTAAGAAGAAGCATGTCCTAAATTTGATGGTCGTATGGTTATATTTATGTTTTTAGTTATAAAATGTAATCAATTTTTTTAGAGACCATATTAAATATAGGGTGAAGTTTATATATACATACTCTTTAATGTTTCCTTCTTTTACTGTGAATTATATTAATATTTAAAAAATAATGTTGAATAAATAATTATTATCAAAAAAATACATGATAAGTAAAATCAACTATCAAAACTAAATTTTGAGAAAAAAAGTTTCGTTAATAATGATGAAATATTCCCAAAAGAGAAATTACAATCAAATAATATTTTACCAAAAGAATGCAACCATCTAGAGAAGAACAAAACATGAAACATGAAAAATCAAGTTCTAAATATTTTTGGCACCATATATATAATTCCTTTCATTTATTTAATTAAGAAACTTAACAAACAAGAATATTTAAGTCTGAGTAATATATAAAAATGACAAATATAATTACCATGTTAAAGCATTAATTAACATTATGTAATATTTGCAAAATTGATAGATGAAACTTATTTAAGATCTCGCCAACAATATCATTTAAAATCTATATGAAATAGAGTTATATTATTTCATTAAAAAATATTACAGATTATAAATAAATAAATAAAAGTTAAGATCACACATCTTACATTTTATTATATTAAATTAAAAAGTTTAATAAAAAAAATTAAAAAAAAATAAAATAAAAATTAAGCAACTAATAAGAAGAAATTAACTATTCATAGTAAAGAGCCAAGTCATTAACTATTTATATTAAAGAGCCCAATAATATAACAAGGGCGGAGAGCACCAAGTCCCTGTAGGAAGAAAAATGAAAAAGTAAATAGCTTAAAGTGATATTGCTTGTAATCTAATTCAACACTATACTGATGAAATGAAATGAAGATCCAAAAGATGAAAAATAGAGAACCTAAAAGACCCAAATTTAGACATTTGAATACATTATGTGGAGGCAAACCATTTCTGGAGGCAAATATCTAATCCAAATGCAACAGGTAAGTCTAGCGGTGTCAAAAAACCATTTAATTTGTTGTTATTATCTTACACAGTGTAAAATTTTATCTCACCATCAACCGAACAATGTCAAAGTTATGGTAGTAAATAGGATATACAAAATGCTTTATGACTGGAAAATAACACATAAGAAAGAATTTAATGATAACGTCAGCCATATCAAAATGAGCCCTTTGATTTCCATATCAACTTGGTAATTATATTTGTCATTTTTATAATAATTACAATGGTAAGCATGATGCTACCCTAGTAGAATTGTGGTGCAAAATGGTTAGATTATGAAGAAGGAAAAACGACATGGGCATAGAAATCACAAAAATAAAAAAGAAAAAGCAAATTCCACAAGTCCATTGCTATATAAATCAAGCAAAAAATAAGTCAAAACCCTATTTTTGAGTAGATTAGTAAATGTGATTTAAAAAGGCAAAAAGGGGGGAAATCTATTATTTGTTTAGAGATTACATGCTTGTTTAGATGCAGCTTCTTCCTCTGATCCGAGCTTAATGTGCTCTATCCAACCCAATAGCATGAAAAATGGTCATTGACAAAGGAGTCTCATTCTGCCCATGAATTTTTATAGAGAAAAAATTAAAGAATAATACAACTTTATTCTTGGCTTATGTGTCCAACATTGTCTCAAACCAAACCCAGGTATAAATGCATGCACTATGAGTGGCATCGTTAGGTGGGGATTAGAAACATAGGTAGGGCAAAAAGAAATCAATACATTAAAATGGAGCAATCCTAGTAATTTATGCAAAAAATTTGCTCAGCACTGCTTCAACATTTGCAACAAGTGTCACCAAAATTTCTACCTATTCATCGTTCAAATGGGCCAGTATGAAGATTGCCAATTTCTTGAAATTGTAAACCCCCACACAAATAAATTATTATTTTTGAACATTTTAACCCACCTTTTAGCCACTCAACTTTAACAGTAAAAGTCTAGTCCCCATATAATATAAAAATGTCTTAAAGTAGACATAAGAGTACCTAAAGGTAGGAGTAGAACTTATGAGTTATGACAATGAGTGCACACACTAGCTTTTCACATAATCTCCCTACCTGAGTTTCAACAATCAATAATTCCAAGCCATGCACAGAGTTTTGAAGGTTTTATGGCCCTTCAAAGACTTTTCAAACTATCCTTGAGGCTTCTAAACTATCATTGATAGTTATAAGTATTATCTCTTTCAAAACAAACACAGGAAAAAAAAAGTTTTGCCATAACTTAGAAAAGGAGAGAATATTTACAGGAATAAGCCTCCAGGGAACCTTTGAGAATGCATTCTCTAAGATTTACATTATTGAGAAAAGCATTGGATCCTTGTTGTGACTTCAAAAACTACAATGAATGGTGATCAATTAGAAATATGAGTAATTTATTCTCAACACGACCATTGATTATGACTTGCTCCATCCCTAAATCCTAATGTAGAGCACTGCACTTTCAAAGTATAACAATATATTAAAAGTTACTCAAAAATTGAATGATAAGCTAAGTTTTCCTTGATTATCATGATTGGATGCTCCTTAGATTATTCTAGGATAAAAGAGCTCATTGAGAGTAGAAAAATCCTTTGGTTGTATGTATGACAAAGCTGCACAACTGGTTGTTGTTTTCCTTTATTTTCTAAGTTGAAACCTGTTATATGTGCTGGAAATGGTTGAAGGCTTTTCTTTGTGCCTTAGATAAAATATTTTGATATTAATAATTGATATTTAGATGTTGCTAGGTTCTTAACATTATTGTTGTAATGAATTATTTAAATGTTTATTTATATTTCCATGTGCATTTCATTCTTTAATTATTGTGATATATTCCCTATCACTCTTCACAAGCTAATTCCTACCATGAATAATTTCAAAAAAACTCGCTTGGATTATTGATTTAATTTTACATGAAGGATAAACAAATAATTTTAAAATACAATTAGATGTGTGAATATAATGTTAGAAAAATAAATCCATACTCATTCACATTTTATGATCTCTAACATTAAGTGGATACACATTGATTGTACCCTGTCCTTATCAAGGCAAATGACAACTAAGAAAACTGTCAAATATAACATATAAATCCTTATTATCCATACCAAATATTTCATCTACCTTGTGTAATGTCTTTTGTAGTGGAAAATTTCCATTCTTAGAAACTCAAAAAATGATATAATCCATACCCCATATGAGAGAAAGTTGTGTAACATATTGCAGTTTTTATCCAAGATATTCTTCACAAACATATTACTTAATGAGGTCATTTGCTTCACACAACTAACACTATTTTTAATAATTAATAAAAATACCTCTCTAGTTTTCCAATGTAAATTAAGTTCCTTAATGTTTGCAAGAAAATCACTAAATTTTTCAATAGTGAAGCGACTCCTGAAACACAACTTGAGATCTAGTTAGATTAAATGTATAAATACTCAAGATATGAAGATCCAAAGGTAACCATGACTGCCAAAGATAAACCATAACTTTTGATACACTAAAAGACTAAATAAAACCAAAGCATGATAAGCTATGAAAACAAGTAGTGACCTGGAGGCCTGCATGAGATGAGCAGGATTTGGGCTTGTCATTATTTCCATTACACTTATTAGTAGAACTAGGCGTAGAGGAGTTTCTTATGAGTAGGGCTTTGACACCTTTTCCTACAACCATTGTCACTATTTTGTCTAGGATCTATATCCTTGGGAGTTCCTTCTAATCTTACCTCACTCCCAACAACCCACATGCTAGGCTTGTAACAAATTAACCAATGAGTACCAAATTTTAAGAAATAAAAGCACGAGAAATGCAGTGAGTGTTGGGGGCAAGTAACTCACCTGATCATCAGCATTACCATTGCCATTGAGAGAAGTTTGATAAGATATGTAAGTAATTATTATAAAAAACATGCCTAATCTCAACATAAACCCATATGCCAATATTTAAAATTAGCATTAAAAATAATAAAAAAACCCTCAATTTCTAAGGACCACCAAAAATTCTTGTCCCACCCTGCCCATGCCCTCTATTTACAAGCATCGACTGCAAACACTAACATCAGTCGAGTGGGTCATCATCATCATTCACTAAGCATAATTAATCTTTCCCTACATTTAATTATGGATTGGGCATGAGCAGTCCATATATACCATACAATGAGCAAGCCAGTTTGGTATGAAGCAGATCCAATCTCTAAGAAATTATTCATTATGGTTTTGAGTTGGAATGATGTGTCTAACTGCTGGTAGAATGAGTGCTCCAAGGTAGTCCTCCAATGCCATGCATTTTGATTGAAAACTGAGGAATGTACATATGTCTTTGAAAACTGACATTATGGTCCATTAACATTGCAGTGCTCTTCTCTAGATAGTGACAATTTTGATAGAGTGGCAGCATAAAATGGTAGTGAAATAATTATGCTTGCCTCGAATCGCAAGAGGCCTTCCATAACAACCCAAAAAAACTGACCAACCACTACACAATTTAAATAATATTAAATTCCAGTGTTTAAAAAGCCAACATCTTAACTTTGGAAAAGCTTTACATATTTGTCTGCATGGAAAATGGAAGCATCTGTTTAGTCAAAATAAGAGTCAATAATCACCAGTTAACATTTTATGAAAGCTAATAGTCCCTCCCTTCGAGACTAATAAGCATTAACCAATCATACCCAAACCAATATTTAATAGGTCATCGCCTACCAATATAAATATTTAGATAGCATAATTATATTAAATAAATAAGTATATTTAATATATAAAAAAACAAGTTTAAATTGCAAGTTCTATATATTTTATTATGGTTTGATTATTTTGATTTAAATTTTAAAAATTATATTATGTTTTGAAATATTTATATAATAATGATATATTATGTCAATAAAATATATTTTTTATTGGTTAATGAGATGTAGGTGAGTTGGTTAAGTAGATTAATTATTTCAAGATCCATCCAAGTCTAAATATTTGGAAAGGTATATGAGATGAGTTATGGTTGTTGATTGTATTTTTGAGGCTGTTTCATTGGTTATTCTTGACACCGATAGTGACCGATGTTGATAATAATTAGTATACATTTAGTAATATCTATTATACAGATATTATTCTAGGGGTTAATAAATTATATGGACATTTGAGGTTTCAATTGTGTTCAAGATCGATCTACACTCCAATCAAAAATTATTATCAATCAAAAATATATATTTATTCTTTTTTTTCAAAATATTTTTCTAATATTATAAATTAAACCAGACCAATCCACACTAATAAAAAAATTGTTATATATATATATATATATATATATATATATATATATATATTCTTTATTTAAATTATTTTTTAATTTTATAAATAAAAAAATAGTATTTATTATTTTATTTTAATTTTTATTAAAGTTATATTTCAAAAGGAATTCTTTTCTACATATTTTTTTCTCAAAAAAATATTAGCTACTATTATTTTAATTTTAAGGTTTTATTTTGTATATACTATATTTAGTTCAGTGGCATAAATACTTATATGTGTTAGTGCATTTATCTTTGTGGATTGTTTAATTTGCGACAAGTGTTTATTATAATAATATTTTTTCGTCAATATCTTATTTATGTAAAAAGAGTTAAGTAATAATATTTGTATATTTTTGGTGGAGGTGACAATGGAAAATGAGGTTGTATATTTCTTTATATGGCGTGGTAATATGTTATGTAGGGAGGAGACATTTTAGTTTTCTTTTATTGTTAAGGGTAGATGAGGACATCATAAGTGTTGATTTAATTGTGGCAAACTCTACATATAATTTGTGGGTTGAATTGTCATTATAATGTTCTTGACATGGGGACAAGACATTGAGTTTTTGAAGATTATATTTATATATATTAATTATAAATATAATAATTTATATTATATTATATTATATTAAATATATTATTATATATTATAACTAATTTTATATATATATATATATATATATATATATATACAATTATATATTTTTTATTATAATAATTAATTGATATATATTTATTCTAATATATATTTATAATTGTAATAAAATGATATATAATAATTTATTAAGCCAATGAGATGTAAGTGAATTGGTTAAAGTGACTTGGTTATGTCCAACGCTACCCAAGTACAGGGTATGTTAAGTTAGTTGTGACCATCAATGATGTTTGGATGTTTTGAAATTGTTGGTGATGTTTAGACATTGGAATCCTTCGGCAATGATGATGTTGCTAATGATAGTATTCTATCAAATGATGTTAGTGAGGTCAGTTGTTTCCATTTGTGATAGTTGTAAGGGAGATATGGGCTTCTTACTTGTATCCTAGACTAGTTCATAACTCCAATCAAAAACATCTCTACTTGTTATGGTGTTTACCTATAATCTAAAAATATAATGATTTATTAAAATATTATAGTATATATATGTTAATATTTTTATACATAATATATTTATAATGATTAATAATATAATATAATATTAAATATATTAATTATTATTATAAAAAAATATTATATATATAAAGTGCTCGAGGGTTAAGAGGTTCTCACCCATACATAGACAACAAGATAACAAAATAAGGGGGAAAGTAAATATTAAAAAACTATGATATTACATACTCGATAAAGCCCATAGAGAGACCAGTTACCAAAAAAAATGGCCATGGCAATCATGTAGGAATCCATGCTAATAAAACAAAACATCCTAAAATACATAAGAGCTCAAATAAGACAAAGTGATCTATGTGTGAATGTGGCAATGAGTGATATGTGCTTAAAGGGAAATGGTCTCTATATGAATAGGGCAATGGTCTTTATGTCATTTTCTAGGAATAAAAAAAGGTAGGAACTACATTAGGCCTTATTTATACAGAGCAGATATGTAAGAATATCGATAGAATAAGATCGGTTCCTACAAATAGGCTAGTTAGAAGTTGATGAAAATAATCCTCATGTGGACGATATTTTCATCAATAATTTTTGGCATACACCCTTTGTTCCAATTTCATTAGGGGAGTTTTCCTTTTGTCTTCGCAGCCTTGCAGAAGAAAGCCTTTCATAATCTAATTAAGAGTTGTCAAAACATTTTTTGGAGGTTTTAAAATAGACATCAAATAGACAAGGTAAATTTTAGTGGTGCATATTTGTTAATTCATGAATATGCCATTTTGGGGAATTTGAATTTAGCAATTTTTAAGAGTGCAACATATGACCCTTTCATCTAAAATTTTAAGATGTCATTTTTTAGGGGTCAGCTCACCAATGATTTACAATAATTATGGGGTTATCCATGTAATTCACCATTTATATATAGTACATATATTCCCAAAAGTCATGAAATTACCACTGAAGTATATTTATTTATCAGATTATGAAGATATTGAGACTTGAGGCTCCACTCCTCTACTCGACTACTTTTAGCAACCTGACCCCTACTAGCATTATGTCATGTAATGCAAATCAGATGCTCAATGGCACTATGTCATGTGGTGGCAACCAGGTGCCCGATCACAATGTACCATGTGATGGTAACCTGATGCTCAAAGGCAATGTATCGCATGATAATAACCTGACACTTGATGGTAATGTGTTGCATGATAGTAACCTACTACATAATGGTAATACACTGTACGATGACAACCTACCATTTGACAATGATGTGATAGATAATTACAACTAGTCACCTGATAGTTATATGCCACATGATGACAGCATGGCATCTAGTAGTGATGTGTTTTGCAACCATAGAATGACACCTCATAGCATTTTATCACATGATAGTAGCTTACTACCTAGTAGCACTATGCTGTGCGATCATAATTTGATGCCTAGAAGTGGATGGGAAGCTGACAATAATAAACTACCTAGCAATAAAGCTCTAACATTAAGAGGTAATAGTAAGGGTAAAACACAACAACAAATACCAAAAAAATCCAATATCATGTCTTATTCATAAATCTAAGAAAAAGGACTATGCAAATAGTAGGCACTTTAAATATAGGTAATTTTGAATCTTTTTAAAAAATATCAGTTAATCTTTTTTCATTGTAGAATAATTGTAAAACCATTTCAATGCAAAAACCAACATAGATATTGACACTATTTCATTAGAAATAATTAATCCCAATAACTTCTCACCATTTTAAGATTTTATTGATGAAATGTCACCCCTAAAAGACACACCTCTGGTAACTTCACTAGAACACAATCCTATGGGCACTTCACAAGAGAAATCTAGTTCTTTTCAAACACAAAATTTTGTTGAAATTCCATTAAAAAAAGTCAATGGAGGAAGAGAAGTACATGTATAATAGGAAGGTCTTTTCAAGTTGACTGGGTTGTAAAATATCTATTTATAGATCCTGTAAAACTAGAAAATGGTAATGAGCCTCTAATAAAATGTAGATGTACAATTTATAGTTAGAAACTTGGAAAAGAACATAGAATGCAACTTAAATTGGGCACAATTGAGAAATATTGTGAGAAAATATATATATCCATGAATCACCCAAATAAACTGATAAAAAGAACACATATATGAAAAAATGAAGAAGAATACATGCATATAAGATATGCATGTGAATATAAAAATGATTAGAAGTGACAAAAACATCTTGTTAAGAAAGGGGGAACCATCAAAGCATAATTTGGAAAAGTTATGCAATCCAATCTTAGGGTAAAATATGTACATTTCTCTATTATTTTCCATATTTAAAAAAAGGGAAGACCCATTTCTAATTTTATAGTTTACAAAATTTTGTTTCAACATAATGAGTTTTTGGTTATTCCATAGTCACATTGGTTGGATAACAATGTTTATAAAATGGAAAAATGTCTAGCTATTATTGAGAAGGAAGATTTAACAAAAAGTGTTAAGAGATCATTGTTTATCTCTCTATCCATCAATGAGGTCACTACAGTTGAAAACACAACATCGGTTTACATGCATGTGTATACCTTTGAAAAATATTCAAGGTAATCTCATCTTTTAGCTGTCCATAAAATAGTAGAAAATTGCAATGCAAAAAACCTCCATAAATTGGTTGTATCCAATTTAAGAGAGAGAGTTGAGATGGATGATTATGCCATAGCTACAAATTTGGTGTGTGTTGGTATTGATGGTGCATCAATGATGCATGGGCATAGAAAGGGTCTTTATGTTCACCTACAAACAATAGTTTCTCCATTTATGATTCTAATCCATTGCATGACACATAGGATGAATCTTGCGTACAAAATTGGTAGCACATTTAGTAATATCATAAAAGTGGTAGAGATTATTCATGACTTGCATGCATACATGTCAAGAAACCCAAAAATATTTATAGAGTTCCATAAATTTGCAATTGGGGTGATAGATGGTAAAAAAATACTAAAAGATGTGTAAACTAGATGGATTTCCATGTATGAACCTTCCTACATAATTTTTGGGGAATAGTCATTTTTGACAGAGTTTATTTATAAATATTGCAAGGAAGTTGATAAAGTAAAAGATTTGTTGTGTCATTTAATAGATTTAAAAACTTTACTCACATTATGTGGTATTTTTCCAATGTTGACGGAAATCAATTGTTTAATGAAACATGCCCAAGAGAGATCTATCTATATTGTTGACTTCATACATTTGAGAAAACTTGTATGTCAATGTTTAGATATATTATACACATCAAATGAAAGCTTTCATGGACTTATTTTTAGAACCTGGTAAATTTTGAATGATTTTAAAAATCTACAGAGTTATTTGAAATTCAATATACATGATCATCTTTGTGTCGTGGTAAATGGGATTGACATCTCAATGTACACATGCTCTAGAAGACTTAAAATTGTGAGAGTTGAGCCTAAAGTTGTACCTATGACACATTTACTATATGATATTATTATTTTTTAAACACAAATTAAATTGAGCAAAATATCATAGCGTTTAGTCATTGATATCAGAGAATGTTTTCAAAGGGATGAGTTGTTGGAGGGCATGGGAGTTGTGAATCTCATTTTTTGGAACAATGTTAATAGTCAAGAACAGATCAGCACATTATTTCACAAATACATGGGTACAATTGTTATGCATTTCTATAAATTTATAGATGTGAATGGAGTTTAGATTAATGGTATTTTAAATTAATAATTACTAACATCTCAATCAACACAATTTGGGATTACAATGATGGATCAATTTTAATGTTTAAGTGACCCAACATAAAATAGTGCCATTACTCATCTATGGAAAAAACTTTAGCGAAGTAATGTATTACTAGAAAGTATTAGTGAATATTTTAGATTATATGAACTTGTTCAAACAATGATTTTAGGTTTTGTGGAAGATGAGCGAGTGTTTAGTGCATTATCCTTCGTGAAGTCAAAACTTAGAAATAGATTGGATAAAAATCTAGAGACTTGCTTGAGACTATATGTTTCACATTATTCTATGGACAAGTTTCTATATGACATAGTATTAGCAACATGGAGTTCTCTAGTGGAAAGAAGAGGTGTGACTAATACAACTACCAATATAGAGGATGAGAATACTGAGACTGAATATGGTACTAGCATGGTAGATGCAAATCCCACTTACGATGAACAAGTTTCTTGAGGATTGTTTTAGTTGCCCGACTTTTAGTTTGATAAGTATAGCAAAAACTATTTTTTGAAATATTTCTTATTATTTCATCTTCAAATACATTTAATTTTGTAATCTATTTCCTGGATGTTACAATCATGAATCTTATTCAATACATTGGAATAAAATTTTTTTTTGTCATATTAAAATTATGTGTATTTCAAATAGTACTTTATCTTTACAATCCATGTCATTCATTAAGTAACAACCATAATTCTCATTAACATTGTAAAAATCATTTCTTTATAGCATTCATTGAAGCATTGTATGACTAATACAGCTACCAATATAGAAAATGAGAATATCAAGACTGAATATGGCATTGATATGGTAGATGCAAATCACACTTACAAATGAGCAAGTTTCTCAAGGATTGTTTCAGCTACCTGAATTTTAGTTTGATAAGTATAGCAATTATTATTTTCTAAAATATTTCTTATTCCTTCATCTTTAAATACATTAAATTCTATAATCTATTTTCTGAATGTTACAATCATTAATATTATTCAATACATTGGATTAGATATTTTTTTTGTCCTATTAAAATTTTGTGTATTTCAAATAGTACTTTATCTTTGCAATGCATGTTATTCATTAATTATCAATCATAATTATCATTAACATTGTACTGATCATTTCCTTATAGCATTCATTGAAGCATACAAGTGTTATGTTTAGACATGCACAATGTACCATAGGACACCAGTTCTCTTGCCATTAAAACTCTAATTATTAAGATTTATTGTTATACATGCATAATAATGTAACTATAATTATTTTATTACACATTTACATTAGTACCATTACACAAATATATAGCAAATATTTTTCCTATAGTTAGAACTTGGGATTGCATATTTCCAAATTTCACCACAATCAATCAATTCAATGCTAGAACTACTAGAACAGTGTAACAATGCATTCAAATCTACAACTACTAGAATAGTATAACACTAACAATGCATTCGATACTAAAACTACTAGAACAATATAATTTCATAGAATATTTACTCTACAATAGGCTATGTTTCGTATAACTACTACAATATTCAAATACTACAACTACTAGAAATATTTTTCCTATAGTTGGGTTCGCATATTTCCAAATTCCACCACAATCAATGCATTTAATGCTATAAATACTAGAACAATTTAACAATGCATTCAAATCTACAACTGCTATATAAATATAATGCTAACAATGTATTCAATACTACAACTACTAAAACAATATAATTCTATAGAATATTTACTCTACAATAGGCTATTTTTCCTACAACTAATACAATATTCAAATACTACAACTGCTAGAAATATTTTTCCTATAGTTGGGTTTGCATATTTCTAAATTGCACCACAATCAATGTATTCAATGCTATAACTACTAGAATAATTTAACAATGCATTCAATGCTACAATTACTAGAACATTATAGCCATGTAATCAAATGCTATAACCAGTAGAACAATATATCAATACATTCAAATGTACAACTACTAAAAAAATATAACACTATAATAATGCATTCAATACTAAAACTACTACAATAGTATACCAATGCATTCAAATCTACAACTACTAAAATAATATAAAAATGCATTCAAATACTAAAACTGTGGGCTAAAACATTATAATTCCATAGAATATTTACTCTGCTTTTTTCCATACAATATATAAACTTGACCATAATACACCCACACACACACACACACACACACACACACACACACACACACACACAAGAGTATTTAGAATAACTATAAAATATCATTTAATAAAACAAGTTTTTTTCAAATAAATATGATATAAACTATTTTAAACAATAGAAACTATCATTTTCAATAATATAAACTCAAACAAATCAACATTTTTTTGTTTGAGACTCTCCACCCCCTTGCTACTTGCCATCCCTACCCACGAAAACCTTGTTTTCTTGACCTGTATATGGATCCTCCATTATCACTCCTTCCTTCTAAAGTTCCTCTACAGTGGAATTCATTTGTGCAAGAATTACCCTCTTCTCATTTGTTGCATCTCCTGTTGAAAGAATTATAGGATCTGCATCTATTTTTTCTTCAATAAAATGCTTGGATCAATACCATGCTCTTTAATCATTTTCTTTAAAGTGTTGCTCTATTTATTTAATAGAATCAGATTTTAATTCAATGTAATCACTGAGGAGATACTTTCACGAGCATTTTTCAAATGCACATTAAGAAGATGTGTTTCTTGCTTCAACTTTTCATATTTTACCTACAAACAGCAAATAATATATAAGTGTCAAGTACATACAAAGGTATTATAATAATCAAAATACATGTTACCGATAAAGAAAACTTACCACAACTTTATCTTTCTCTACTTGAACAATGGTAACAAGGTTGATACCTTTCACCCATTTATTGAAATATTCTTAGGCTTCTCCATTTAAATTTTCCAAACTGTTTATCATAATATCTAAAATCATATCATTGTAAACATTTTCCATAGAGATCAATCCAGATTGAGCTTGCTGGAATAAAGTGTCAATTTTTGAGGGTTCATTTTGAACAAGAGAAAATAAATTCACTCTTTAGGAGTTGTTGTTATAACAGGCATTGATTTTTTTTATAAGTGCTTTTTCCCTTATCTCCCATTATTTTAAATTATTAAATTCATCAATAACATCATCAGTCAAATTGGCAAGCAAATTTTTTGAAACTAGATTGTCCAATGAAAAACTAGTAAGAGAATCCTTAGAGATATTTAAATTATCATTGTGGGGTGGGGAAGAGGTAGTTGGGGAAGAGGTAGTCGTAAGAGGGACTTGTGAAGGCACATTAGCAACTTGAATAAATTCACATGGATTTAATCCACCAATAGTTAAGGGTCTGCTTTCAATGCCAAAAAAATCTTCATCCAGATCAATCTGTTGTAAACATGTAAGACCTTGTGCACTCGAAAGGCCACCAACAAATAAATTTGGAAAATCAAAAATTTACAGTATTCCTTAACTTTGTGCAGGGAGGGAGATGTTCTTTCTTTTTCTTTGAATCTAGATAGGTGGTAGGGGTGGTGGCATACTTTTTGGTCTCCTGACAAATGTTGGGTGGACTGTAAAAAAAATTATTTAAAAATGGCAAATTCAAAAATATAAAATTAAAGCAAATTAAAATTAAATCTATTAATGTTATTACCTATTGGGGTGACTACCTCATCCATTATGATTATCCTTTCCAGAGTTATCTCTTCTTCTCTTGGTGTCCTTGTGGGAGTTGGCCCTTTTTGTCTCATTGTTCTTGTGGGAGAGAAATTGGTGGTTTCATATGTGGCTACAAAATGAGTAATTTATCCAGTTAATTAACTAGCAAATTCTAACAAACTTTAAATAAAAATAAAATTGTAATGGCAAACATTGATTATGTTATGTGGAAGAATCCTCAACAACAACTTTTTGAGAGTCAATTGCAAAAAATAAAATAAAAATCAATATGAATATTTTTTTTTCCATTGAATAAAACAAGAAAAAGACATTAAAATAAATTTGGGGGAACCTGGAAGTGGAGATGAAACAAAATCAATTCTTGGTCATTTTACAATTTAAAATGAATTGAATGAAGACTTCATGGATTGGGTATCACTAGATCCCTATAGAGCATGTTGACCTTTACTTTCTGCCTATTTTCTTATGTCATAAACATGCACTCTCACCTATAACAAATAATAGGCTAAAAAATATTAAAATTTGAAATATATATATAAAGCAAAAAATGAGACTTAGAAAAACTAAACTTACCTCCTGTTCCTTGATATACAAAGCATTATCTTTCACTTTTTGATGGAGGGTAGTGAGAATTGTAATATTCTAGAATTCATATAAGGCCTCAAAGTAAAAGGCTAGAATGTAGTTAGAAGATGAAATGGTGCAAATGTCATTCGTAAAATCAAAATCCATCTCTACCCTAATCCTATTGGATATAATTGTGCACCAGTCACATACAACACCTGAGAGAGAATTAAGAATATAATAAACAACCCAGAAGGGAATATTCAATGGTCTTCCTTGCAAAACAATTCTCACTTGAAAGAAATCGATAATAGATTTTAAAAATGGATTGGTTATTTTTTCAATGGCAATCCCCCTTTAATTTTGACTATCTATAATGAAAAAAGAAAAGTAAAACATGTAATTGAATTAGGATACCAAACTATTTATAATAAATGATTCAGGTATAATTAATAAATGTTAATTTCATTAATAAATTCAATAATTACAAGTGGGGTTAATGGACACTTTGTAGATCAACTTCAAGTATTTTTTATCAATTTCCGATAAGACAACCTTGATACTAATAGGATTTGCATTGTAATGTGGAAGACCTATTAAATTATAGATATCCAATAGAGAGGTGTCAAAGGATATGGTTTTATTATTAAACTAAATGTAGAAATGGCTCTCACTATAATTAAAATAGACAACTAGAGATCACAGTAGGTTTTTGATAGTCATATCGTATTGAGACATCTATACCAGGTCTCTAAGCTGGCATTAATCAATCTAGTCAATAAAGGATTCAGGTTACTCTAACATCTGAAGGAAATCTAAACACAATAGATTTTTGAAAACATAGTTATGGATCCCCCCTAATTGACTTTGAGTTTTTGTGGATGTAGAATCCATTGGAAGCCTACAAAATTTGAGTTGGAAGTAGGTAGGTTAAGTAGGAATTAGGTAGGATGAAAAAAAAATTAAGAAAAGTATGAAAATGAGGTCATTGTAGTGATATTTATAAGCAAAAATGGGAATCAAAGCAACCAGTTAGCATGACCGATAATAGGTGGGGCAATGTGTGGTCAGGCAATAGTGTGGTGTTGTGTGAGAGCATGATTGCACACAACAACATGATGCCATGTGATAGCATGATGTTGCATGATAGTATTATGATACATGACAACATGGTCTTACATGATAGCATGGTCCTGCATGGGAGCATGGTGTTGTGTGGTAGCATGGTGCCACATAATGGTATGATATCTCATGATAGCATAACACAACACAATATCACGGCACCACATGATATCCTATTATTTTGTGATAGCATATTGTCATATGATAGTAGCATGTCACATGACAACATGTTCTTACAATAGCATTTTGCTACCTGGTGGCATAGTGCTACTTGATAGCATAATGACATCAAGAGTATAATGTCATCCATCATCATTATGATACTTATTAGCATAATGATGCCCGGTAGCTTGAGTCACTTGATAACATACGGTCATGTGGTAGCATAGTATCATGGAAAATAAATAAGGTAATTTTCCACCTATTCTGCACACTTTGATTCACCAAAGGAGTCAATCTAATTTTCCTAAACAAACCTAGGGGTTTTCATCATGACCTCTTAAAGTGAACCCTACAAATAGACCAAGAGAGTATTAAGAACTGACTTGATCAAGGTGAGTCATCTAGCTAATGACAATCACCTCCTTTTAAAATAACATAACCTAGATTTGAAATCAAGAATCAATATGTCCCAAAGAGGTGACCTTCCAGCCCCATCAAAGAGGGGGACATCAAGTTACTTTCTTAGTAGCTTTCTAATTTTTAAACGGTCACATTTTGATTCCTCATTAAGCAAACATACTAGATTATTTGTGGATATTTATAGTTGATAATTTGATTTGATTATTATTAACTAAGATGTAAGTCATATGATGTTATGGGACATTTTAATATTGTTTTGGTTTCATGATTGCATTTATATGAGTTAGTTATATTATATATTTGTTACATTATGATCATTTTGAATTGTTGTTACAATAGTATATTATAATATATATCATGATTATGAGCTAACTACCTTCTTATCATGAATTTGATGCATGAGAGATTCATTCCTCAAAATATGATAGAGGGAGAGTATCATCTAAGAGGGTGATGTAGAAGGAGGTGTTGGAAGACAACAAAGGAACAACTAGAAGTGATGCACACATCATGTTAGCTAATACATATTATATACATAGTTTGAATTGTTAGCATTAGTATGTTTTTGATATTGTTTGCATTTAGATAATTGTCTATGCTTGTTAGTTGTGTGTTGGCTCAATTTAATGCTTATGTGGAATCAACCTTGTGTGATTTCATTGTGGATATTAAACATATATTTAGTGTATAATGTTACTATGTGATTATGTCATTGTATTTTGGTATAACATTGTTTGATTTATCATTTCAAATTAAAAAATATCAACCTTATATTAGTTATATTGTTATCAAGTCATGATGTCGATCACCTATACTAAGTTAGTAACAAAATTATATTGTTATCTTGAGACTAACCTATGAACTAAACCTTGACATTGTTAATAGTGTAAATTTGGATTTAATGATTAATGAGTGTCTAGAATTAGAGATAGACATAGTAAACCAAAATACATTAATACTAGATTGACACCATGTTAATACTTTGTATAATCGCATAGTAATCATAGGTATGCTAATATAAATTTATTATTATTATACACTAAAAGTTTAGAGGTATTAATAGAGCAATGGAATATCAATATACTATGTTATTTATGATAGTTATTTATTATAGGTAGAAAGTAAAAACCTAGATTAAACCAATTATTTTGTAAATAAAATGAATTAAAAAATCAAAAAAAGATAAGACTTAGTGACTTATGGATTTTTAGAAAAACACAAAAGAAAATAATGGAAAGTTTTTAGGAAAATAGAAAAACAAAAAAATAAAAGTCATTCTGAAAAGAAAGAAAGCAAGCAGGAGCGCACAGTGTTGGAGAGGAAGATAAAGAGGAGAATAGAAAAAGAAATAAGGAGAGCATGAATTAGAGAAAGGAGAGAGCAGAGCAAAGAGGTGGAGAAGAATAACAAAAAAAAAGAGAATGAAAGGGGCAGATCATAGAAAAGAAGGAGAGCACCATATGGTTTCCTTTGGTCGACTGATAAAAAGGTTAGTGGTGTTTCTAACTAAGGAAATATACTGTGTATATATGTTTATATGCAACAATCTATATTTATGTTTATATGCAATGATCTATATATATGTTTATATGTAGCAACTTGTATATGTGTTTATATGTAACAATATGGCAATCAATAGGTGTATAAATAGTAACGACTGTATAATATATATACATAGCAATTTCATGTAAAGGATACATAGTACGTATATAGTGATGAGTAACATATATGGTGACTTGTGTAAATAGGGAAATCTATAAATTACACTAATTATGATATAAAATTGATGTTAAAATAATATATAATGAATTAGATATGATGCATAGCAAACTAAGAATGATGTATAGTGAACTGTGTATAAGCGAACTATGTGTGATCACTATTCAAACATTAATATATATAAATATGATAATTATCTAATTAGATCTAAATTAGAGAACAATAATAAACTTATATTATGTAATTGATCGGATACCATGAGTAACTATTAAGAATCATTTGGTAAATAAATACTTATATTATGTAATTGATTGAATAACATGTTTGGATTACAATAACAATAACACAAAAATATTAGAATATAAGTAAAATAATAACCATATCTGAATTCTTGTTATAACATGTAAGAATATATAATATAATAATTATCTAATAAAGTGATATGTATAGGTATGTACAGTGATATGGATATAGGTATAGACTAATTTTTTAATCCGTGAAACTATACACCGATCTATAGGTGTGGGGATGTTAGTTGTATTGTATAAGTATATCATTGCATGCATATTGTGGGGATGTATAATCATTGCTCTTAGATGATGAAATTTTATGAGATGCCTTATTATGTCCTAATGAGTCATATTGACCAATTTGAGTCATATCCATGTTGACATAAGGTGTGACAAGAAATTAAAACATCTCAAATCCTAATTTCCCTTTTTTAATCAAATTACGAGATTACTAGTGCATGTGTTTTTTTATTTATGTTGATCAATATAGATCAATAATAGATACGAAAGTGTTTTATTTGGATCATTATTGATTGTAACATGACATTATGCCATAATCAATTTCACTCTATAGCTAAACTCATAGTGCCCATATATATTTTGCTTTATAAGATAATCGATATAAAATATTAAGCACTAAAAGTACATTTATTGGTTAGGGCCATAAAATTTTAGCACTCATATATATGGAATATATCAATATAAAGTTTTAAGTGGTGGTATGCATATATTGTATTTATTAGTACATTAGGTGGTGTGTTTATAGTTATAGTTTTATTGTCTGTTAAAACCAAGTTATAGATTCTTGAAGAAAATAACCCTATTTATATATGCATACCGGCCTCCTATAAATGTAAAAAATTGTTTAAATGAAAGAATATGTTATATTTATGACTTTATTTATTATGACTGGTTGTTGAAATTAAATTATTTGTACATGAAAATGATGGACTATGATATTATTGCTTGTCATAGAATGTACTATATACTTGAATCTACTTATGAAATTTAGAGGTAGTATTTTATATTTAGATTATACCTAGTTGGTATGATATGTTCTTTTTATGCTTATTATTTATGTGATAAATGATATAGTGGAGATTCATTCATATGTTTGATAGATTAAATGTATGTATTTTGATTATTCTTATGTTTAGAATGTTTTATGCCTACTAGTAAGAAGTAATCTATATGAATCTATTGGTTATATATAATTAATCAAATCTCATATGGTTGGTACTAAGTAAGTAGTGAGATGGACTTCACTAGCTTACTAGTATCACCAATTTCAGATGAATGTAATCTGATCAAGTGGTGTGTATGAATTTGAATGATCCTAAAGATCAATAAATATTAAAAATTTTGGCCAAAATAATATTAATTAGACATTATCATTTCATATGTATGATTTACATGTTTGTGAGATATCATGTTTGAACATATTTATTTATAATACACTTCATGTTCTTATAAATCATACAATACATGGATACTACCTTGTCTCTCTGGATTTTCACACTATCACTATCTACTCATTCATGAAGGGAGAGCCATTCCCTGATGGGGGATTGTGCAGGGGATTGATGGTCTATGGTTGGTGTGAAAAAATTCTTAGATGATGCTCTCTCTCCCCACAATAGTACTTATTTAGAGACTACACTTGAAATTGCCATAGATACTAGAGTTTGGAGAACTCATGCTCAGTGGAGACTTGTATCTTGTATCTTCTATATTATATTGGTTTAATTATTATTAAGATATTATTTTTGATGAAATGTAATTATTTTCTCATTTGTACATTGAAAACAGTGGCTATATGATTGTACCATTTGTGGCTAGAAATCTATAATTACTTTCTATATTCAGTTATATTGTGTTTCATTTGATGATAGTGATCAATGATGGTTAGATGTCACATAATTATTTTATAGTTAACATACTTAGTGTGTTATTCTTGGATCACTAACTATATTATCATGGTGAAATATAATGAAAAAATATGTTGATCAAATTAGAAAAAAATCATGTTATTCTAAGTATATTTTAGTGGGCATGTTACATGTGGTATCAGAGCTATGAGTCAAACTCCAGGGCTTAATGAATCTACTAACATTTTTGTATCCTTATATTTACCAGAAAAGAGAATGGTGAAAGCTAGAGTATCCATAGAGGGTCTTTCAAATGTCAATGAAAATAACCCTCCATTTGATCCCAATCGATTTGCCACTGAGCAAACAATAAAGTTAGATCAGATTCTCACAGTCACAAATGAAATCAGGGACTAAATTTCAGCCCTAAAATAGAAAGTTCATAGCCATGAATAAGAAGTACATTAGGATGTCCTTGAAGAGCATCTTATTGAGTAAAAAAACCCTTATAATGTAGGAACTCAGGTAGTTGTAGAGTTGGATAGATATATGAAAAAGGTGAATCTACCTAAGTTCTATGGAACTATTTTGGGTGACGAATCTGAAGCATGGTTGACTAAGATGGAGAAGTATTTTGATATTCAAAACTATTTGAAGTCACTAAAGTAGTTTTAGGATCTTACCAGTTGGCTAGTGAAATAGATATGTGGTGGGTCAATAATAAGTTGGAAATGAATCTTATCTCGACCACCACTACATGAGAGTAATTTGTGACATTGTTTAGATCATGGTGGCTTTCACAGTTATACTTTGACCAGAAGTTTACATCATTCTAGAATTTAAAGGAGCCTTATTAATGAATGGGTACCGGGAATAGTTCACCAAAATTCTAAAATATGTACCTCAATAATAGGCATATGAGAGGTTCAAAATTAGGAAGTTCATCATGGGATTAAAACCCCAGATCGATGGAGAGGTGGATATTCATAGACCATCTACCATGGACCAAGTTTTTTAGAAGGTAGTCAAACAAGAATAGAAGTTGAAGTATATTGATCAAGCCAAGGATAAGTTTAAGAAAAAGTTTGAAAGTTCTAAAAAAAATTTAAAAAATAAGAACTAGAAGTAGAGGAGTTGAGACTCCAGGAATCAATTCAAAATTCAGAATGCAAGATTCAACAATGGTTTAGGTAATAAAAAACTAGGTAATGGTTTCAAAGGTAATTTCAAGGGAAACCAATAGGTTGACAGGAAAGGACCACTTGGAGGTTTCTTCATATATGGAGTTGACCATTATGCTTGTGAGTGTACCTAGGATAAGACAAAGAACAAAGGTATTACTCCTTAGTAGAGAACTTTTTAACAATGTATTCATGTGGTAGTTGATAATTAGCAATCCAAATTTCAAGCTTTACCCATAAAACTATCATGTATTTTGTTTGAACATCAAGTTTTTATTTTGATAGATACATGGGATACATAATAGTTTGTATCTCCTAAAATACCTAATAAGTTATCTAGAAGAGATGTATTAATGGCAAATGCATGGTCAATACAATATGGGAATGATTTAAAAGTCAAAGTTGACAAGTGTTTAGTTGAAGTAGAGATTAGGTTCCCTGAATTCACAATAGTAGTGGATCTGTATGTAGCACCACTAGAGTCAAATTATGTGATCCTAGAAGTCAAATAGCTTGTGAATCATAAGACTAAGGTTTATTTCTATCTGAATAAGGCTAACTATCTAGATGGTTTTGGAAATCAAACACAAATTTAGGGTGCAAAGAGAGAGTTGAGGCTTAGGCTGATTTATACAAGGCAACTCAAGAAGGCTCAAGGAAAAGGATGCCAAGCATTTATCATCAAGATAAATGAAATGGAGGAATTTAAGGAACCATCCCTTGAAGATTATCCATTCCTTAGGAATTTTCATGATGTGTTTCCAGAATAATTACTAGGATTGCCTCCTAGATGTGAGTGTTATTTCTCTATAGATAGCATACCTAGATCAAAACCATAATCTAAGGCACTATACAAGATGAAAACCACTAAATTGGTTGAATTAAAGGCTCAAATCTAAGAATTATTATCAAATGGGTTGATTAGACTAAGTGTATCATCATGGGGGTACACTTCTTATCTTTGTCAAGAAGAAGGATGGTATTCTTCGCCTTTACATAGATTATAGAATGTTGAATAAGGAAACTATCAAAAATAAGTATTTGTTACTTAATATAGATGATATTTTTGATCAAATGCAAGGGGAAATGGTATTTTATAAGATTGATCTTAGATAAAGATACCATCAGCTAAGGATAAGGGATGAGGATATTCTAAAAACAATGTTTAGAACTAGTTATGGGCACTATGAGTTCACAGTGTTGCCATTTAGGTTAAATAATAATTTGAAAACATTCATGAATCTCATGAATAGTGTGTTTAGATATTATCTAGATCACTTTGTTTTAGTATTTTTTATTGACATTATTATATACTCTAAGAATGAAGAGGAGCATCTGCAACATTTGGAACTAGTTCTGTAATAATTATGAAAGTACAAGTTGTATGTCAAATTCTCTAAGTGCATATTTTTCTTAGAAAGAGTGAAATATATGGGACATATTATATCTATAGATGGTATTTCAGTAGATCCAATAAAGATAAGAGCCATTATGGAGTGGCTAGCACCAAAGAACATGCACGAGGTAAGGAGTTTTATGGGATTAGTGGGCTATTACAGGAAGTTCGCTTTGAATTTTTTTTAAATAATTAATCTGAATACCTCTCTACAATGAAAGAACCAAATTTTTATCTGGTTAGATAAGTGTGAAGTAGCTTTTCAATAAGTAAAAAGAAGGCTTACTTTAGCACCAATACTATGAGTTCCTAACCCCAATGCTCAATCTTCAGTGATCACAAATGCATTTGGGCATGGACTAGGAGGAGTCTTTATGTAGGATGGTGTAATGGTATCTTATGAATCAAGGAAGCTAAAGCCTTATGAGGTGAAATATGCCCCTCATGACCTAGAACTTGCAATAATAGTACATGCCTTGTAAGTTTGGAGGCATTATTTGTTGTAAAAACTATTTAAGCTCAAGACAGAAAACTTGTGACTCAAGTACATCTTCACCCAACCAAATCTGAATGCTCATCAAAGATGCTGGCTAGAGTTTTTGTCTAACTATGATTTTGATATCGATTATATCAAAGGTAATAAAAATAGAGTAGATGATGCCCTAAGTTATGGGAGGTGCATAGTATTTGTGCTTACTATCAAGAGTAATTTCAGGGATTGAGTGATTTAATTCTCACCAGGAAATGAATTCTATGATCAGGTCAGGAAAGCTTTATCTAAGAATGCTTAGAATCCTAGGTATAAAGGATTTAGATTAGAGAATGATGGTCTTTTGTGATACAATAGAAGGATGTATGTGCCAGATCAAGAGAATCTAAGGAGCATAGTGCTTAAATAACTACACAATACCCCATATTTAGGACATTTAGGAGCTTAGACCTCTTTATTTCTAGAAGGGAATCAAGAAAGGTGTAGTGGACTTTGTGTCACATTGTCTGAAATGTCAGCGAGTGAAATATGAACATGTGCATCCAATAAATTATTATATTCACATGATATATCAGAATGAAATTGGTAAGTGATCAATATGTACTTTATCCAAGGATTACCATTGTCATGAAATAAACATGATATGATCTTGGTAGTAGTTGATAAACTAACCAAAGTAGATCATTTTATACCAGATAATTTGATAAATGATACACCTACTTTTGCAAATAGGTTTGTAAAGAAAGTGTATCAGTTGCATGTATTTTCAAAGAAGATCATTTTGGATCATAATCCAAAGATGAGTTATAGGTTTTGGGTAACTCTAAATTCAACTTGAGGTACATAATTAAACTTCAATACTGCATATCACATAGAGACTGATGGTTAGACTGAGTAAATTAATTAGGTGTTAAAGGAGATTATTCATATGTATGGCATGGATCAACAATATGAGTGGAAAGATTATCTTCTATTAGTTGTATTTGCTTATAATAACTCATACCAATCAAGAACCATTTGAAGCATTATATGGAAGAAGGAGTAGGACACCAATTAGTTGGGATATGTTGGAACATTGGGTAGTCTATGGACCTGAGATGCTTTCAAAAATGGAAGATCAAGTCAGATCAATCAGATAGAGATTAGTCAAGTCCAAAGATAGGCAAAAGAGTTATGTTGATCTAAAGAGAATAGATAGGTAGTTTTTAATAGGTGATAAAGTGTTCTTGTGGATTAAACTACATAAGAGCTTGATTAAATTTGGGAAGTTAGTAAATTTTTTACTAAAATATGTGGGACCCTTTGAAGTTTTAGAAGTGGTCAATCATGTAGCATATGTGATTACATTTCCACCATCCCTAACTCTGTTACATAATGTCTTCCATGTTTCTTATCTTAAAAATTATATAGCTAATCCTTCACATGTGTTAGATTGGAATGATTTGTAGGTTTTGGATCCTAAAGCAGTCATGGTAGAACCAATCAAAATAATTGACACTTGTAAACTTTGTTTATGTAATAGAGAGATGTCATATTTCAAGGTCTTTTAAGACCAATACTCTGAGGATATTTCTACTTAGGAGGACTATGATGAGTTTTATAGGTGATTTCCACATTTATTTACTTAATTTGATGCTTCATACTATGTTACTTTTCAGCTAGATAATATTTTTAATTTAGAACTAATGTTTAAATAAGTGTCGTCAAGATGATGACCAGCTTTAGGGGGGAAGGATGTCGCATCATGATCCCTCATTAAGAAAACACACTAGATTATCCATGGATATTTATAGTTGGAAATTTTATTTGATTATTATTAACTAAGTTGGAAGTCATATGGTGTTATGGGATAGTTGAATATTGCTTTGGTTTCATGATTACATTGTTATGAGTTAGTTGTATTGTATATTTTATACATTGTGATCATGTTGAATTAATGTTATAATAATATTTTGTAATATATATCATGATGTTATGGGATAAATACCTTCTTGTTGTGAGTTTGATGCAAGAGAGATTCATCCTTTAGAGTATGAAGGAGGGAGAGCATCATCAGAGAGGGTGACATAGATGGAGGTGTTGGGGGACGACAGAGGAATGGATAAAACCCATGCACACACCATGTTAGTTAGTACATATTATATGCATAGTTTGAATTATTATTAGTACATTTTTTATATTGTTTTAATTTAGATAACTATCTATGCATGTTAGTTGTGTGTTAGCTCAGTTTAATGCTTATGTGGAATTAACCTCAGATGATTTCATTGTGGATATTAAATATAGATTTAGTGTAAAGTGCTACTATGTGGTTATGTCATTCTATTTTGATATAATGTTATTTGATTTAACATTTTAGATTAAAAACATCATCAAACTTATTTGTTATATCCCTCACAAAAAATCAAATTCAAATTTGCAACCTATTATTTTTACCCAAACTCAAAAGAGATAAAATCGGGTATAAAGAAACTTTCACCAAATAGCTCCAATTTGATAATTAAATAATGTGTAACTAAAATGAGATGACTTGCTACAAAATTTTTCCTTATTTTTTCATTATATTGTTGTTAAATACAAAAATGAATAATAATATACATCTGTTGTAAAATACATTAATGGAAACTCAGTCTAGAAGCCAAAAATACAACAAAAATCAATTGCAATTCCACACAAACTCTCCAGCACTTATTAAAATGTTTTGAATAGAAACATACATTGAAATACTCTAAAAATCATAAATAAATACTGATAAAAACAACAACACAACTTAAAACCCAAAACTCCAAGCTATGCCCTCCAAACTACACTACTCCTACTAACTGTTTGACGAAATGCACATAAAAAATAAGAACCTTCAGAACCAATGCAACTTCTATGTGAAATTGCTCCTGGAGACCCTCAAAAACACTGTCATTGAGCCTCAATCTCCTTGGTTTTCTATCCTTGGATTTTATTCCCACAATGGTTTATCATCCATTGTAGGAAAGCCACAACCTGTAAAAGGAAACAATGCATATAATGAACAATACTTCTAGACAAAGTAATTAAAATCCCAAAAAACCATTCCCAACACCAATTTGGGTGCCAAATCATAACACCCAGGAGGAATATGCTTTCATGCCAAGAATTTAACTCTTGATTCCAATTTTAAAACTATCATTCAAAACTCCAAACCTATTTGCCAAAAATAATATCCATTATCTTGCACCACTATCCACCCAAATCACAAACATTTGCTTTTTTTTTTCCAAAAATCCATGCCCACCATGGTACCCAATAAAAATTCATGAATATTTTTTAATTTAACACCAAAAATAATTCAATTAATTTAATTTGAAAAATCAACTTTCTTAGTTCATCTACAGGACCTGACTTATTATTTTAGGAAATTGGGCTTGCTATAAATAGAAAGTGCTAAATTTAGAAAGGGGACATGATAAGTCCTCCATCCCAAATATTGATTGTCCTCAATAAATTAAGGTTTAGATGGTTTATAACTTCTTACCCTTCCCATGTTGCATCTTCAATTGGCAAATCCTTCCACTTGACTAAGTGCTTAGTGATGCTTCTATTTCTTAACTTTTTCTCTCTTATTTCCAAAACCTTTTCAGGTATCAAGATTAGTTTTTACTCATAATCTAATTGTGGAATTATATGATAAGTAACAAATTGTTGTCCCACCACTTTATTTAATCATGAAAAATGAAAAATATTATGTATTTTACAACCTGGTGGCAACTTCAGCTCATAGGCTACTTCCCCAACCTACCTGATGACTTTGTAAGGTCCATAAAATTTTGGTTTGAGTTTTTTTTCTCCACTTTTATTCATTGAACTTTGCTTATATGGTTTTAACCTTAAAAAAACTAAATCACTAAACTCAAACACTCTCTCCATTCTCTTCTTATCTACATAAAACTTTTGTTGATTTTGAGCATGGTGCAAATTGTCTTTGAGAGACTTTAGAATCTCTTGACTTTGTTGGATAAAGTCATTTATTGTAGGGAATCTACTATCTGAAAACAATAAATCAATAAAATAAAGATCATCATAAACATAAATATCTTGAAAGGGAGACATTCCAATGGACATGTGATGTGAGGTGTAATAACAATACTCCCCTAAATGTAACCATTTCACCCAAACACCTTGTTGATTTGAAACATAATTCCTCAAATATCCTTCTATCCACTTATTGACAATTTATGTTTGCCCATCTATTTGTGGATGATAGCTTGTGTTGGGGGTGAGCTTTGTGCTTGTAAAATGAAACAACTCCTTCCAAAAATATTTAAGAAACCTATTGTCCTTATCACTAACAATATTCCTTGGCAAACCATGTAATTTAAAATCTCTCTAAAGAATAATTATGCTAATTGGGATGCCTTAAATTCAGATGTGATAGGAAAGAAATGTGCATATTTTTTCAATCTATCAACCACCATAAATATTCAATCTTTACCTTGTGCTTTAGACAAACCTATGATGAAGTCCATAGAGATGCTTTCCCACTTGTGCTCAGGAATTGGAAGTGGCTAAAGTAACCCAGCTGGAAAAATATGCTCACCCTTATTTTACTAACAAACCATACATTCTCTAATGTGTCTAAGTATAGCCTCTTTCATTCCCTTCCAATCAAACCTCTCCCATATTTTCCTATATGTCTTATAATACCCTTGATGGCCGGCCAAAGGGGTATCATGAAAATCTCTCAACAACTTCTCTTTAATTTTGGACCCTTGCACCAAATATATCCTATTCTTGTAATATATTAATACATAAACAATGGTGTACATATCATCTTCCAATTTCTCATCCAATATGTTATAATAAAATTAATCCTTATCATATTCTAAAATTATGGATATTTTCCAATCAACAGTGATAGTAGAAATAAAATACAAAGAGGGATTCTTAGAAAGAGCATCAACAACTACATTTTTCTTCCCTTTAATATAATCAATCTCAAAATCATAAGCTTTCAATTTAATCACCCATTTATATTGGAGTTCATTAAAATCATTTTGATTCAAAAAAAAATTATACTCTTATGATCAATCTTAACCATAAACTTCCCACAAACAAGATATTGCATGAACTTGTCTAGTGCATGCATAATTGCCAACATTTCTTTGTCATAAATAGAGTACCCTCTTTCCAATTGGTTTAGTTTCCTACTCTCGAAAACTATTGTATGTCCTTTTTGATTTAGGAAAACCTCAACACCTTCCTTAGATGCATCACATTCAACAACAAATGGAAGAGAAAAATCAAGAATTGCAAGCACTGGGCATGAACTCATTACCTTTTTGAGCTTTTCAAATGTACCTTGAGCTTCTGCGGTCCAAACAAAATATGATTTCTTAGTAAAATCAGTCAAGGGGGTAGAAATATGAGAGAAACCTTTGAAAAATATTCTATAGTAACTGCATAAACCAAAGAACCCTCTCAACTGAGTAAGATTGGTGGGTGGAGGCCAATCTATGATAGTTTGGATCTTTTGTGGGTCAACTTATACTCCCTATGAGCTTATGATATGTCCCAAATACAAAATTTTAGTCAAACCAAATTTTCATTTAGATAATTTATCATAAAAATATTTCTTCTCCAAGATAGCCAAAATAATATCCAAATGTTCCAAATGTTCCTTCTAAGTTTTACTATAAATCCACATGTCATCGAAGAACACTAAAACAAATTTTTTGAGATGCCTACTGAAAACCTTATTCATGAAAGATTGGAAGGGTTTTATTACATTTTTTTAGACCAAATGGCATGAAAATAAATTCAAAATGGCCATAGTGACATCGAAAAGTAGTCTTCTCAACATCCTCTTTCCTCATATGGATTTGGTGGTAACTAGACCTTAGATCAATTTTTGAAAAATAAACCACCCCATGCAGCTCATCAATAAGTTCATATATCCTTGGGATGGGATATTTATTCTTAATATTTCTATTATTTAAAGCTCTGTAGTCTATGCACATTCTCATTGTGTCATCCTTCTTTTTCACCAAAACTACAGAAGAGGCAAATAGACTAGAGCTAGGCCTTATGAACCCCAAGTTAAGAAGCTCTTGGATGGTTTTCTCTATCTCCTCCTTATAACTCCTTGGGTGATGGTAGGGAGTAATGATTACATGTTTTTCACCTTATTCTAACTCAATGATATGTTCAAACCCTCTATTTGGTGGTAACCCTAGAGGTAAATCATTGAAAATAAGACTATGCTTATCAATAATTGATTGAATTTTAAAATGATTTTTACCTTGATTCTTGGAAGATCTTGTAGTGTGGATCAATATTAATTATTCCAAATCTAATTATACCCTTCTAAAATTCCTCTCCATCCTCTTAGTTGAAACCACTATGGGAGTTCCATTTGATAGGCCTCTTAACAAGATTTCCTTCCCAATGGTTTGAAACTTGAACTCCATAGTTTGATGGCTTGTGAAGTATTCGCCAATATAATGCAACCATTGAACACCAAACATAATATCAGTTTATCTTATTCCAACCACATAAAAATCATCGCATACCTCATAATCACCCAAAGTCATTTTGAGTTGTTGAACTACATGATTGCAGGGTATAGTAAAACCATCAATAATAGTGGCACTGAATCCTTCAAAGACTTATATCTTTAATCCTCTCTTAGATACATAACCCTCATCTATAAATTTGTTTGTTGCACCACTATCTATGAGGATGGTTTTCCTTTAACTTGATATAACTCCCTGAACTCTAAAGGTATGTTATCTAGGTGCTCCAGATAGGGCTGCTATGGTAACTCCCTCACTAGTTTGTATTTCTTCCTCTTTGGTATCATGTAAGTAATCATTATTATCTATATATAAATCTAAAACCACCTTAATAAAATTCATGTTTCCTTTACCCAAACATTTATGCCTTGGTTCCCATGGTTCTCTACAAGAAAAATAGAGCTTTTTCCCTCAAAGTTTAGATTTTATCACCTTATCTACTTTATTACCAGCTGTGTTTGGCACATTATTTGGTGGAGGAATTGAAGGAGTCTTTTTTTGAAAATTCCATTTATTTTTCCATGGATTTGGTGGTTTTGATTGATGGAAACTTGCTTTCTTGTGCATGGAGACTTCAAACTGTAAAGTCCTCTTGATTGCTTCCTACAAGGTAGTAGGTGAGAAAGCCTTAACTAGACCCTTAACATGTTCTTTGAGGCCCTTTAGGAAGAGGTATATGATCCTCTTTAAGACATGTCTAGCACCATAACAATAATCTTTTGAAAATTTTCAACATACACATTATTGGAATGTGTTTGCCTTAAGCTAAATACCTCTTTAAAATACTCCTCTTCATCCTTGAGCTCAAATCTATCTATTACCCTTTGACTGAAATCATCAAAAAAATTCACTTGATTGTAGCTTTTAGTGGTCATACCATGATATCACCAGTCATAAGCAGCTCCTTCAAGGTGCAAAGTTGCATATTGTATGGCATCTTGCTCTTTCATTGGACTGAGTGTGAAATAGGTCTACAACTTTTGTAACTAGGATCTAGCCGAGATTTTATTGGTTCCATCGGAGGTAGGATTTGAGAGATTGTTAATTTTTCTCTTGAGTTTCATTCCATTGGAATCTTGGTGATGTTTTTAACCCTTTACAGTCATCATGATTTGCATTTGAGTGACATAATCATTTTAAGGGATAGAATTTTTAAATCTTTCTTCTTGATTATCATAGGAAACTCTAATGGCTGCTAGCTCTCTTGATAATTCTTCCATGGGATTGGAAGGGGGATTAGATGTTGTAGTATCACCTTCATGTAAGAAAATTGATTTGGTAGTTTTAGAAGTGTTGTGATGGAACTTTGAAGTGATCCCTTTTTCCTTTGGTGATACTAGATTTTGGAGCCTTTTTTCCATCAATCTCATCACATCCCTTTTCTCTACAAGACTATCAATTATTATTTTTTGACCTATTTGTATATCTTTTAGGAAATTCTTATGCATTTCCTCTACATCAGCCATATCTTTACTCTTTGGTTTTTTCTTCTGCTACAACTACCTCTTTTACCTATCACTAAGCTGCATAAATATTAATAACCCTCAAGATGGCAAGATCACAACTTTGATACCACTATTATATCCCTCATTAAAAATCAAATTCAAATCTATAACCTATTAGTTTTACCCAAACTCAAAAGAGAGAAAATCGGGTATAAAGAAACTTTCACCAAATTACTATTATTTGATAATTAAATAATGTGCAACTCAAATGAGATGAATTGCTACATAATTTTTCATGATTTTTACATTATATTACTATTAAATAAAATAGTGAACAACTATATACATGTACTATAAAACACATTAATGTAAATTCAGTTTGAAAGCCAAAAACACAATAAAAATCAATTGCAATTCCCCACGCAAACTCTCTGACACTTCTTACAAAGTTTTGATTAGAAACATACATTTAAATACTCCAAAAATCATAAACAAATTATGCTAAAAATAACAACAAATTGAAAACCCAAAACTCTAATCTATGCACTCCAAACTACACTACTCCTAACAACTACTTGGCATATGCACACCAAAAATTATAACCTTCAACACCAATACAACTTCTACGTGAAATTTATCTTGAAGGCCCTTAGAACCTCTGTCACTAATCCTTAATCTCCTTACTTTTCTAGCCTTAGAGATTCCTCCCATAATGGTTTATCAGCCATTGCAGGCAAGCCACAACATGTGAAAGGAAACAATGCATGGATAATACTTCCAAACAAAGTAATTAAAATCCTAAGAAAACATTCCCATCACTAATTTGGGAACCCAAATCCCAATGCCCAAGAGGAATATGCTTGCATGCCAAGAATGTAACTCTCGATTCCAAGTTTAAAACCATCATTCAACACTCTAAATTGATTTGCCAAAAATAATATCCATTATCTTGCACCACTATCCAACCAAATCACAATTATTTGCTTTTTTTTTTCCAAAAATACATGCCCACCATGGTCCCCAATAAAATTTCATGAATATTTGTTAATTTGACACCAAAATAATTCAATTAATTTAATTTGAAAAATCAACTTTCTTGGTTCATCTATAGGACCTGACTTACTACTTTAGGAAATCGGGCTTGCTATAAATACAAATTACTAAATGCTGCTAAAAATAAAAACATAACTAAAAACCCAAAACTCTAAGTTATGCATTCCAAACTACATTAATCCTACCAACTATTTGATGAAATACACACCAAAAATTAGAATCTTCAGCACCAATATAACTTCTACGTGAAATTACTCCTAGAGGCACTCAAAACCACTGTCACCGAGCCTCAATCTCCTTAGTTTTCCAACCTTGGAGATTCTTCCCACAATAATTTATAAGCCACTATAGGAAAGCCACAACCTATGAAAGGAAATAATGCATATAGTGAATAATACTTCCAGACAAAGTAATTAAATTCCTAAAAAACCATTCCCATCACCAATTTGGGCATCCAAATCCCAATGCTTAGGAGGTAGATGTTTGCGTGCCAATAATGTAACTCTTGATTCCAAGTTTAAAACCATCATTCAACACTCCAAACTGATTTTCTAAAAATAATATCCATTATCTTGCACCACTATCTAGCCAAATCACAAGCATTTGCTTTTTTTTCCAAAAATCCATGCCCACCATGGTCCCCAATAAAAATACATGAATATTTGTTAATTTGCCACTAAAAATAATTCAATTAATTTAATTTTAAAAATCAACTTTCCCGATTCATTTGCAGGACCTGACTTACTATTTTATGAAACCAATCTTGCTATAAATAGAAAGTGTGAAATTTAGAAAGGGGACGTGACATTATATTAGTCTCATTATTATCAAACCATGATGTCAGTCACTTGTACTAAGTTAGTAACAAAATTATATTGTTATCCTAAGACTAACCTATGAACTAAACCTAGACATTGTCAATAGTGTAAATTTGGATTTAATGATTAATGAGTGTCTAGAATTAGAGATAGACATAGCAAAATAAAATACATTAATACTAGATTAACACCATGCTAATAATTTGTATAATCACATAGTAATCATAGGTATGGCAATCTAGCTTTATTATTATACACTAAAAATTTAGAGGTATTAATATAGTAATGAAATATCAATATACTATGTTATTTCTGATAGTTATTTGTTATAATTAGAAAATAAAAACTTAGATTAAAGCAATGATTTTAGAATTAAAATAAATAAAACAAATAAAGTGAATTAGAAAATTAGAAGACTTGGCAGCTTATGGAGTTTTTGAAAAACACAAAAGATAAGAATGGAAAGTTTTTAGAAAAATAGAAAAACAAAAAAATAAAATTCATTCCAAAAAGAAAGAAAGCAGGGGTGCGCGGCGTTGGAGAGGAAGATAAAGAGAACAACAGAAAAAGAAAGAAGGAGAACACGAATTAGAGAAAGGAGAAAGCATAGAAAATAGGTGGAGAATAATAACACGAAGAGGAGAATGGAAGGAGAAGATTGTAGAAAAGAAGGAGAGCACCTTTTGGTTTCACCTGGTCAATTGATAAAAAGGTTAGTGATGTTTCTAACTCAGGAAAAAGTATGTGTATATATGTTTAATTGCAGCGATCTATATTTATGTTTATATATAGTTATATGTATATATGTTTATATGTAAAGACCCATATATATGTTTATAGACAACAATATGGCAATCTGTAGGTGTATATATAATAATGAATGTATAATATATATAGTGATTTCATGTAAAGAATATGCAATAGGTATATAGCAATGAGTGGCATATATGGTGACTTGTGTAAATAGGTAAATATGTATATTACACTATTTATGATAGCAAACTAATGTTAAAATAATATATAGTGAGTCAGATACAATACATAACAAACTAAGAATGATGTATAACGAACTGTGTAGGAAAAGTAAAAAACAAATTGTGTATAAGTGAACTATGTATGGTCACTAAATTCAAATAGTAATATATATAAATATGATAATTATCTAATTAGATCTAGATTAGAGAACAATAACAAACTTATATTCTATAATTGATCGGATACCATGAATAACTATTAAGAATCATTTGGTAGATAAATACTTATATTTTGTAATTGAGTGAATAACATGTTCGTATTATAATAACAATAACACGGTAATATAAGAATATAAGTAAAATAATAACCAAATGCGAATTCTTGTTGTAACATGTAAGAATATATAAATATAAAAATTATCTAATAAAGTGATATGTATAGGTATGTACAACGATATGGATATAGGTATAGACTAATTGGAAAATCTATGAAACTATATGGTGATCTATAGGTGTGGGGATGTTAGTTGTATTGGATAAGTGTATCATTGTTATGCATATTGTGGGGATGTAAAATCATTACTATTAGATGATGTAAGTTTTTGAGATGCCTAATAATGTCTTAATGAGTCATATTGATCAATTTGAGTCATATTTGTGCTGAAATAGGTGTGACACAAGATTAAAGCATCTCAGATCCTAATTTCCCTTTTTGTGAGCAAATTACAAGATTACTATTACAATGTGTTTTCTTATATATGTATATCAATATAGATAATTTTAATAGATATGGAAGTGTTTTAATTGGATCACTATTGATTGTAACGTGACACTATGCCATAATCAATTTCACATTATAGTTGAACTCAAAGTGCCCATATATATTTCGATATAGTTTACTTTATAATATAATCAATATGGAATATTAAGTACTAAAATTACATTTATTATCTAGGGCCATAAAATGTTAGTGCTTGTATATATAGAATATGCCAATATGAATATTTAAGTGCATGTATACATATATCATATATATTAGTACATTAGGAGGTGTGCTTATATTTATAGTTTTATAGTCTATTAAAACCAAGTTATAGATTCTTGAAGAAAATAACCCTATTCATATATGCATACCAACCTCCTAGAAATGTAGCAAGTTGTTTAAATGAAATAATATGCTAGATTTATGGCTTTCTTTATTATGACTAGTTGTTGAAATTAAGTAGTGTGTACATGAAAATTATGGACTATGATATTATTGCTTGTCATATAATGCACTATATACTTGAATCTACTTACAAAATTTAGAGGTATGTAGTCTAAATTTAGATTATACTTAGTTGGTATGATTTGTTCTTGTTATGCTTATTATTTATGTGATAAATGATATAGTGGAGATTCATTCATACATTTGACAGACTAAATGTATGCACTTTGATTATTCTTATGTTTAGCATGTTTTCTGCCTCCTAGTAGGAAGTAATCGATATGAATCTATTGGTTATATATATATATATATATATATATATATATATATATATATATATATATATATATATATATATATATATATATATATATATGTTAACCAAATATCATATTGCTATTACTAAGTAAGTAGTGAGATGGACTTCAGTAGCTTACTAATATCACCAATGTCAGATGAAGGTAATCTGATCAAGTGGTGTGTATAAATTTGAATGATGGTAGACATCAATAACTATTAAAAACTTTGGCTAAAGTAATGTTAGTTAGACATTATCATTTCATATGTATGATTTATATGTTTATAGGATATCATGTTAAATGGATTTCTTTATGGTACACTTCATGTTCTTAGAAAACATACAACACATGGGTTCTAGCTTGTCTCTCTGAATTCCTACACCATCACTATCTACTCATCTATGAAGTGAGGGACATTTCATGTGGGGAATTATGCAGGGGATCAATGGTCCATGGTTGGTGTGGAAAAGTGCTCGAATTATGCTCTATTTCCCCATAAAAATAATTATTCAGAGACTACACTGGAATTGCTATAGATACTGGAGTTCGGGGGACTCATGCTCCGTGAAACCTTGTGTATTGTATTGATTTAATTATTATTAAGACATTATTTTTGATGAAATGTAATTATTTAATAATTTTTACATTGACAGTAGTGGTTGTATGATTATACCAATCATTGTTAGAAATCTATAATTACTTTTTTATATTCAGTTATGTTTTATTTCATTTGATGATAGTGATCAATGATGATCACATGCTTATTTTATAGTTAACATAATTAGTGTGTTATGTTTGGATCACTAATTAGATTCTCGTGATGAAATCTAATGAAATAATACATTGATTAAATTTTAAAAAAAAACATGTTATTATAAGCAGATCCTAGTGGGGATGTTACATAAACCTAAATGCCTTTCTATAATACTTTGAACTTACAACCTTGTATTGATAAAGAAATTTTCTAACTTTCCTTCATTCATCCATTGCCTAGAAGTAAAAGAATACATATACAATAGGGTTTTCAACTTCACAACTTCCCTCATTGAAGCCTAGCCAAATAAGAAGGTGGCATCAATAAACTATTGATGCATTATATAATCCACCCCTTATGTTACCCAAAGACCAGCCAAGGAGACCTCCACCTATGTTGCATTGAAAGCACAACCCAAAGCATTCACCATTAAAATGAAGAGGAAGGGTTAAATAATATCCTTTTCCCTAAGACTCTTGGAAGATTGAAAGAAACAAATTGGGATGCCATTCACTAAAATGAAAAAGAATGGGATGGAAATGCAATTGAAAATCCAATTGCACCAAGACTTATCAAACCCTAACTTTTTCAATAATTAAAGTAAAAATATTCAATCCACGCAATCATAAGCTTTACTGATATCCAACTTTAAAATGCATACTTGATTGGTGATAAGAACAAATGGAGTGGATCAACTCATGAATTAAAATAATGCCTATGTGAGTGTTCCTTTCTGGAATATAACCTCCTTGTTAAGTAGAAATCAACTTAAAAATGAAGCTTTGAGGCAGAAAGAGATGGCTTTGGACACAATTTTGTAGAATTATGTTACACAAAGAGATCAACTTGCAATCATTGAAAGATGATTAAGAATCTCCTTTTAGAATCAAAGAGATTAAATTTGTATTTATCCCTATTTTAATGAGCTTTTTTCATCTTGATTATTTCACCATGCCCAAAATATCAACTCCTAACATATGCCAAACAACCTGAAAGAAAGTAGCCAGGAAGCCATCTAGGCCTGACACTTTATATTTTTTCTTTGAGAAGACTAATTGACAGATTTATTTCTCAAAACCAAAATAACCTTATTTTGATCCTCTGAAATAATTTTAGGAATGAAGTGTAACATATCAGTTTGAGCATGTAGATTAGAAGCATCCATTGAAGACAACAAAGACTAAAATAATATTGCCACTTCTTTTTAAACCTCATATGCCTATGAGATCTGAGGCCCATCCATTGTAGTAATTGATGAGATCCAGTTAAAGCTTTTACAAGCTCTAGTTGAGGTGTGATTTTTTTATGTTTTTTGGCCACCCTCTTAAATCCAAAATTTGTGTGACTTTTGTCTCCAATACAATTAATCACATAGGTAAAACTCATCTAATTTAGTGAGGAATGACTTTTCTATAGCATTGGAATGATGATCCATACCTATTTATGTTACCACCTCATTAAGGGATCCCAACTCTATTTCAACTTGATTAGTCTCTTGGAAAATATTTTTGAGGTGATCAACATTCCATTTTTTGATGCAACCTTTCAAGTGCATTAGCTTTTTAACAACATTGAACATCTTACTTACCCTAATCTTAGGAGCATATTGCCACCAATATTTCACTCTTTCCAAGAAAGAGGGATCCCTAAGCCACATGAGCTCAAACTTAAAATGGCACTTCCTTAGGTAAGCATCACAAGAAATGAGCCATTCAATGAGAGCATGATGCGACCCAACAATATGAAGAATGTTACTTTCTGAAGTCTAGTTACCATCCAACCAAGTAGGAGAAATTAAAAACATGTCCAATCTCTCCAAAATACTATGAAACATATCTTGTGATCTGTCAAAGTGTAGAGACATTTTTTTGGAACAAGATCAATGATCACATTGTTAGTTACAAACTCAAAACAATATACGTGAGATTGAGATGAATGACTAACCCCACCTCTTTTGTCTTCCACAAATAAAATTGCATTAAAATCAACTTTGAGGTTAATTTGCTAATCTAGAAGAGAAGACAAGACCTGAGAAAGATCACCCTAACACCTATGCAAGTCATGAATAGAGGAGTAGGGCTATAAAAATTAATCAAAGAAAAATAAATTCTCATAAAGAATTTAGATACCTTACAGAATTTCCAATGGCAACCAAAATTGAAGAGTTCCATGTTTACTCCAGAAGGGGACCAGATTCCTGCAATACTGCTCAAAGCTCCATCTATAATAACAAAAAGACCCTTCCAATTGGCCCAACTCTTACTCATTAAGAGAGGAGCATCAAAAAGACTGACTTTGGTTAATTAAAGTAATAAAACATTAAGATTTGGATTCAATAATAGGTGTTTTACCAAACATCTTTTATTAGGGGCATTAAGACACCTAATATTCCAATATATAACTCTCATAATTCCCCTGAGGGAAAATTTCCCCTTAGCTTCTACCAATAAAGTAATCAGTGATTGGTTTTCCTCCACAACCAACCTCTACTAGTTTTTTAGCATTTTATTTTCTACCATGCTTCATTTTCAACCCACAATCAGGTTGAGAAAGAAGACACTTTTTGGGCAGATTAACAAAATATCTATTGAGTTTAGCTCAACATCTGATTATGAGCCTTCAACATATACAACCAAACCTTCCAAACCATTGATATATTCCTTGACACCATTCAAATCCATAATATTTATAACAGAGAGGTGCAACAGAGATGCAAGTTTGGAAGATTGAGACACTCAAAGTTTTGAAGAAGCTTGGACCAACCTAGGAAGAGCGACTCCTAGGAGATGAGAGGGTGAAGAAGCCTTTTATTAATAAATACCAATTAAACTATCCACCCCTTGGGCTCTCCCAACTTTTTATGTCAGAGGAATGCCACACTTGTCAAAGGACCAAAGCAAGGATACTAAATAAGAAGACTGGGAAGAAAATATCTTTGAAGCCTCTACCAAGGTAGTGTTTGGAGAAACCAACCCAAGAGAATCTACAAAACCCCAAAAAAGGTCATGAAATCTAGTAAAAACCACCTTAGGATGGGAAGGAGGGACTAGACCTTTATTTCTTTTCAAAAAATCTAACGATGAAGGCACAAGCTGTACTTTCCAAACCTTATGAAACCTGTCAGGAATCTAGAACAACAAACATGCTCTGATGCCACTAGTTGGGATCTTGCTCCTCAGAAAGAGCACAGTATGATTACCAAATATAAGCAATTGAATATGCAGAAATAACCAGAAACACAAGTAACTAGAATTCACCAATAGCACATAATATGAGAGACAATACACTATCTTGTATTAACACTAACAGAAAAGAATACAACAAAGAGCCGCCACACTCTTTCACCTTACAGAGATTCGCCACACCTCAAGTGTTCAGTAATTCTTCTCACACACACTTTCCTACACAAAAAACGGTCCCAATAACCAACTCACACACAGAATTGGTGTTCACCTCACCAACCAGTCAGTAATAACCCTGCCGGTACACCAAGCACTCTATAGCACTTCAAGCTGATCTCTCATGAACCTGCAACCTGCAATTCAAAGACCAAACTTACATGTAGATCCCCAATGAGCTTGCAACAACCTGCAACTCATAGATCTTACAACTAGAAGGAACTCTTCCTTTCTATCTCATGCCTTATACAATACATGCCAATGGGTCTATAAATAGATCCCTAACTCAAACAATAACTTAGACTCTTAATTTAGACAATTGTCCTCGCAGCACAAGACTCTAACTGGTCTCAACATGCAAACTCTTCGTTCACTTAACTAACTGTTCGTGAAACGAGCAGTTCTGGAACACACAGGCGACCGACGTCGGTCCCTGCTTGTCTGGTTCTGCCGACGTCGGCCGACTTTCTGCCGTCGCTGGTGGCCATCTGCGCTGGTCTCTGCCGACGTCGGTCCTGCTGCCGATGCCGGTTCCTGTAGAACTCAGCAACCATCTGTTCCTCAGTTTGCAAAGGTTGAAGCTTTTAGCTCCACAACCTAACAATCTCCCACTTGGAGATAAACAGCTGCAACCTGTACATGTACCTGTACACCGTCTAGTTTGTTACCTTGGCTATGTATCCATCTTCAAAATCATCCTTGAAGACCAACCACCACAAAATCCGTGATACAAAACCTGTCATCCAAATTACCTGCCACATCCGCATCTACAACCATGTAGAAAAAGAACTTGACCCTGCATAGCATGTGCACCTGCTGCTGGTCCCACTGAACTGCCCTTCAGTATTACTTTTCCGGATTGACTCCAACTTGTGATAACTCCCACTGCTTGGGAAAACTCGGGTTTAGTACATACCATGCACTCAACCTCATTATGTGAATCAAGACCCCTGTTCTATGAACTGTCTAACCATCGGCGTGCTAATCGGTTTCACACAATCATCCTGAAACAAAGTCAACACATGACCTTCCATGTCTCTAGAACACACTCTTGCCAAAGAATTTTGCTGCTCCCAGATTCTCCATGACAAACCCCTGAACTAGCTTTACCTTTAGTTCAGCAATACCTGTATATGTAACCCTGCAACAAGCACATCATACAGAAAATAAGATAGTGTAGCTAATACTATCCAACCTGGTAAAGAGAAACACAATGAACAAACCTCCATTGCCCTGCAGCTAATACAAGATCAAATACCCTGATCTTCCATCTCACGTATCCATTTCCGCTCTTCTTCATCCTTAACATCCATTCGTCTCTCAGTGCTTACTTCCAGCTGGCAACACTACCCAAAACCCCTGTTTGGTTTTCTTCCAAGGAATCACATCCTCATTCATGCCTAGCTCCCACTGTTTCCTAGATCTACCTGTTCTACTTCTTCAATAACTTCCTGGTCCTATGCCATAAGTGAGCAACAAGTAGTGCAAAGAAGGGAAATGACGAATTTAAGAACTTACTTACACCTTCAGTCCTCCATATGGGCGCTTGAGACTCCATGACAGGTTGCTGTCCACCCAAAATTCATCTCAGTGACCGATGCCGGTCACATCTCAGTCTACAGCCGACCGATGTCGGTTCCCTGCGACTGCCTCTCCGCCGACGTCGGTTTCCCCTGGCCGACGCCGGTCTCTGTCTGCCCCGAGTCACCGACGTCGGGCTGCACATAGCCAACATCGGTCCCTGTCTGGACACCGACGCCAGTTTTCCTGCCGACGTCGGTCTCTGTGTTTTTCTTATGAGACCTTACTTTTTCTCGCGAGCTCCTTTTGGATCAAACCCTTGTCCAAAACACCCTTGCTTTGCTCAGAATTCCCCTACACCTTGTGCTGAACTCTGTCCGTCACTTTCTCCTTGAAAACCAAGGCTTTCCTGTTCTTGTCACTAACATCGGATTCCTCAAGAAACCTCACCTTCTTCTTCTGCATACAGAAACCACGATCCATGCCTTCCAAATCCGAAAGCATATCATTTGACTCAAGAACCAGCATCTCCTTCTTATCTATGTGACCAAGCCTATTAAGCCACATCTCCGAATCTACAACTGAAGTAGATAACCCAGAAAGAGAATCAGTAAAACAAGTAGATAGATAAAGCGTACCTACTTTCTTACCTCTAGCTACAACAAGTGTACCCTTGGTAACCTTCCAAGAGTCCGCTGTGAGAGTTACTGTGCAACCCTCTTCACCCAAACTTCTAACAGAAATCAGATTCCGCTTCAGAACTGGGACGTGCATGACCTCCTTTAACACCCATGTGTTACCTGTCTGCAGTTTCAGCTTCACTTTGCCTTTGCCAACAATCTGACAAGGCTTACCATCCCCTACACAAATTTCTCCAAAATCTCTCTGGACATACTCATGAAAAAATTCCCTATGTGGGGATGCATGAAAAGAGGCACCAGAATCTAATACCCAAGATTCTACTTTATCCAAAGAACATACCAGAGCATCCTGTGCAATGTAACCCGCAACATCTGCTTCTTCTTCATGTTCTTCATGCTGATCTGTACCCGATCTGCAATCTCTTTTTAAGTGCCCTTGCTTTCCACATTTCCAGTAGGTTATTCTGCCATACCTGGACTTGGATCTCTTGCCGGTCTTCGACCTTGATCTCCCACGCTCTATCTTCTCTCTTGGCCTTCCTCTTCCTTCAACACTCAAAGCATCTCCAGATGATTCACCTATGCTTTTCCTGCGTATCTCTTCGTTCAAGATCACACTCACAATATCATCCACTTTTAGGACTTTTGAAGGAGACACAGTATTAGAAACTGCCATTACCAAACCTTCCCAACTTTCAGGTAATGAACACAAGATTAAGAGAGCTCTTATTTCATCATCAAATACAATATTGACTGAACTTAATTGGTTTACTAAACCATGGAAATCACTAAGATGGCTATGAACAGATCCACCTTCCAACATTTGCAAATTAAATAAACGCTTCATAAGAAATACCTTATTCGAAGCTGAGGGTTTTTCATATAAATTTGCCAAAGATTCCATCAACTCCACCATTGTCTTACACTGTGATAAGCTGGAAATCACAGATGATGCAAGACTCAATCTAACAGATCCCAGAGCCTTCCGATCAAGAACCTCCCATTCTTCATCTTTCATATCCACAGGTTTGCTAGCAACCCCACCCAATGGTAAGTACAAATCTTTCTGATATAGATAGTCCTCAATCTGCATCCTCCATAATTGGTAGTTCTTGCCATTGAACTTTTCCATTCGTAGTTGACTGCTTTCTGTCATTGCTCAACTCCCACTCAAACAGAAACCCTGTGAGTAACCTGTAATCAAAACACACTACCCAGATCTACACCAATCTGTTAGTATCCCAACCAAAAGCTCTGATACCAATTGTTGGTATCAAGCTTAAGAACCTACAACCAAGGCTCTGATACCAGTTGTCAGGAATCTAGAACAACAAACATGCTCTGATGCCACTAGTTGGGATCTTGCTCCTCAAAAAGAGCACAGTATGATTACCAAATATAAGCAATTGAATATGCGGAAATAACCAAAAACACAAGTAACTAGAATTCACCAATAGCACAGAATATGAGAGACAATACACTATCTTGTATTAACACTAACAGAAAAGAATACAACAAAGAGCCGCCACACTCTTTCACCTTACAGAGATTCGCCACACCTCAAGTGTTCAGTAATTCTTCTCACACACACTCTCCTACACAAAAAATGGTCCCAACAACCAACTCACACACAGAATTGGTGTTCACCTCACCAACTAGTCAGTAATAACCCTGCCGGTACACCAAGCACTCTATAGCACTTCAAGTTGATCTCTCATGAACCTGCAACCTGCAATTCAAAGACCAAACTTACATGTAGATCCCCAATGAGCTTGCAACAACCTGCAACTCACAGATCTTACAACTAGAAGGAACTCTTCCTTTCTATCTCATGCCTTATACAATACATGCCAATGGGTCTATAAATAGATCCCTAACTCAAACAATAACTTAGACTCTTAATTTAGACAATTGTCCTCGCAGCACAAGACTCTAACTGGTCTCAACATGCAAACTCTTCGTTCACTTAACTAACTGTCCGTGAAACGAGCAGTTCTGGAACACACAGGCGACCAACGTCGGTCCCTGCTTGTCTGGTTCTGCCGACGTCGGTGGCCATCTGCGCTGGTCTCTGCCGACGTCGGTCCTGCTGCCGACACCGGTTCCTGTAGAACTCAGCAACCATCTGTTCCTCAGTTTGCAAAGGTTGAAGCTTTTAGCTCCACAACCTAACAAAACCTATGTAGCTTGTCATCTTTATGCCTCCTAGGGCAAGACTTCTACAAATGACCCACCTTATGACATGAATAACATCTAAAGGGAAAGTGTTCAACATCAATTCATCAAATCCATGAGATTTAAGCAAAATCTCTTCTGGGATACTAATATCAAGATATAGTGAAACACAAATTCTAGCATAAGAAGCTAGAACCCATTCTAAATCTCCAAGATTGATTGAAAGTAAACCTCCTAAAATGTTACCAATGGCAGTGAGGCAATCGACCTTCCAATATTCAAAGGGAAGAGCAAACAAACGCACCAAGGTCAAAATCTTATCAAAATTACATCTTAAGGTATCAAAATTTGGGTGCCATTTTAAAATTTGAATGTTGATGCCATTCATCATCTAAGGTCCAAAATTTAGGATGTCAAATTTGAATCCACACAAGGACAAACAACCCAAAAAAAAAACTTTCATAAGAAACTTTACCTGAGGGGCTTCACCCCAAGACTTTACCACCCAAGATTTGACAGACCCACTGGTTGGCCATTTGTCAGCCACTCTACAAATAAGCCCCTTTCCTCCAGATATTTGATAGACTCTTCAAGGGTTGAACCCTCAATGGTGAGTTTTGGAGGAGAAAGGTCAGACCTAGGCAAAATGTCTCCACCCATTTGTGCCTCTTCCTACATCCCCAGTGACATTGAGTTTACTCCCGACACAAAGGCAAGTACCTCAACCAAAGGATCAGTCATCCAAAACCCATTGTCCTCATATGTTTCCCAACTAACATAATCCAAATCTTCCCTCCACGCTGAAACCCTAGTTTATTTTTAAGTGTCAATAATTTCCTATTTGAATTCATTTGCTTCATCCTAAATCCTATGCAGAGAGACCCCAGAAGACCAGCCGTGATGAGTGTTATCAACCTTCTCTCCCTATGCTCCTTTCGTTCCCTTCACTCCTTTCACCATCATCTAATTGTTTTTTAATAAGTTTATTAAGAGAAATAAAAAATCTAATATATTATTATAGTAATTTATATAAATATAATATACTATAATAGTATATTATATATAATTATATTATATATTAGTAACTATAAATATTATTGAATGTTATATATATAAATATAATTAATAATATATATTATTTTTTTAGATATATTCGTAGCTCTTGGCCAAAGCAACTAAATCAGTTACATCAACAGCCACAACCGATCGATACCAGAATACCGATATTCTTGTCACAACTGGTGTTTTACATTCCATTTACCACATAATTTTTGCCACAACTGATATTTACGATCCTGCCACAATCGACGTTAATATCAATACGACCACAACCGACCTTTTCCATGCCTCTGAGATTTGAACCTAGGTGGTGTATACAACAACCAAGTTGCTTTACCGATGCACCCCCATCTCTTTAGTTAATAATATATATTATTATTATTTATATATATAATAAAAATATTATTTTTATTATAATATTAACATATTATATATAAATATATAATATGTGTTTTTTAATTATAATAATAATATATATATAATTCTTCTAATATATATTTATAATTATAATAAAATGATATATTATATAATAATTTGTGACAATTGCTAGTAATTAAGATAACTCAATTACTATTTCAAAGGAGTTTTGCTTCATATTTGTAAGAATCCCTACAACAATCAAGGGTCATGTTGTTTGTAGTCTTGTTTTTAAATATTTTCTATTGAATTACAAAGAATTGATTTAGTTAATTTTATTTTATAAACATGTATTTACTAGGGCCATGTCTCTTTTATGGCTCCACGATAGTTGTTTTAGTTAGACTATATGATTAAGTTGTTCAATTATAGTAATACTTATTTATAACCTATAAATAAGTCAGAATAATTTTTTATTTGATTGGGTAAATCACTTTTGATTGGAGCTATGAACCATTGTGGGACACAAACGGGGGCCCATTCCCCATAGCAAAATGGAAGGAAGAAGAAAGAAAAAGAGAAGAAAGGACACCACTTCCTAAGATAGCAAGAAATATGGGACACAAAAGCCGTAGAGAATATTAAAAAAAGGGGAAGCAAAAAGGGGATATGGATAATTGAACACCCAAACACCCAAAAAATGTAGTAGAATAATACAACACTCAAGACCAAACCCCGCCAACTATCCATCAGAGGGGCTTATCCACAAGTCATTACTGCTTGTCGCCCTCATTTAGAAAGGAGGTCTTCTAGGGTCCATTGAGATCTATTAGATATGAGAGAGTGCGCTTCCACCCTTAGTAATTTTGCTTCCGATCTACATCTTTTCTTCTTCAATGGGGCTCCCACATACGTGTGTTGCTTAGAAGGCTTGAATGGGGGAGACCAAGGAGGGTCTGCTCGAGGAGGGATTGAACAGGGGGTCATATTCTCTTGCAGGGGATCTTCCACGAAGGGGAAGGTTCTGGGTGGGGAAGGGGGGTCCTCAGCGCGCTGAGGGGAGGGGGAGCAAGCCTTGTTCATCCCACAACAACATCCATCATCATCACTGAGTGACAGAAAGAGGGGAAATAAAAAAATTCATGACTGTGCCACTTGAAAAGTGGGTCAAGCTCCCCTTATTTCCTCTTCTAGACTTGCTAAGGATGTTGACGAGGCTTAGAGTGACAACCAACAATGCAATGAGCAGGGAAGTGGCAATAAAATCAATGGAAGGGAATGCTTTCATAATTGAGATGCTGAGTACATGAGTCTCGCGAGAAAAGCAACCGAAAAGAGGAGCAGCGTAGAAAAGTCAATAAAAGTACAAATACAAATCGAACTGAAGCTCTAGGAAATAACATCAACCTTACCATAAATCAAAATAATTATCTTAACCAAACTATATAATTAAGTTGCCTAATATTAATAATATTTATTAATAATAAATGAAACACAATAATTATCTTAATAAATCATGTGACTTAATTTATTCAACATTAATAAAATTTATTCATAACTCATAAATTATAAATTAAAATAACTTCTATAAAACTATAATTCACAATAGTCATGTTTGTCATAGCAAATAGCCGTGAAGACTCACTCCTGCTGTCTGATACTTATGCAAATATATGGAATGACTCATTCTCGCTTTTTAGCCAAGCTCTGTTGAATTTAAATATGAAATATTATATTATGATATATAATATAAATATATAATACATAATATATTATATTAAAATATTAAAATGTTTAAAATAATAAAATATTTACTAAAATAATAAAATAATAATATAATATAACATAACATAAAATAAAATAAAAATAAATTATATAAGATAATAAAATATCTAATATAATCAAATATATAATATATTGTTAATATTAATTATAACATTATATATTTAAAATTTATAACTATACTTCCATTCTAATTTTAAGAAATATTTATTATATACATATAAATAAATATTATAATATTAATATAAAATTTGAAAAATAATTTAAAAAATATAAAATAAAATAATATAATATACTAAAATAAAACATTTACTAAATATGATTGGGAAAAAAAATATTTCCTCCGACTCTAGTTTAGAGCCCTCATTGACACGTTGACCTTAAAAGCAGCGAGACTTTTTGTTGAAGAAAAGTAAGAGTGGATGTTTTTAAACAAATAAATAATCTTTTCCAACATAATGACTTGCGTGTCCTTTTCTCGATAGCGACGCATGCGTGAAATGGCAGACTTCGACCTTCCAAACTACATTAATAATAAATGTCAATGTGAATTTTATTTATTTTATCGTCAGCTTGAATCCTATAGTCCCTTCTCATGGTAGCTCCTCCCTCTTAATGGAATAAATTTGATTTTTCTTCGGTTGGAAAGAATGGCCAATATTAAATAGCATAGTTTTTGGTTTGATTAAAATTTATAATAATTTTATTTCACGATTACCAAAAAAAGGTATTGTCACGTGAATTGTTTTGAAATGTTTAATATATTTTGTCATTTTAATGAAATAATTATAAGGGAGAGGACTCATGAGTTATGTGCCCTAACTTTGCACTTACGTGATGCTTAAATTGTGCCATGTCAACACTTAAAACTGGGATTGGTGGATACCTTACCGTGTCTTCTTCTTAAGTCTAGTTTTTTAGTGTACTATGTTAGTACAACACTAAGGTTTTGATCATCGTGCAAGGGGTCATATAGAGTAGTTTTGAAGGTCAAACTGACTGGTGGTAATGAAATGCCCAAAAAATAATTAAATGGGCGCCAATAGTGGGACATCAAAATCCAAAAAAAAGTGGACACCAAAAGTGGGACATTAAAACTTCAGTGAATATCACTCAACCCACGCTATGCATGCACCCAATTCAAGGTGACCAGGGATTAACACCTCGCCACCCTGCATTCAATACCCAGTGACTGGCATTGAATGAGCCCGTCCCCACGATAAATCACAACTATCTTGTTATTTTGGTACCAATCACTTTGCATGTGCATTGTCGTCGAAGGGAAGAGCAAATATAATGCATTTGCCATGCTAGGAAGAGCAGAAGGTGACTCCTCACCTGCTAAGGAAGACACCAAACAACTCATGGAGCTAGGTAAGGAATAAAGCCGCCATTTTGTGTTATTTTCTTTCTTGGTATCTATTTTTTGTGCGTATAACATTGATTCATTGGGTGATGGCACTGGCATTTCACTTCTAGCAGGGCTTGGGCTTCACACATGTAGAGATTTTGTAGCTTATAAGTATGGGAATAGGAATATCAATGGGTTTATTCCTAGGTTAAATCTACCCCTCACAAATTGAAAGGAACGGGTTTGTTTTTCTAGTATTCCAAGTTTATTTCTTTTGAGTTCTCTAGAAATGGTGAACTGGGTACAGGTATCTAACTTCGTAATCGTAGATATTTTGTAGCCCAAACCAAGTAGAGCTTTCATGAGAACCATCTTAATTTCAATTGGTTTTTTTTAAGACGATTAAGCCTTGGATTTTGTTTAGCCATCACTGCTTACAGGTGGGGTTTTTAATACCTCACTAAGCCTATGAGCGAAAAGGTTAAAAAAAAGTGAATTTGGCTTGGAATGTTTGTTAATAAATAAATAATTTTGTCGATTTGTGAATTATTTTGTTGTTTCTTGGGATTAAATCTACCCCTCACAGACTGAAAGGAATGGGTTTTTTTTAGTATTCTAGGTTTATTTATTTTGACTTTTGTACAAATGGTGAATTGGGTGCAACTATCAACGTCGCAAATGCAGAGATTTCATAGCCTAAATCAAGCAAAGCAATCTGGATTTGCACTAGTGCTTCTCAACATGATTAATCCTTTGATTTTGTTTAGGCATCACTACTTACAAATGAGGTTTTTAATACTTTATTAAGACTATGAGCCAAATGGTTTTAAAATTGTCAATATGGCTTGGAATGTGTGTTAAAAAATCAATAATTTTGTTGATCTGTAAATTATTCTATTGATTTTTGGGATTAAATCTACCACTCACAGACAAAAAGGGATGTTTTTTTAAAAATAATCTAGGTTTATTTCTTTTCACTTCTACACAAATGGTGAACTGGGTGTAAGTCTTGGGCTTTGAATGTTTGTTAAAAATAATAATTGGTTTCAAAATCATGAATATGGCTTAGAATGTTTGTTAAAAAAAGTTAATTGTGTCAATCTATGAATTATTATTTTGATTCTTAGGATTAAATCTACCCCTCACAGACTGAAAGGAATGATTATTTTTAGTATTCTAGGTTTATTTATTTTGACTTCTGCACAAATGGTGAATTGGGAACAGGTCTCAGACTTTGAATGTTTGTTAAAAATTAAATAATTATGTTCATATGCGAATCATTCTATTAATTCTTAAACCAAATTAATTTTATACCTACAAATTTCTACCCAATGTTTATACCTAGTAATTTTATACCTCATGCTTGAACCATTCTATCAATTCTGGCATTGAATCATTTTATGAATTTTATACCTCACCAAGGTTATGAATATGTCGTAACTATAGTTTAATTCAGTATAGTCAATTTGTGAAGCATTCAAAATGCATAATTTTGTCTTAGAATAATTAGTGACCATTTAAGATTAACTTGTGTAATAGATGGCATGAATAATATTGTAACAATAATCATTTGCATGAATGCAACTCATACAAATAAGCATTTAATTTATATGTATGAATTGCATTCATACAAATATCATGTTGTCATTGAGGATGACATCTTGGGCATGAATGAGCCCATATCTGCACTCCATCACCATAAAATTTGATGAGGGCAATAAATCCATGTTTCAATTCACTATAAGAAAGGTTATGCCAATGCAAAACATACAAACATGTTTATTCCAATTGTATAACAATACTCAATAATTTAATTGGAAAAAACATAGAATAATATTATTTATATAACATACAATTTACATATCATAACATTAGACATGACTAGACAAAATAAGGTGCAAAATAAGGTTTCTCTCACATACTTGCTTGTTTTGTGTAACAAAGGCCTTTGTCCAGTCTTCAAAATCAATAGAAAAAGTTGCATACTTATAGTTTTTCAATACTTTGTTCCTTCAAGACAAAAAGTTGCATACTAATAGTTTTTCAAGAGCTTGTTCCTTCAAATCTTTTGCTAGGATGTTTTTCACTACCATTGATGTTGTTGAAAAGTTTATCATACCACCTATCATTGCTCATAAATTTAATGCTCACCCTTGTTAAAAATCACCTGTCATCTGTAATTGATTAGTTAGAGTAAGTGGATTGCTAAGCTGATAATTACATGTGTTTGTAAAGGAAGGAACATAGATGTTCATATTTTCCATCATAATTATATGTTGTTCTAGAAAATGATTTGTCATGTTTTTTAACCTTCTCTATCTCTCCATCTCTTTTATTGTTTTTCCATACTCCCTCATCCTTTTCTTTTGCTCCTTATTTTGATCCTCTTCGTGTGTTCCCTTTCTCTTTGTTCTTCCTTATATTTCCTTTTTAACTTGTTCTCAAAATTTTCCCTTCAAATCCATGTTAATTTATCTTAATAATTTATTTTCTTCTATTTGGTATTTCCTTTTGGTTTTTTCTTGTTTTTTGGGCATGAAGTATTTCTAAAAAGTCATATGTAGTTAAAATTTGAATCTTCCTGCTTAATCTCACTACACCATTTGATAATCGAGGGGACTTTTGCACAACCCTCTATTGGAAGTTAAAGGAAACTACATAAACTTGAGCTTGTTGTATTTTCTTTACTTTGACTACATTCATGTTCTTCGTTATTGTTTACTACCATATCTTCAGTTTTCACAAGATTAGTTACATCATCACAATCATTAAAATCCCTTATGAAAACATAGCGGTGCACAAACTCTTCATCATGTATAATTATATGAGGGGATGGCATTGAAAGACCCACATCTACATTGGAGAATTCCAAGTTTAAACCTAGTTTTACTACTCCTTCCTTGATCTAGTCTAATTGGATTATTTACGAAGGAAGGCTCAACCCCTCTCTAAGAACATGTTCTTGAATGTCAGACAAATGCTTGCCTTTACCTATTTATTCACCTTCTTCAGCACACTCTTGTGTTTGGGTTACATGTGTAACATGGTTGATATTAAGAGGAATTGGATCTGTATTGTCCTTTTCAACTACTCCATCTCTTTTTTGAAATTGAATAATTGCATTTATCTCATCCTTTCCATATCCAACCAACCGCATGATGTTTTGAATTGCACTATCATCATCTTAATATAAAACTTAAAATGCTTGACATGGTGCCATATCTTCTACAAGTTCCTATTTGTTAAATGACCATATACATGTCCTCTTAAAACCTAACTTTATATTTTCTGCAAAAAGAGCATATTTTAAAGCTATGTTAGCCAACTCAGCAAAGTTAGGCTTGTTGATCTCAAGTTTGTGATTTCAAGCCATCCACTTTGAAATTTTAGATTTTTAATATTTTTTGAATGATGATAAGACACTCACATCCAATGGTTGTAGCTTGTGGGAAGTGTGTGCTGGAAAAGTAATAATATCAATTCCCAAACTCCTAGCCTCTTCAATAGTTTCCATTGCTACATGACTCCCTTGCCCATAAAAAATCAACAAGTGCTTATTGGAAGGATAAAATCCACCTGATATTAATCACTTGAAATGGTATATCCAATTGAGAAATAATTCTTTCATCATCCAAACATGAGGTGGGATTCCATACATGCTCATGGTTCATAGCGTGCAATGTAGTTTTTTAGATGTCTTTTTCCTTTGAAAAGAAAGAATCCAGGAATGATTTGGATTGTTGCATTAACATAAGAAATAATGATGATATATTCCATGCTATTTGGAATTATGTGATGAACACGTCAACATCCTCTTTTTATTATGACCTACATACTAGTGTTTATGCTAGCATGTGTAATGTAGGCTTAAGAAGATACATGTTAGAAATTAATTATTAGTGGATAAATCAAAACAATCAATGATAACTAACACTCTAAGCCTAAGTACTAGGGTGAGCAATGATTAAAAAAAAGAATCTACTAATGAAAGACAAAAATGCCATTTACCTTCCTAGAATGACTCCATCTTGAAATCGACAAGAAAGAAGGTCTGTGCTCAATATTGTAAATAAATTGTCTTTGACAATTCCAATGCTTCACGGGTAGAACCTTATCTTATTCACTTGCTAATTAGGTCTTGGCTTGTCTTGGCTATGAAACTTTCTATTAATAATTTGGTATTATTAATTTACACAAAAAAATTCTTGAAGAATAGTCATGGCAATTATATTTATAGGTTTTCAACTAACTCTAACTCATGTGTATTTAGGCTAGGGTTAAGGTTGGGAGTCCAAATGTAATTAATAATGGCTTTAATTATGAATTTATGGAGGCATGGCTCAACATTTCTGATTTTTATGGACTTTATGTTGATATTTTACTATTCTTGACTTTGAGGCTGACAACATCATCACGACCTCATATTTATTGAAAATTTCTTTTCAAAAATTAGATATTTATTAATTCAACCTTGATTTTTCACTTAAGAATTTAATTTGATTTACTTGGTTAATTAATTATGTATAGTATTTTGGTCATTTCAAGATTTTGGTTAAGTGCCCCTCTCAATTGGTCTAAAATGTTAGTTTGCTAGGTTACAAGCTAACTAGGAATGAATCTGCGAGAGGTTATTATTGTGTACAAGATATTGCCCCAAATAAGGATGTCTTGATGCAATTATGGGCACTTAGTCTAACGCGATGACAAATTTGGGATGTTCAATTTTTTTATTTGATAGGTAAAGACGGGTTGAAGGGACTCAAACCCAATACAAAAAAGAATAGATAGAAAAGTGAGAGAAAGAAACAAAGCCCAAACAAGATAAAGGTGAACACCTTGATGACCAGCCTAACTTCCATTAAAATTCAGCCAACAATTAGTTGATAGATCAAAAATGACCCAACCCAAAATGGGAAACAACAAATTTATTCCAACTCAGAGTAAGCGACCAATTGCTTGGTCACTGTATTTGATTTTTTATGACATTTGCCTCTAATACGATTGTCAATGAATTACTCCTCCTCATTATCCAGCTTCTTCCTTTTGAGATCCATGTGAGGGGATTATTTTATGATTTCCTCAACAACCCAGGTATCCTCCTCCTCATTGTCCTTCTAGAAATAGTCCTCTCTAGAGTTATGAGTCTCAGGAGTCTTGTCATCATGAACCACAAATTTGTTAAAATTGATAAAATTACTTAACCTCTCAAATTACTTCAAGATTTCTCCACAAAGGAGATTTTAGATTGTAATTTTGGTATAGAGTTTCTGGAGTGAATCTTTGACACCCTTATTTTCATCAACCCCTAGAGCGACTTTTCCTATAGAAGCAAAAGAGGGGCTTCCTAAATCAAATTTGTGATTTTTCCATGCACGAGCACTAGAAGCCCCCAAATGTTTCCCTTGATTCTCCTCTTTAGAAGCTGAGGATTGATCACCCTCTACCTCCATCTCCTCCTTATCACTGTTAATATCAATAGCCTCTAAAATGGTCTTGAACCAAACCGGTTCCTCCCTTATGATCATCAAGAAAATGAGGCCCTAGTGGATAAGATCCGTGGCAGGGTTTTTCTTGAATTTTAAAACAAAAACCTCCAAAGATTATAGCAGAAAGAAAGGGATACTGATGAGATGACCGTTGAAATGGTTCAAAAGTAGGAAATGATGTGAGTAGAGAATGGTGTGTTAACCTTCCAAAGTGATATGATGCATTATTAGGAGACATACCTCTAGCCATTTCCTTGGTAAATCAGTGCATACATAACCTTTGTTGGACAAAGGTTTTGGTCTATATTTCTCCTTCTCTTTCCTTAAAAAAATATACATGAGTTCCTCCTTGTGACACTTATCTTTGAATGCCTTTAATTCATGGCATTCCATTCCTATTGTCTCCCTAATCAACTCCTCTATAATTTTAATCTTTAGCTCATGCATTCTCACCTCATAGTTGTTCCAACCATAGGAAAAATCCCTTGAGAGTGATGTATCATGCCCCACTAGACGTTTCATAAATGGGGCTAGCCCCCCTTTAACTATTTTTGGCTAGACATGATCATTTTTCTTAATGTCAAAATAGAAAATTAGCTCAAAATGATCTCTATCTCTGCCCATATTCACATTCACTTTGCTATTTCCTATGTAGGTGTTCTAAAAAGCACTTGGTAGTATTAAATAATAAAAATAGGTGGAGCAATAATTAGTCATGAGATAGTTGTAAGGGCATGATGGCTGACCCTCATCCCACTCCTTGGAAAATATGGCTTTGCACGTGTGGAAAGCCATATGCTTAACCCACAATCTAAGCTTACAAAAATTTATCATCATGACTTTAAATGTCAATTCCCTTTTCCTTCTCGACTATTTAGATCACATCATCCAAAAATTCACCGTCATGTTAGGTGACATAATCACTTGTAAAAACCCATATATTTTCAAGGCAATTGGCTTTCCTTCTTTATATACATGATCAATAATAACTCCTTTGAAATAGTTGAGAAGGGATTTGGCATTGCTGATGATTCTTGAAATGTTTTAGGAAGATGGGGATAGGCCTTTAAGATAATTAATGATGTTCATTGAGTCCCTTTCTATATGAATAAATTGAGAACCCATTTTGACCACCTCTTCAATGCCCCACAAGGTTGTTGAAGCTTTTGTAATGTGATTGGTTTGAATTCCAAGTGGCCCTGCATAAGTAGCTTTGATGTTTCTTGAACAATCCATGATCAAACCACCCACCCCAGTTGGACTAGGATTCCCCTTTGCTACCCTATCAAAATTTAATTTAACCCACTGAGGAATAGGGGGAGACCATTTGATGAGAGATCTATCCACCCCTTTAGCCTGGGCTTTACCTGAGATGACCAAATTAAGTTATTTCAAAATTGAGGAAGACAGTGGGGATCTTGGCTAATCAAAGATGTGGGTAGAGATTAACCAATTTTCTTGCATGAAGGCCTAGATCCTTTTGAAAGTAAAACCAAGATGAGTTTGATGACACTTAAATATGCAGACATTCCTAACTTTCCAGGTACCCCAAAAGATATGGGGTAGGGCCAAATTCCACCAGTGAGTTAATGATAGTTCTTCCCAAGGGGGATTCCATTGGGTAATTAAGTCTAGGATAGATTCTAGAAAAACCCATGAAATGTTACACTCGCCAAAAAATCATTGAAAAATAGTTGACCTGAATGGGAAAAAAAAAAAGAGATGTTCCACTATTTTCATTGTTATTTGCAAAGAGAGCATCTGTTAGGGATAGTTAAACCTCTTTTGATTAGATTGTCCACTATTAATATCTTGTTTTGAGCTGCCAACTAGTAGAAGACATTGATTTTAGGGATGAGGTTTTTTTATCTAGAGATATTTCCAATTGAAATCCTCCTCATCCAAATTCCATAGAGATAAAAATCCTGATTTCATCTAGTAAATCCTGTTGGGATTATGTTTCCAGACAAATTTATATTCTTTAGGAGCTTGACTGATATGAATCTGTTGAATGGATTCATTCAGAGTTTGTAGTAGATGGGTTTGTTTCTAGTCTAACCCTGGTTTGGCTAAATTTTTCTATCACTTTTTCCCATTTCTAATTTCCCAATAACTAATTACTTTGAGCCCATAATTATTCTTGAAGAATGCTATCAGTTCTGGGTCTTGGAAACTGGATTTTAGAGGGGTTGAGATCCATGAATCTCTCCATAAATCCACCATATTTCCTCTTCCAACATTCCATTTGATCCCTTTGTTAAGAAGGTTCTTACCCACTTGCAAAGCTTTCCAAAAAGAAGAACCATTAACAAGACCTAGATCTACTAAAAAATGGGAGCCTTCCTCCGTGGAGAGGTATTTGGCCTTGATGATTTTGTTCCATTGGTTTTCCTCCATAACTACTCTCCAACCTTGCTTGGGTGGTAGGAATGATCCCAAGAAATGAGCAAAAAATTGAATTTATCCTCTAAACCTCTCTAAAAGAAACTTTTCTAGATACTCTCTAACTTGTCTACAACATATTTTGGAATGGCAAAAGTGGACATGAAATAAACTGGTATGCTTTGAAGGGAATTCTTGAGAAGTTAAACTTTACCAGCTTGTGTTAGGAGATTCCCTTTCCAACCAACCGACTTCTTCTGAATCTTATCGATGAGGGGGATCCAGAAAGAAGGTTTCAGTGAGCCCTCAAATAAAGGGATGCTAAGATAATTAGATGGTAAATTTATAATGTTACATCTTATAATCTTGGTGAATTTATATTGGAGAGTCGATAGAGTGTTGATGAAGAAAAGAGAACTCTTATTGAAATTCACACTTTGACTAAACACTCCTTCATACATCTCAAGGATATTCTTAAAGCATCTAGATTTAGAAACTGAGGCTTCTCCCATCATAATTGTGTCATCAGTAAATTGTTGGTGAGTGATAGGACTAGTGTTAGGAGCACAAGTGATTCCCTTGATAATGTTGGAAGATCTGGTGATAGAGATAAGTTGGCTTAAGGCTTTCACCAAGATGATAAAAAGGTAAGGGGAGAGACCCCCTATCTTAACCCTCTACCAGCCGAGAAGAAACCTTTGGGCACCCCATTAACTAAAACCAAGAATAAAATATTGTGAATACAAGAGGTAATTATTTTTTTGACCTGAAAATTAAACCCAATTTTGCTCAAAATGTTGTCAAGGAATGACTAGGAAACTTGATCATATGATTTGTTCATATCAAGTTTTAGGAACATGCCTTGCCAATCTAAATGAGAAATTGAGTGGATGGTTTCATGAACCATAATGATCCCATCATAAATCTATTTGCTGAAAATGAAAGCGCATTGTTGCTTCACTATTATTTTGTTGAGGACAAGCTAAAATTTAAGGGTAATACCTTCGAAACAAATTTTATAGAAAGTGGATCACAAGCTAATGGGTCTGAAGTCTGACACCTTTGATGCATCTTGTTTCTTAGGGATTAGGATAATAAAAGTGTTGTTGAAGTCCTAGAGCATGGATCCTATTTTTAAGAATTTGGTAACTGCCAAACAAACGTCATGACTAATAGTGTCCCAAAAGACTTAAAAAAAGAAAGGAGGGAAGCCATCGGGCTTAGGGGCCTTATCCCCTTACAAAGAGAATACAATAGCCTTGATATATTATTCTGAAGGGGGTTTGAGGATTGAATCATTATCTTCTTATGAAAGAATCCTGCTAAAGAGATTGACCATTTGATCCTCAAGACTAGAATCTTGAGATGAAGAATGGGAAAGCAGAGATTTAAAAAAATTACCAAATATTGCATCATTTCATCCTCCTTCCTGAACCAAGTTCCATCTTCACCTTGGATCTCTGTAATGAGATTTATTTGTTGATTTCTATATGTCAAGGTGTGGAAAAATTCAGTGTTTCTATCTCCTTATTTGAGCCACAAATTTCTAGATCTTTGTCGCCAATACATTTCTTCTTTGGCCTCCAGATTGTGAAATCTACTGAGGATTTCCTTTTCCTTCATGTGAAATCTACTAAGGATGTTCAATGATTTCTAGGTTTAGTTTGTATTATTTTCTATAAATTGATCTAAAGTCCATTTAGACATGGAAGTGGCCGAAAAGGAGTGTCTACATTTTCCCCTTGTTTAAGTAGGCATTACAAGACACAAGTACAATAACATCTTATCAAAGAATGACAAATCAGTTAAGTCAAAAATTTTAATGTTTTGAAAAGTGATGTGTTGACAACCATAGGTTGTTATGAGCTAATAGGTATAGGTCCATGCCCCAAAGGGCAATTGATGATCCTTAGATGCGCCCTTGAGGGAACAGGTAGTAAATAGTGACATCAAATAGACTCTTGAAAAGAGAAAATGACATAGTCTAATTGGTCTAAATAAGGATCTGCCATAACAAGGCAATTTTAATCCTTGGCAAATGTGAGTTTGCCCTAGTAGGGAAGATTTGAGTGTGATTGTTAATTTTTCCCTATTAGGGCGATTATGATCAGTAATTGATCTAAATATTTTACCCCATTATGACAAATTAGCAAAGGGAGCTCACACAATAAACCCATAATACAAATTAATGGTGAGTTGGTATAGGGGAATAATATGAATCTAAGGTATCTGCTAGCATGGAGATGCACATCCTAACTAGCAAGGATTAATATTTATTTATGAGTGGGTTACTATGTGTTTGGGTTTGGGTATGTATTTTGGGAATAAGATGTAATACCACTAGCACCATCACTTGATAGATCTTTTGGCCTGGATTTTATTGTAGCATGTGACATTATGCATCATAGTTATAAACTAACCATAATAACAATGCATGTCATATGCATGGAAAAAATTAATTTAAATGGAAATATAATAATCTTAAGCGTAAGATATGATCAATAAAATACCAAGTGTAAATATACAGTGATAAACTAAGTGTAGGAGTGAATATAAATACTCACAACTCAAGTACAAGATATAATAAATCAAGACTTAAGTGCAAACATAATGTAATAAACCTACAACAATTGAGGGGAAGGGAAGCACAAAAACATAATCTAAATGCAAAAAATAAACAACTCAAGCCCAAATAGTAAGTAAGACTCAAGTGTAAACTAATTGTCATTAGATACACACCATTCAAAATGAACAAATATAAAGCACCCAACTAAAGGGTGATAAAAAATAACCTACGACATAATGCAATACACAAACTAAGATAAAGCAAATGTAAGAAATAAACAAAATACATAAAAGTAATGAATGAAAAGTACTTACTAATACTATTTGTGCATATGTAAGAAAAGTGTTATGTTTGGCAAAAGGTTGCCCTTAGGATATAGGTAACAACAAAAAAGATATGATGGAATAAGAATGGGAAGGGGGAATATAATAATAAGGAAGGGGTGGTTGAGCTGACTCCAAATGCCCTAGGTGAATGGACACTACCTACATAGTCCCATAGACACAAGTTCTAACATGGACTTTAGGCCAAATGTAGTTCTCCTAGGATTTGGGATAGAATAAAATTGATGATAAGGAAATGATTGATTATAGGGGAAAGATAGGAATGGGATCATAAAATGGTGAGAACATGAAACAAAAGGGTTGGTGCTCATTATTGTGAGAACATCAGGCATGGTAACTCATGAAATTGTGAGAGTGTGGTTTATGCTAAAAACATACTAAAAGATAAAAGGTGAGTGTTCACAAATGAAATAGATTAATAATTCATAGTTTCCACTAAGTCTAAGTCTTAGAATAATAATGAGTTCATAAAACTATTAGGAATAAATCAGAAATTGATACAGAACAATTTCACAAAATCGTAATAATGATAGATATGAATAGAGATGCAAAAAGAATATAAATAAACATGCACAACAAGAAGACCATATTTACATGGTTCACCCAATGTGGGATACATCCACCAAGAAACACTTACTCAAATTGTATTACAAGCCACAAGAGTACAATCCACTCTCAGATCTATCTTTTCACAATTATAATGCATAAATATTGTTCAGAGCTGTGCTCAACAAACCCTCCTAAATTTTCATCTAAATTCACACACTCTATTCTTCCTTATCAAACCCTTTTTATCATGATGTATTACTTAATGAATATTCATTTATTCATAATACATAGCATTTTTACAAAACAATGGGTACCAAAACCATGGGCCAAGTTAGCCTAAAATGGTTTCCCATTAAGGATGTCTAAACCCCAACGATAAAACATAAAGAGTGTACAATATATTTTAAATGTACAATGTTTTAAATATATCATAGTTTATAACTGGTCTCCACAACACATCAATCTCCCACTTGGATTCTGATTTCCTCTGAGCAGGTTTCTCAACCCTTCACTATCAACTATGAAGGCCAACCGAAACTGATCATAGCTTCAGTTTATCCCTTGTGACCACCTTGGTCATCATGTTTTTAGGATTATAACTAGTATGAATCTTCTCCAGCTTTAAACTTCTCTTCCTCCAAATCTATCCTAGTGAAATGGTACTTCAACTGTATATGCTTCATCCTAGAGTGGAAAGTAGATTTCTTTGCTAGATGTATATCACTCTGACTATCACTATATACCTTCCCTTCCTCCCATTTATGCCCAAAATCTTCAAGCAAATGATGTAACCAAATGATTTCTTTGCTTGCCTCTATGGTAGAAATATATCAGCCTTTTTGGTTGACAAATACACAAGTTTCTATAGTCATGATATCCAGCTCACCACTATGTCACCTACATTAAATACATAACATGTACTCCTCCTGCTATCTAAATATCCAACCATGTCTGAATCTACATAAACATGCAAAGTGGTGTCCAATATACCATAGCTTAAAAATGGCCCCATTGTCCCTCTTAAATACCAAAGGATCCACTTCACTACCTTCCAATGTTCTCTAGTTGGATCACTCATGTACCTACTTACTGCTTCCACTGTATGGGCAATATCTTGCCTAGTGCACACCATGACATACATCAAGCTACCAACTACTGATGAGTAAGGTACATATGACATCTAGATTATCTCATCTTCTATCTTGGGACACTACTCCTTTGATAACTTGAAATGACCTACCAAAAGAGTCCCAACTGGTTTAACATCCTGCATACTAAACCTTTTCAAGACCTTTTAAAAGTACTCTTCCTAGGATAAATTCAGCTTTTATTTCTTCCTATCTTGAGTTATTCTCATACCAAGGATTTGTTTTTTTGCTTCTAAATCCTTCATAGCAAAGGAATTACTAAGTTGTTCCTTGAGTACTTTTATTTCCTACATGTTCTTACCTATAACCAACATGTAATTCACATACATATATAGGATAATGTAATCACCATCATAAAACTTCTTGATATAGATGCAATGTTCTGAATGACACCTAGATTATCCTAGCTCCATCATAAAACTATCAAATTTCTTGTACCACTATCATGGAGCTTGTTTTAGGCCATACAAGCTCTTATTTAGTTTTCACACCATGTTCTTCTTCCCTATGACCTCATATCCATGTGGCTACTCTATATATAAGTCCTCCAAATCACCATGCAGGAATATAGTCTTCACATCTAACTACTCTAAGTGCAAGTATTCTACTTCCACTATCCCAAGAACAATACTAATAGAAGTCATCTTTATCACTGGGGAAAAAATCTCATTGAAATTAATTCCCTTCTACTATGCAAACCCCTTTAATAAAAATCGTGCCTTATACCTTTTCTTGCCTCCATCATTCTCATTAATTCTATACACCTAATTGTTATGCAATGCTCTCTTACCTTTAGTTGGGTTTACCAAACTCCAAGTCTAATTCTCCATGTGAGACTGATGTTCCTCATCCATTTTTTGCTCCCACTTCTTCCTGACATCTACCTGCATTGCTTCTTCAAAGCACCTTGGCTCTCCATTGCTAGTGAGTAATAAATAATTAAGAGATGAAGAAAAAAGTTCAAGTTCCCTTCTTACCCTAGAAGACCTTCTCACCATAAGAGGTTGGGGTTATTTTGGAGTAAGTGCTTAAATTAGTTGCTTGGACACTTTATCATCTACAATGTCCTCCAATAATATGTACTCTTTTTTGGAATCCCCTTTTTAATCATGTAACTAATATTTATACATGAATTTTTCATTAAAGGCAACATCTCTAGACCAAAACATTTTCTTGTCCTTAAGACTCCAAATCTGAAAACCAAAGTCATCCTCACCATAACCAATAAAGGTGCCATTTTTAGACTTAGCCTCTGAATTGGTCCTATTATCTTTATCAATATGAATGAAGGCTTCATAGCTAAATATTCCAATAAATGAATAATCAACCTTCTTACTAGACCAATCTTCCTTAGATATACCTCCATCCAAAGAAGATGATGGTCCTCTATTTATCAGATTGTAGCCATGTTTACTACTTCTACCTAAAATTGAAAAGGTAGTCCTGTATGCAACCTCATGATCCTAACACACTCCATGATAGTCATGTTCATCTTTTTTGACACTCTATTATACTATGGATTTCTTGGAACCATCCTCTATCTGTGAATTCCATTCCTTGAGAAGTAATCAAAAAATTCATTACTGCAATATTATCCACCATTATCTGACCTAAGACATTTTAACTTGAGACATGTTTCATTTTCAACCAAGGCTTTCCATATTTTAAATGTATCAAACACATCATATTTTCTCCTAATTCAATATACGCAAAATTTCCTAGTTGTATCATCAATAAAAGTGACATAATAAGATGACCCACCAATAGAAGATACTTGAGCTAGCCCCCATACATCTAAATGAACCAGCTCCAACTTATTCTCCTTCCTCATAGGTCCAACCTTGAGAAAATTTACCCTTTTCTATTTTTCAAACACACAATCTTCACAAAAATATAAATCAGACCCTTTCAATCCAGGCAACCAATCCGTTAAAATTTTCATGCCCTTTTGGCTCATGTGACCAAGCTTGTTGTGCCACAAAGTTACATCTACATCTACAAAAACTAAATTACAATAGTTAGCACTACTTGATAAATATAGGGTACCAACCTTATTACCTCTTGATACCATAAGAGCACCCTTGGTCACCTTCCAAGAATCTACTATAAATGTCACCATACAACCTTCACTACCTAGATATCTTATAGATACCAAATTCTATCTCAACTTAGGTACATGCCTGACATCCCTTAGTAGCCTAGGCCTCCCATTCTGCATCTTGATCTAAACACTTCCTTTTCTTACTATGATACAAGGCTCATCATCACCAAGATAAACATGTCCAAAATCCCCTTGAACATAATCAATAAAATAATGCCTATATGGCGTAGCATGAAAAGAAGCCCCTGAATCTAAAACCCAAGTTTCAATAATATTGTCAATGGAGAGAATTAATGCATCTTGATAAAAATTACCTATTGCCACATTCACCTCCTTGGTGTCTTCTATATTTTTTTATTGTTCTAAAGAGACCAAAAATACTTCTTCGCATGCCCACTCTTTCCATAATACCACCATGCCATCTTGGTCCTTGATTTTGACCTTCCAGGACCATTTGGCTTTCCACACTTTCTTTTTCCTCTAAACTTTTGTTTCCTTATACTCTCCACTACCAAAGCATCACCCTAAGCTTTTTTATTGCATTTCCTCACTAAGGATTACTCCTACGACATCCTTAAAATTCAACTTGGAATTATTAGAGACTGAGTTGCTCACAACCATTACCAAGCTATTCTAACTCTCTGGTAAGGAACACAAAATAATTAAATCCCTAAATTTATCATCAAAATTAATTTTTAAAGAGTTCAACATACTCACTACCATATCAAATTCATTCAAATTATCATTAACTAAACCATTTTTAGACATCTTCATATTAAATAACTTTTTCATTAAAAATATTTTATTAGAAGTAGAGGGTTTCTCATATAACTTTCCTAATGCATTCATGATACCTTATATGGTCTTCTCCTATGATATATTAAATGTGATCAAAGATGCAAGGCATAACCTAATGGCTTTAAGTGATTTCCTATAAAGAAACTCCCAAGCCTCATTTGTCATACTCACTGGTTGCTTTACTTTTCCTCCAATGAAGCATGGAAGTCCTTTTGATAGAGGTAATCCTCTATCTGCATCTTCCATAGACCAAATTTATTTTCATTGAAATTTTCAACCTTTGATTTGTGATCATCAGCCATAGCTCCAACTTAAACTAATAACCCTTCCTACGATTCAACACTTCAGTAAATACAACCTAAAGCTTTGATACCAATTGTTAGGAATAAATAAAAAATTGATGCAAAAAAATTTCATAGAATCATAATAACAATAGATATGAATAGAGATATAAAAAGAATAGAAATAAACATGTATAATAAGAAGATCAGATTTAACATGGTTCACCTAATGTGGGCTACATCCACTAAGAAAAACTTGATTAGATTTTATTACAATCACAAGAGTATAATCCACTCTCAAATATATCTTCTCATAATTACAATGCACAAATATTATTTGGAATTGCGCTCAATAAACCCTCTTGAATTTGCACCTAAATTCACACACTATGTTCTTCCTTATTAAACCCTTGTTCTCATAATGTATTACCTAATGAATATCCATTTATTCATAATACAGAGCGGTTTTACAAAATAATGGGTACCAAAACCATGGGCCAAGTTAAACCAAAATAGTTCCCCATTAAGGGGGTCTGAACCCCAGTGAGAATACATAAAGAGTGTATAATACATTTTAAATGTAAAATATTTGAAATACATTGTAATTTATAATTAGGCTCCACAACACAATAAAAACTGTGAGAACATAAGACAACATGACTCATAAAATGGTGAGTGTTGATGAAATAAACCTATAAGAAGGAATGGTCAATGAAAATGACAAATAAAATCAATTACCAAGACTGATCAAGTTGACTTGAGATGCCCCATGCATCCAAGCACTACCTAGATAGTCTGTTCAAACCTCAGGTTGATGTAGTTCTCCTAGAAGTGGGAGGGAACATAATCAAGAAATGGAATAGGACTTAGGCATGTATATGGAGTCTCAATACACTAGAGAAAACATTTTTTTCCCTTCCAATCCATTCCATAAGAATTCCCTCTAAATATTCACAATTCCATCCCTTATCTTCCAAGGAATTGTGAAGACAAAAATTAAAAAGATCGACATAGCTTTCAGCATGGATTGAATTAGCTAAATTATGCCTATTGTAGATAGCTATTTCCCTTTCTAAGATGCAAGTTTCTTCTACACCTAGTCCACCATAGGCTACCGAAGTGTCAAGCCACATCTTCTCACAAATAGGGGCATACCTAAGTAAGATCTCGACAACTTATTTTTTGTAAATTAGAGGATGCCAATAAGCTTTTCTTTTATCCTCTCATTCACATTAAGAAATAATAATTTTAACTTATCCACACTCACCTAATTCCCTATTGCAACCTCATAAGATTTAATAATTTATTTCATCTCCTTAGCCTACTTATCTGATGGATCTCCAAGTAGTAATATATCATCAATAAATTGGAGATGGGAAATATTCTCCAAATTATCATTGGGAGTCAATCCTTTCAATCTCCCTTCATGCATGGCCCTCTTCAATGTCCATCTAAGGGCCTTAACAATAATAATAAATAAATATGGGGATAGGGGGTATCTCTACTTGATTCTTCTTGAATAATTGAAATACCTAACAATTAACCCATTCACCAACACTAAGAAGCAAAATCATATAAATATAATTCATGACCCATATCCTCCACTCCTCACTGGACCCAAACCTTTCTAACATCTAATCCAAGAAAACCTACTTTATTATATCATAAGATTTTATCATATCTAGCTTGCACATCGAAACTCATTTTGATTTTTGGATGGAATGGAAGGTCTCATGATTAATTACTATCCCATGTAAGATTTATATAAGTACAAAAGAACCACCTTGTTCCTCAAAAATGATATCTTCCAAACACTATTTCAATTATAGTGTCATAACCTTGGTTATAACCTTGTACGAGGTATTACAAAGGGATATTGGACTGAAGGAATAAAAAATGGGCACTCATCCATTTTTAGAATGATGACTAAAAAGGTATTATTTCACTCCCTGAAGACTTTTTTCCTTTTTCTACATTCCTCTACTACTTCCTAGACTTCCTTACTAACCAACTCCAAAAATGCTAAAAAAACCCTACTTGAAACCCATCCAGGCCAAGGGCCTCATTAGCCCCTAGGCTAAAAACTACATTTTTGACCTCCTCTAAAGAATTAGGAGCCATCAAATTCTACTTATAATCTTTTGAGACCATAGCCAAAATATATTGCTAGAACCAATGCTAAGCTTCCTCCCTTGGCATCAACTCCTCCTTCAATAAGTCCTTGAAGAAGAGCACAACTTCCTTTTTGATATCTGAGATATCCTCTAACTCCCTCTCATTAGAGGTGATAATCTTGTCAATTAGATTCCTATTCCTATAGATGGTAGTTGAGAGATGATTTTTTTGTATTTTTATCCCCTTATGTAAACCAAACTACTCTTGAATTTTATCATCAAAAGACTTCCCTGGGAGAAAATCCTTTGTTTTCCCCTCATTAGGCTACTTTATAGAGCCGATAACTCCTCCAACCACTCCCCCCTTTTTAGATTCTACTATAAGATTTTGATTTCCTCTTCAACTATTGATTTTATGTAAGTGATGAGGTAGATAACTTAAATTTGGAAGGCTTCCACTCACATGAGGTCTCAATTGACTTGGCCTACAAAGTTATTTTAAGGATGGAAGGAATTATCCATGGTAAGTTCCTTGTGGAGGTTGTTTGGTATTTGAAGGTCCTACCTAAGGCAAACTTATTTCTCTAGATAACCACTCTTAATAGAATCTTAACTTTTGATCATTTGAGGAAAATAGGTTGTGGTAGTCCATCTATGCATTCTTTATGTCATGCTAAGGAGGAATCAAGTGATCACATTTTGCTACATTTATCTTTCACTTGGGAACTTTGGAGGCTATTTCATGGCACTTTTAACCTTCAGTTCCCTTTCCCTTAGGACCTCAGGCTCTTTCTCTTCTAGTGGAATCTCAATCTAAAATCCTTATGTTTAAATCAGCTTTGGGAGGCTACTCTAACGGTGGATTGTTGGAATATTCAGCTGGAAAGAAACACAAAAATTTATAAATATTCTTCCCACTTAGTAGGGTGGGTTTGGAAAGTGGTAAGAAAATATCTCAAAGAGATAGTGGTGGTGTGGGGTGTTAATACTCTTTCCTAAGACCGAAGAGAGAATGAGTGGATTTAGAACTGGTTTGATTCTTGTATGAGTAATAAGGGTCTTGAGGTTATTAATGAGAAGTCTTTATTTCCTAAACACCATTGGAGGCCCTTAGATGTGGTAGGAGTATGTAGAATTTTTCATGGCCATGATGGCCAATTATTTTTAATTTTTTCCCAGGAGCTAGGAGTGGAGATGAATAATGTGGTGGAGGGTCATTCTATGTTGAAAGGAATCCAAGTGGTAGTGAAGGATGAGTAGGAGAATTTGATTTTAAAAGGAGATTCTTATAGTATCATAAATGTGTTATGTGATGGTAGGACCAAATCTTGGAATATTATCATTATTCTTGATGAAGTGAAGGATTTGAGGGTTTCCTAAAGCATGTGGATTATTGACATACAAAATAGGTGGGAAATGTGGTGGCTGATTGGGTAGCTAATGCAATGGTGTATTTAAAATATAAGCATAAAATAAGTTATATGGAATGGATCCCACCATTTTCAAATGATTTTTTGAAATTTCTAAGCTAGGATGTCAAGACAAACATGGATGGGTTGAGCTGATGGATATCGTTATGACATAAAATATTTAATTTTGGTTATCTACGTATTTGAAACCATGGGATTGAATAGATAATACCTTGGCATTAGTATTAAGATGAGTGGAAGTGTCATGAGGTGGTGAGTGATGTTTGGAAGGAGCTCAAGCTAATAAAAGCATCCACTTCAGGCAATCATTTTAGTGAGTGGTTTATGCTATGAATGTGTGATTTATCATGCTAGGAGATGGGAATTTAGAAGATGGGATGGTGGTGGATTCTAGGTAGATGTCTTTTCTTTCAATTGTAGATTGGGGAGTTTGAGTGGTGTGGTGGAGAAAGGTATGGACTATTTTAGGTAACCTTAATGGAGAGTGCAAAGGGGTGAAATCAGACCCAAGGGTTTATCTAAATACTAAAGTAGGGTGTTGGGTGGCCTATTCTAAATCATTGATAGGAAAGGTAGTCTCAATCAGTTTGTCAACCATATCAATAAGGAGATTTTTAATTCATTGATGAGAATTAGGCTTTGAAATATGTGGCAAACAATGGCTAAGGTCAATGAATTTGAGGAGTAGGAGATTGAAAATGTTTTAAAATCATTCATGATTTATCATAAACAATACATTAGGTTCACAAATGTATTTGATGCTACATAGGTGATTAGTGGAGTGAATATTTTATCAAATGTATCTAGTTGTTTCACCTCACATCAAGAGCATTTGGATTTGGAGATGCCTATTCCCTCAGTGGGTTTATAGACTATAGACCATAACCATGTGATATTGGATGGGATTTTGAAATTTAAAAGTAGCTTAGCCTTCTTAGCTACTAGGCTTGGGACGTGGCTTCTAATTGAGTCCATTTTCAAGCCTCATGTGTGTTGTGATGAGGAAGAAGGGATCAGGTCAATTTTGAGGTTGTATATGGTGGGCAAGGTGGAGATCATTATGTATAAGTAGCAGAGTGAAATCTTCCTTTGTGATTAGAGGTAATTATGCTAGACTGATATTGGTAATGCATGTTAGAATTGGGTCTTGGTTTGGCTGTATGGGCAAGTAGTTGGTGCCCTAGTTTTTTATTTTTGTAACTTTATTGGCTCTTTTTTAAACTCTCAATGTAATATCTGATAACCCATATAAATAAAATTATTTTTATGATTTTTTGGTTGGTTATTGTGCTAGAGGATTGGTGGTTTGATGTTTGATCCTAACCATGTGAGTAACACCTCACTAACTATCTTGGTGGGTTTGAATTATGTTTTGGTTTTTGCTTGTAGGGTTGATTCCTCAAGCTATTTTTCATTCTCTTTTTCAATTTAGGGGCATATCCTAGTTATTTTAGTAAAAAAAAAAATGGAACAATAACATAGGAAATAAAAAGGGATAAAAATTCCATATTTGTGTATAATGTTGTATAAGATTTGTTGTAAAAATATGAACCTAGAAATACACAACTAGAGTTATGATGATTGTTGCCCTGAAACTTAGTTTTGATTAGAGAAGGTTTCCAAGACCATATAAATTGCTCATGATAAAATGTCTACAACTAAATTATGGATTTCTATACTCATTGGCTATTCTCTTCACTTCCTTTTCCTCATTTTGTGCATTGTGATTCTTGTGTACCTATAATAGCTAACTTGTAATTATTGTGTACCTACAATAACTAACTCTTTGAGATAAATTACAAAGGAAAATAAATGGGGGGATCACATTAAGGTTTAGGTAGCTAATGTCCACTATCTATCCCTCTAACAATCAAACTTCATGTAGTGAAACATTGAAATTATTGTAAATCTTAGAAGAACAAAAATATGCCCCTCATGTATTAAGAATATGCTCCATACTACATGTGTGATAGATGATCAAATTAAGTACAACACACATGATACTTGTGTACCTACAATTACTAACTCTTTGAGCTAGAGTATACAAGAAAATAAATGGGGGGATTACATTAAGGTTTATGTAGCTAATGTCCACTAACTATTCCTCTAATAATCAAACTTCATGTAGTGAAATTGTTGTCAAATTGAGCTTGCACCCTTGAGGAATGTCTTCAATCTTCCTCACCCAATTGACACAATGGGATCACTTCTAGGTTGTGGGTGACCTTTAATGGAAGTGAACCTATAGATAGGGTTGGTTCCCTTAATGAATCACCTTGATACTCACCTAAACTAATTAAAAATGAGAAGAGAGAGAGACATAGCTACTTATTATACTCATAATACTAACTATGGGGTGATGCACCAAAATTAAATACCTTAACTTGCTTAGACACACACAAAATGAACTCAAAGAGCACTCACACATACACAACGCACAATTCACCAATGAACATTGAACATAAATGTTTTATAGAAAGGATTTAGTTTATAACAGTACTTAGAAGGATGACCACTTGTTTTAGGAATCTCAAATGACATTCATCACAACTATGAATTATATAAATTATAAGAGATACAAACTACAAATTTCACAAGATCAAGTTTTTTGCATAAAGGTGCACAAAATTGGACATAAATCATGGATAAACTCTAATTATCACAAGATTACATCAAAAACTCATCAATTTAACACAATAACCAACATATGAAAAGGTAAAATCAATTTATTTATTACTCAAGAAGGTGTTTACAAGTCTAAAATTTGACAAGGTTGAGCCACAACTAGCTAAAGGTATATTTAATTACTTAGAAAAGCTGAGTACGTATAGTGAAAGGAACATTTAGTGAGCGAACCAACATGCAAGATTGTCATCAATGCCATCATCAACGCTAAAAACTAAAATATAACTAAAGTTTAACTTCAATAGATATCTTCTTCTCTCCTATAATGTATTAACACTTGTTTGAAGGTATCGAAGTTGGGAATGGGTATATAAGTCCTTATTGGAGGCTTGACGTTGTCAAAGATCAAGAAAATTTGACCTATTTTGGAGGAGAGTTGTCTCTTAGATTTTAAAACCTGACTTAACCTTTAACCAAATCCTCCAATCTTGCATGATGAATCTCCACCTTGTGAGGGGGCATATAAGTCCTTTTTTGAATTGAATTTTCCTCCTTGATTTTAGTATAGAGGGAAGAGATGGTCTTTTTGAGATGCTTGAAGACTCCTTCCAACTTTGAATCTTTCTTGAAACTACCTTTGATTAATCATAATGGCATGGAACTAGAGTACTAGTCTTCTTGAGTTTGTTGAGGTCTTCTATTGAATGATAATTATGATGGTGCATTGATAATGCACAATTTCAGCTCATCTTTTGATGATCTTCTTGACTATGTTCACCCTCTTATCTTGCATTAAAGGTTCCATGAGGATACTTTAATGTTTTAAAAACTCAAAGTAAAAATTAGATCATGAAATATATTCTTGATATCATCTACTTTGAGGCCTCTCATAATGTCTTTTATACCCAATGATGGAAATAATGGTGACTGAAAAGGTTAACATTCTTGGCAACCTCTGTAAATTTGTTTGCTTTCAAAGCAAAAGACCATCTTCCTTATGAAGTCCATTGGGCATGGAGTCATGAAAATTATCACAAAATCTGATTTGAACATGATAAACACTATTGTACCTTCTTTAAGCAAAACTGAAATTGAACAATGCATCCTTAAAACAACAAAAATACATGTGTAAGAACACTTAGGGAATTGAAAACTACTACAACTACCAACCAAACATGTGCATAAAAACACTTGGAGGAAAGTGAAATCTAACACTAATATGTACAAGGAGACATTTTATTCTCACTCAATATAAGTCAAATCAAAAACTTCTGGAATTCTTTTGACTCCACATGAACATATCTCCATATGAGTGACAAAAAGCCATGAAAATTTACTTTTGGAATAGAAAAAATGACATACCAAGCTTGTTTGAGGTCTTTATGTCCTTGATTTTGAGCTGATTTTCAATGTGGATCAGACCTTGATCATGCTCATTAAATTTATCAACATATTTAGTAAGGTCTTCATTGTGTTTTCTATAGATAACAGGCTTGTTTATAGCTTCAAACTCTCCAATTAGCTCATAATACTGGTGCCACATCCCATCAAGCTCTTCTCTAGGTTCATTTTCATAAATATAATACATTTTTGCAGTTAAAATATCACATTTATTTTGTTTACCATGCTTAACAAGGTCTGGAACAATGCAATCTTCTTCATACAATAAATAGTTGCCTAAAACAATCTTTTCAAGAAGCTTGTTAGAGCCAACTTCTATAAGTTCATCAAATTCTTCATGAAGATTATAGATGCCCAAACTAGTCTCCTCTATGAGTTTATAAGGACCAAATTCATGGTGTTCATTCCCCCACTCATCAAGGAAAAAATTAGGAATGCATTCAAGAAGAGTGGATGGTTATTGATCACTTGGATGCTCCTCCTGATCAAGTATAATACAATTCACATTAGTAATGTTTGGCATGTAAGATTCTATATGAAATTTGGAATTAGGTTCTGATTTTATAGTAACCTTAGTACCATATGTTGTTTTGAAAAAAATATATGATAAATCTGAAGATAGGTACCCTCCAATCTTTGTTGTGAAGTCTTTTGACAAACATAATGCAAAATATGGTGGTAAATCAACTACCAAAACATCTTGAAGAATATAAAGACTTGGGAAAGCATGAAAATTCAATTGTAAACTTTTGATTACTCCAATTATCTTGGAAGTTGTCCCATATAATTGTAACACTCCTTTTGTATTTGGCTCATATTTTAAGCCAAGCTTAAAAGCTATCATCTTTGGCATAACTATGCTATGGTCACCACTATCAACCATATAATTATGAGCTAGATTATCACCAATGATAAAAGTAAGGGATAAGAGAGGTGGTTTACCATTTTTAATTGGTTTTACTTTAGTCTTGATTGGTTGTACCTTTTATTTAATAAGATGTACCTCTTTCTTAAAAGGTTATCCAAAATTAGTGAAAATCACACATTCCTTCCTTGCTAGTCTAACTTCAATATGGAGGTTAGAGATATATTCTTGGAGAAAATCCTTTTATCCTAGAATGGTTAGTGTCCCAAAATTATATGCTTACATGTGCCTTTTTCATTTGGTCTATGATGTTGAGAAGAGAGCCACTATCCCTTAGCTACCCCTTCGAAACAATGGTGCCCTCTTGACTATGGGAAGTTTGAGATATTACATTACCTCCAACAACCTAATTTTTTTGATATTCCTGCACCTTTGGGGCTACAAGAATCTCATTAGTCCTTTTATAAGATGAAGAAGACAAATCAATTTTTTTTTCTACCTCTTGTGCATCATCAAATACTCTCCTTTTAATTCTTGTGATAATTTTTATCGGCTTAACCATCTTGTTTATATCCATTTATCGATTCATGGCACAATGATCTCATTCTTTCCAATTCAAAAATATGGAATCATAATTCCCTTGACCATCATGTAGCTCTCCTTAAGGTGGCATTTCAGTTTGTGATACTTGAGGCATTGCCACACCTTGCACAACTAGAGTTTGATTCAATACTCCATTTGGGAAGAGGATTCACTATGGGGTTGATTACATGGACTAAACCATTCTTAATCTTGCATGAGATTTTTTTTTTAGGGACAATAGCTTTAGAAGAGAAGGGAGTATTTGGATCAATAATGGTATATGACCTAGATTGTGTAATGGTTTTTTGTCCTTGGTAGGGAGGTTTATTTGAATGGTAGTTTTGAAAAGGAGGCCTACTAGACTAATATTGTTGTTGATAAGGAGGCTGATATGATCTATTAGGCTAAGATAATTGCCTCTTTATGGCCACCATTTCATTTTGAAATGATTACATAAGACCCTTTAGTTCACTCAGCTCACTAAATTGGCTAGGAAGAGCTGAAACTTGATTAGATAGAGTTGGAATTGGGGCTAATGTAGGCACTTGAAAGGGTGTAATGGGATGAGATTATATAAAAATGGGCATAGGAGGCCTTGGTACAAGTTTTCAAGATTGTATAAGGTTATTTTGTACCCTTATGGCCACCTCAAATGCATTTGGGAGTATTCTTGCACCCATTTACTAGATCATCACTGATATATCACTATTTAGAGCTCTCAAAAAATACAAAAATGTATATTTAGGATATGGTCTAATCATAGGAGGGATCTTATCCCATGTCTTTTATTACCTAAAGTTGAAATCAGCCATTAATTCATTGGGAGCTCTCTTAATGGTAGTCAATTTCTCAACTAGAGAGAGGTGGTCTGATTTGTCCTCAAATTGTATGCAAAGGGATGCTCCTAACTCATCCTAGGATGTAATGTAATTGAGAGGAAGGTTCATATACCATTGTAGATAATTTCCCTTGAAGGATGCAGTAAGAAATATAATAGCTAGATTTTCTTGGGTTACAAGATGTAATGAACATAGGTTAGCCACATCTCTTATGTGCTCTACATGAGTGGTTTGATCTTCTCTAGTGAAGAGAGGTAAAATTTTAAATGTTGATGCTAAAATATCATTGTGTTGCACAAGATTCAAAGGGATGCCACCATCAAAAGGCACAAAATTTTTGTTTCTAAGGACAACAATACTAAAATTTAGTCTTGATATAGGGATGTTTAAAGGTAAGTTCTGATGTATTGAGGTGGAAGGATGCTTGGTGTATGGCTTAGATTTTAATAACCTCTTTATTTTTGATGAATTCAAAGGTAATTCAATAAAATCAGAAATAATACCTTTTGTAGCTGATTTGGTTGTGATTTTTGACATGAAAATTTGTAGTAATCTTCTTTCTAGGATGTCTGTGTGCTTATAGAGTCGCCAGATGCCGAGTACTTAAGTAATGTATTTGATGTAAATTGATAAAACCAACACCAATCTCTAGAAATATTATGAGCTATGGTTCCAGTGAACGTGCCAAAAATAGTTATCAAATTGAACTTGCACCCTTGAGGAAGGTCTTCAAGCTTCCTCACCCATTTGACACAATAGGACCACTTCTAGGTTGTGGGTGACTTATAATGGAAGTAAACCTCCAGAGAGGGTTGTTTCCCTTGATGAATTACCTTGATCCTCACCTAAAATAATTTTTGACAATGAAAAGAGAGAGAGAGACAACTACTTCCTATACTTCTAAGGCTAACTATGGGGTGATACACCAAAGTTGAATACCTCAACTTGCTTGGACACACATAAAATGAACTTAAATGTTGGGTTGTATGATCTAAACAAAAATTTATTTATTTACTATTTTTTTAGTAGGTTAATAATAAACTATTAGGAAAAATTTTAGTAAGTTAGCTGTCTTATGGGGTAAACCCATAAGTTGATCTAGTTGTAACTTCCTATGAAAGCTTTACAAGCTTTCACCTGCATTGCAAATGATAAAATCGATATAATACAAAGTTATATTTTTGTGTAAAATAATTTATTCAAGATGTAAATTCCACCTGCTCCTTGGGTCAATAGTGGTATCAGATCCACATATTTCAATAGGAGGATTGAGGACATTTGAAGAGAAGGATTGCAGACATTTTTGGGAGTCTGAGCCAACAATTTTGGTATGAATTTTTAAATTTTGAAGATTTCAAATATAAGAAATCAGATTTTCAACCATTTTTAAGGTAGTACAACCCACTATTTTTAAAATGTTAATTTGTATGGTGTTCTAAGTACTACACAAGGGGTTTTGAAAGATTATATGGTTTTTTGTAGCCTGAAAATATTGTGTTGAAGTAGATGTATGGTCCATTGAAAATTATGTGCCTAAATAAAATTAGCCTAAGCATTTTGATGTGTTTTTGGAGCTTTAACTACATTAAATCTCATATAAATTGATTTGCCAGTCTATTGAAACCCCTATTTGATATGTTCGTTTTGCTTATGAACATGTATGGCCTCCATATGTAGTAATGGCATCCTAATTTGACTTGAATATTTTTATTCACTACTGGGAAACTTGAATATATTCTAAACCCATGTGAATCAGCTATGTACAAAATTGTATGGCATTATATGACATTGAGAGAAGTTTGAATCTACTCTGAGCCACATATGGCATCCCCTAACAACATGGCATCCCATCCTTTCCCATACTAATCTCTATGTTCTTTTTTTGAGAAGTTAAAACCTACAAAAAATAAAAATAAATCAAGTTGTACTGCCTTCTCCATGCCCTTGTGAATCTGAGTAGTAACATCCCGTATGTGAATCTGAGTAGTAACATCCCGTATGTGAATCTAGAGCAGTAACATGGTGTTCTTGAGCTTGTACATGGCGCAACAAGCTTTAAAGATAATTTTTTTATTAAGTCTAAAGTTTGAAAAATTTCCTTGGAAAAATTGAGGGTTACATGGAGCCCACACGAATTTGAAATCAGTAGTACTTTTACTCAAAATTTTCACAAAGAATTTTAAAAAAAAATTACTTCATGCAAGTTATTTTTTATTATTTCTCCACATAGAAAAATCAAGTTTAAATAGAAAATCTTGTATTTTGAGCTTGTAGATGATTATAGATTAATTGGTAAAGCATATATTATAATTCACTTGCTAAAAATAAGTCAAGAGTTCAAACCTCTAAAATTTTCCTTTTAGTCATAGTTTTGTCACATTCGTCATTGAATAGTTTGTACGACAACATTTTTTTCGACAAATCATTATTTTTTCAAAAGGTGGCCATGTGACCAGACAATTTATAAGTTTTTTAACATTATGAACACACTGGAATGGTTAATTTTTTATTATGAAGTGTCTTTATATTATTTTTACAATAAATGTATTAAAACTAATGTATAAAGGTGCATTTTCAGTGGAAATTGACACCTTTAAATATGAAAAGTTTAAAATCTCATGTTTGTGATATCAAAGAATGTATTGTCCTTTATAGGTCCATTAGGGTCCTTGTGATTGATAAAGCCTAAATGTTACACTAGAGGTTGGAGGATCCATTACAGGCTAGGGGACTACTACCCTTTTCTAGTTAGTTGTTCGTTTGGATTTTTGGTTCAATGCTTGAATGGCAATTTTGGTAACAATAGTTTGATTATTTTAGTTCTACTTTTGACTTTTGTCATTGCTATTTATGACATGGGGTAGGCAATGATAGTTGATTTTGATTCTCTTGGTATATAGCTTCTCACCTCTCACTTGATAGGGGAAAAGATATAACATTAATTAGTCTTCAATCAGTCATCGGTGACAGTAAAAGTTGATAGGGATTGCTAGCACCAACAATATTGAGTAAAGGTCATCAAAATTTATTGGACATTAGGAATATGTGTCATACACAACATATACAGGTTGGTCACTTTGATAGGCTTTTGGGTGGAGCTTTATGTGGATTGATGTAGTTGGACAAGCCTTGATCGTGTTCTACTATAGTACGATATGATAATCATGGAGGATGAGCAGGCCTTGATCATGTTCAACAACATTTTATGCCACAACTCGCAAGGTAGGATTTTATATGGAGTGGTATCAATTTTAGTTAGTACTAGGATGTATACTACACCGGTTACAGTTACTTCAAAGTTTCTTTGATGACTTTAGAGTCATTGCTCCAAGTTCTTTCATATTCCATACCCATTTGTATCAAGGGGGAGTTTATTGGGTTGTATGATCTAAAATAACTTTATTTATTTACTTTTTTGTTAGTAGGTTAATAATAAATTATTAGTAAATAATTTAGTAAGTTAGTTGTCTTATGGGGTAAATTCGTAAGTTAGTTGATCTAGTTGTAACTTTTTGTGAAAGCTTTATAAGCTTTCACCTGCATTGTAAATGATAAACTCGATATAATACAAAGTTATATTTTTTGTGTAAAATACTTTATTCAAGATGTAAATTACACGTGCTTCCTAGGCCAACATCAAAGAGCACTCATACATACACAATTCACAATTCACTAATGAATCTTGAAAATAAGTGTTTTGTAGAAAGGATTCAACTTATAACAACACCCTGAAGGATAACCACCTATCTTAGGAAGCTCAAATGGCATTCATCACAACTATGAATTGCATAAACTCTAAGAGACACAGACTATAACCTACACAAGATTAAATTTTCTACATAAAGGTGCACCAAATTGGACATAAATCAGGGATAGGCTTTAATTATCACAAGCTTACATCAATAATTCATCAATTTTACACAACCACCATCATATGAGAAGTTAAAATCAATTTCTTTATTGCTCGAGAAGGTGTTTACAAGTCTAAAATTTAGCAGGGCTGAGCCACAACCAGTCAGAGGTATATTTAATTACTTAAAAAAATTAAGTACATATAATAAAAGGAGCCTTTAGTGAGGGGACTAACATACAAGCTTGTCATTGATGCCCTCATTAAGTCTGAAAACTAAAAAATAACTGAAGTTTAACATCAATAGACATCTTTTTATATCCTCCAACATATTAACACTTGCTTGAAGGTCTCCAAGTTGGGAGGAGGGTGTAGAAGTCCTTGTTAGAGTCTTGAAGTTGTCAAAGATCAAGAATAGTTGACTTATTTTGGAGGAGAGTTATCTCTTAGATTTTAAAAATTGACTTAGCCTTCAACCAACTCCTCCAATCTTGCATGTTAAATCTCCACCTTGTGAGGGGGCATAAAAGTCCTTGTTTGATTCGACTTTTCCTCCTTGATTTTGGTGTAGACGGAAGAGATGGACTTCTTGAGATGCTTGAAGACTCCTTTCAACTTTGAATCTTTATTGGAACTACCCTTGATTTCTCATAACTCCTCATAATGTTATAGAACTGGAGTAGTAGTCTTCTTGAGGTTGTTGAGGTCTTCTATTGAATGACAATTATGATGGTGCATTGATAATGCACAATTTCAGCTCCTCTTTCGATGATCTTCTTGACTATGTTCACCCTCTTATCTTGCATTGAAATTTCCTTGAGGATTCTTTAATGCTTGCAAAACTCCAAGTAAAAATTTGATCATGAAACATATACCTGATATCAACTACTTTGAGGCATCTCACAATGTCCTTCATAATCAATGATGGAAATACTAGTGACTAAAAAAGGTCAACACAAACAATGAAATTGTTACGAATCTTGGAAGAATGAAATATGTCGTGTTCATGTATTAAGAATATATTCCATATTAAATACGTGATAGATGATCAAATAAAGTACAACATACATATATATATTATAAATTTAAATTCAACAATATTGATGCACATTTTAACTTCCAACAATTAAAAATAAAAAAAGATGGAAAGGGATCAAATGACCCATTTAATTAAAGCGGGCAAGGAAAAGTAATTCCATGACCTTAGAGTGTCAATAATTTATCAACACTGTCAAAAGAAGTGTTGTTTCACTATACAATTGTCATGTAAATCTTTATTGGATATAGGTCACAACCCACTACCAAGTCCTGTGTCAATTGCTAGGTCACTCTTGTACATGTTGACAATGATCAAAAATCATGTTGATGTGAGTGACTGGATCTTTTAGAAGAGATCGCCATTAACACTTTTAATTGTGCATTTGATTTATTTTATGTGTTCTAGCCTATCTTGTCTGCGAGCCAATTGCCTGCACAAGTCTATGTTACTTATTCTATGCTTGAACTATTGGTCACTGGAATATTCACTAAATACATGCACTTTTGTGCCTTGCACACTCCAAGTGTTTTCCTTGCATTTTTGCTAATAAAATATTTATTCTCTGTGTGTTTATTTTGTTTATGTGCATCTGTGTATTCTGAATATTCTAGTGATGTGTATACATTCTATCCATAGTTATATCTTTGTTTATCAGGACAGTTGAATGTCAATATGCGGTCTACTTTATATACATCTTTGTGTTTTTGGGCCCACAAACTTAATTTTAAGTGGCAGTTTATATTTTTTTGGAACCATGATTTACATTTGTTATTTGGCTGTAATCTAATAGATAAACACACTCTTTGTTAAATATTTATGTTTTGTTAATTTGGTGATATTAAATCAAATACTTAAACCTTATGGAGGCCTTCAAAACCTAAGTCCTTTAAACTTTTGTTTGATCATTTTAAAGCACATCGTAGCATGAGAACGAGGTGGACCTTAATGCCCACCCTTACTCTCCAAAGTTAAAAAAAATCCCTTTTACATGAAACCAAAATTATAGCTCAACTTTGTATATATATATATATATATATACACTAAACATAGGCATTGAACTTAGACATTGTTTGGTCCTTGGAGTGGGCAAGGTGACTCTGGGAGGGCTCCCTTCTTTAATCTAACAATAATATCTTTTCTTTTTTTTTAAAAACTTTGGATGATCATTAACAGCGATAAGGTGTTTGAAATTCTTTTAGTTGTTTTAATTTTTGTGAGAGACCAAAACCTTCTAGAAGCACTTTGAAAATTCCAATAAACTAGTGGTATTATATTTATTGTTTTCACATAATTTTATTAAGAAGAAGTAAGTTATATTTTTTAATTATTTGATTATTAGTATTTAATAAAATTGTAAGATTAATTGGTTAATCTATTGTGAAATTTGAGTAAATTTTTGTAAGTTCAATTTTCTACATGATCAATTATTAAAAGGAAACAAAATATTTGCAATATTATATTTTAGAACATCTCGATTTAAAATTTCATATATCAATATGTGCACACACTTTGTATACAAATATAAAAAGAAAAAAATTGTTTTTAAGTCATGACCAAGGAAAACATCAACACACTTTTGTATAGAAACATTATATATATATATGGTCATGACCAAATAAAACACCAACACATTTTGTATACATATATAGAAAAGAAAAATATTTTTTTAAATCATGTCTAAGCAAAATACCAATTAAATGTCTCATGATCAAGATTAAAAGTAAATCAAATGTTACCAACATAATTGTAATGTGTCAATGGAAAACTATACTTCCAAGGTTACTTTATCAAATTATAATTGATTTCTTGTCATGTAACTCCCTGAGTAATGTCATGTGGGTTCTTGCCAAAGTGTAAATATTTGTAATCTTGATTTATTTTATAAAAAATATTTTAATTATAAAGAAAATGTTATATTCTAATATATAATAGATTAAAAAATAGAAACATGTGTTTTATTTAAAATCATAACAAATTTGATAAAGAGAAAAAGAACATAAAAAAAATCACTGATGAGGTCCAAAGATAATTTTAGATGGGAAGTTTGACAAGAGTAGAACACTGAGAAAACCAAGATATTTATACATCTATAAATATGTTTTCACTATTAACCTTCACAATAAAAAATCAATGGTATCGAAACTTCTATATTTCTAACAAATTAGTATCAAAGTATATTCTTTTTGAATTTATTACTAATTACTTTATATTAGAACCAGTTCATCTTCTAAACTAATTTATATTCATTACAGAGAAACTTCACCGATGTTTATACTTTTAATGACATATATACTTAATTTACTTTTGTTACTTAAAATATAACTATTTTTAAAAACTTTTCATCACCAAAATATTAGATAAATAAATATCCTTCCACTTGAAATTAAGATTATGGCTTCAAATTTAATCCCTGTTTGGGCCCAAAATATATGCTACTATAATTAGGTGAAAGGGGTTGGCAATTGTTTAGGTGCGTGTCAATCATATTTTTCTCCAATTCAGAGAATGTGAGCTAAAAATTAAAAAAACTGTGATGATAAGATTTTATCCAACACGTGTTTGTTTGATGTTACCCCTTGAAAATGGTTGTGAAAAGACATGAGAAAATGGTGAGGCAGTGCAGCATCTGCCAGTTTGGGAATTGAGAGCCACAGAAATTATTGCAGAAGATTAGTTGGGAAGCAGAGCCTTCGCCATTTCCATTACGTAACCCACCAAAAAGGGAATATATTTCAATTGAAGGCCCATCGTAACTCATTAAATGATTTACGATTGAAAAAATAAAATAAAATTTAATCCAATTAAATTCCATGACGTAAAGAATAAATGAAAATCCTCTCCATATATATATAAGGATTACCATTTTAATATTTCAATCAACAAGGTAAAATGATAAATAATGTTTTCATTCCATGTTAAGGTGGAGTTGAAGGGGAAGTGGTGGGATCCTATAATAATTTAATGTTTGCCCCTTTCTATTTCTACCCTTAGATCAATAAAATTAGGGTGGTTGATCAACTAACCCTAAAAGAATCCTAAAAAAATTAATTAAAAAGAAGGGTTTGCAATAACATTCATTATAATCTAATTTTTCTTTTGTGATATTTATTTTTCTTCCTTTTTACTTTTTATTTGTAAGCGAGCGATGAAAGAGATGTTTAAGCTTCAGTGGCCTCTAGTTTTCAAAAAAAAAAAAAATGTTTTAGTATGAGGAGCAGGTAATAATAATTTAAAGAATCTCTAAAAAGTGGTTTAAATATTTTTCTATTAATTCTTCTCTACTCTAAATTTGAAGTTGTCTATGTATTTAAAAGTATAGATTGACATCTTTTTTTTAACTAATTTAAGATATATATGTGCCTACAATAGATTGTAGGTTGTCTATATAACTACACAAAGTAATCAAAACATGTGTGTGTGGGGCGAGGGGACGGGAGAGAGAGAAGGCGGGTGGGGGATGAAAAGGCGGGGGGTAGGTTGGGGCATAGCTAATTAAAGAATATCATGAAGACATATAACAAAAGGGTAGCATTTGTTTATTATTGTTTTTTTTATAGATAATGTCGTAGTTGTTCATGGTGAATTATATATGATGGTATGTGGTGGTTGACCATTGTACCACTTTCATGGGATTGCACCCTAGTCGCCTACCCTTTTCTAATAAGGAGACAACCTTGCCACCATTCCACCAATGGTGAGATTACGACCCCTAGTCATGTCCCAAAATAAACATTGCCCCTCTCCTTTCACACGGGATGAGTTGTGGCTTTGTTGTGCCCATGTTTATATATATATATATATATATATATATATATATATATATATATATATATGTTTTAAATTATAATTTCTCTTTAAATCACTTGTGTGTGTATATTTTGTCTGATATATAAATACACAAGGAAATCTAAATATTATTCTTAAAGATAATTTCCTTTACCCAAATCATTTTGTATGAATGAAGTTCTCTTCATATGTAAATTTAAATATTACATACAAGAGTATTTTAACTTGTCTAAATCAAGATTTATTTGGGTTTAAATACTACACACAAGGGGTAATTTCATCTACCTAAACCAGGTTTGTCCAAAATGCAGGTAATTAGGTTGTAATTTATTTCTTTTTTTTTTCTACCCCAATCAAGGCTAGTGTAGGTTTAACTAGAGGCCCTTATATCCATATGTATTTATTTATGTATTTTTATTTTTCTTCTAATCTTTAATAGTAATTATAGAGTTCTAATTGCTTTGCTTACCTCCACAAAGAATTCAACTGGAAGTGGCAGTGCTTCACTTGAAAGAGAATTCACAGCTACAACTTGTGAGGAGTTTGAAACACATGATTTTCTACAATCTGAATTATAATTTCCATAATAAACTTCTAAAATAGGCTAAAACTAGTTCAATATACATTCTTCCATTTCTAATTTAAAATTTTGTGTTTGTAGTTTTTTTATTCAATAACAAATTTACAAGTGAGCTTATATAACATAACTAAATTACAATGTAAACTAAAAATGTATCATGGACTGCAACAGTATATATATCCTATTTAACAATGTAAATTATTTTCAACACGATTACAATCTTCACTCACAACCATTTGTAAATGTTTACATAGGCATACAATTTATATTCAAACAATCTCTCTTCTACATATGCAAATTCTCAAAAGTATATAATCTTCACTTTACAATTTCTCACACAATCTTCATTCTACGATTTCTCATAATATTAGTGGTTATAAATATCATTATGATTTATTCAATTATACTCACAATGTTTTTGGATATAAATATCATAATAATTTATTCAATAACGTTATAATTGTGTACTTTATTCCAATACCTATTCAATTATACTCATAACATTATTGCATATAAATATCATAATAATTTATTCAACAACATTCTAACAATACATTTTATTCCAACACTCAAAACTTTGCAATTAACCTCCACTCCTTTTAAGTTCAATATCATTTTTTTTTTACATCCACAACATTTTTTTGATAATTTAATTTGTTTTAATAATATCAAAAATTACCAAAGTAACAACTTACAAATACACCACGAATTTAGCTTTTTTAAAAAGTTAACTTTCTAATCTCACACTTTGAAAAATTAACCTATGCATGCTTTCTAAAAAGAACATGCATTATTTTAGCATGTTCACGAAATTTGAATGCAAGATTACCAACTAAACATACTTTCTAAAATGAACTTGCACACAATATGCATGCTCTTGTTAATTGATGACAATTACTAAAAATACAAAGTCTCCTTGCCAATTAACACACTTGCTAAATTGATTATTTATTTTCGTATTATTTGATAATAATATTTGTTAACCCATAAAAACTCAGATTTTACATCATATCTTCCATTCTTCTAGTCATGACTCTTGTATTTGAGTTCACACATAAATTTTCCACCCAATCTGTAGCTCTATTACCTTAACTATATATATGCTTAATTTTTGTTTCTTTTAGCCAGTTTAGGGGGTTCTTACCTTTATGAATGAGACTTTGAATCTACCAGTTCCATGTTTTCTTCTCTTGAATTGCTTCGATCAAGATAATGGAGTCTCCCTCAATGATTAGCTTATTAACCCTATTTTTGATAGCCATTTTTAATCCCAAAATTAGCCCTTCGATTCTACTACATTATTAGTCTTTATACCTGTGTAAAGACTCTCGAAAGCCTATAATTCCCCTTTGTAATTTCTTATGATTACTCATGCTTCTGATTCTCTTGGGTTTGATTTAGAAACTCCATAAAAATTTAACTTATACCAACCCTTTGGCAAAAGCTCCCAACCATAACTATTTCTATTTGCTTTATTAATCCTTTTGTTTGATGCTTTCATCTTATCATAATGTCTTCTTGGAGAGGAGGGTGGAGGGACGTGGGGCGAGGGGAAAATTACGAAGAATATTCAACTCACTCGGATTAACCTCTTTATTCTTTTGCCTTTCTAAAATAGAAAGATAATTAGTTATATTCATTTTGATTTCTCTCGAGAGTTTCTCCTAAGTTCTATGAACATGGTGTTCATTAAAAATTCTTGCATTTAATTCTAATTACACTTTCCAAATGATAATACTAGGATCCATATTCCATAGATCTTTACATAGGTTCAAATTAATGTTGATCAAATTTGACTCCAAGTCAAATTGGTCACCCCCTATAAATTCAAACTTGTCATATGGTCTTTCATACTCTATATGGTCTCTAGAGTCTTCATCTAACCTTGTTAGCATGGTTTGAGGTTAGTTTGGAGAAGTTAAGGTAAAATCATGTTATAGTGATATAGTGGTTTAGGTATGTCTTGAGGAAATAAGTCATGGTCAAGTTATGTCATATATGATTAGGTGTTTTTTAATGCTATTTTATGCCTTAAACATATTCTAAAAACATTTCATAAAGTTTTGAAGTGTTTAAGGTTCACTTGTAGTCTTGGAGGTGTTAAAAATGCATGAAAAATCAAGTTTTTGGATAACTCTAATGTGTGTCCAAGTTCTCTAAGTGATAAATTAGTATAATACACATTTCAAGGAGATTTTATTAGTTACACAACTACCACACCTGCCAACAACTTATATTATTGAATTTTAATGCCATATTGAGGAGTTAGAAAAAGTTGTACGAACTTTTGGCAGTCACTTGCAAGTGAAAAAAACTTCAAAGTGTCCTTTAATATCATACATGTTATGAAAAATCTTGGTAGAAATTTTTAAACTCCATAGTTACAGAAAACCACTTCTCTCTTTCATCACTTTATTCACAAACTAGTGAAGGTAAATTTCAATTAGATGGTACAGGTCATATAGGTAGAGTTGGAGGTTTATATTTTGGAAAAATCTTGGGACCCATATGGAATTTAAATTTTTTTCATTGGTCATTGTATTTGTACTCTTATCTTTATGAATAATTGCTGAGAAGCCATACTACTTTTTAAGAACTTAAAACCCCACAGGTTGAGTTTGGAGCAACTCTAGTGAAAATTGTGAATTATTGGCTACATGAAACTAGTTATAATGAGTTATAATATGCCTTTATATTCCTCATACACATTCATTCATCTTATTTTCATGTGTGGATGGTTCTTTGGCAAGCAAAGTGGTTCTTGTGCACAGTTTGAAGTGACTGGAAGTTTTTATGTGTTTCTGAGTTATCTAGGTGGTTTGATACATTCAAGTGTTTCTTTATTGACATATAATATATTATAATTCCATAAATTTCCTTCTAAACAATCACATATTCCATACAAATCTCAAGTGGTCACTTCCTTCATTCACCATCTTGGACTATGTTTTCTGTGTTTGCATTTAGCAGGGTATTTTGATGAGTTTTATATGTTTTTAAAGAGTTTGAGAGATATGAATTAATTTTAATATGTTGATAAAATGGTGATAATGGTCTTTTAGTCCTAGTGACCATGTTGCAATCTCCAAGGATTCAAAATTTCCAAGGTTGCTAAACAATCACCTACAGACCTGTAGGTCTATCACTCTAAGAAGAATACATGTTTTCAAGGTGTTTTAAAGTTTATATATACATGAAAACAAGATGATGGTTCAGTATGAAAAGATTCATAGACATGAAAAGAGATCCAAGGCATCTGAAGGTCAAAATTGAGTTGAGGATAAGCTAATGGACCTAAAAGATGCATCTTATAGGATTGTGACTTGGTAGCCATTGAAGCCAAAGTGATAAGATGTCTTGAGAGAAGTTTATGGTTGGGTAATGTAGTAATAAATACCCTAAAATAGGTTTGGATACTGTTATAATATCATAATGTGTTGAGGAAGCCAATTCTAAAACCACACACCTAGCCATACCTAGTAGCTAGTCACCTTCAGGACTATAATTATGTTGATAGTAAGTATAGAGGTTACAAGTTATTGAAAGGATTAATTAGAATTTAAATTAAATAATAAAATACCAATAAAAAGTTTTGAATACTTTGAATAGGTCATATCAAGTTTAAGGAGGTTAACATGAAGCTCCATACACAATCAAACTCCTAAGTGAGACCTACAGGAGTGTGTGTGGATAGTGAAACATAGAGGTGGTTGAAGGTATTTTGAGACACTCTATAGACTAGTAATGAATGGAAAAGAGACCTATAATGAGAAATAACCTCTTATAGATATCATAATGTGGTTGAAAAGGCAAACTCAAACTATTACACAATCAAATTACCCTAAGACAATCACTTTTAGTCACTTACATGCATGTTGAAGATTTGGCCTTAATTAGAGGTATTGATGAGATTTGGAGTCTTCAAGACAATGAAGGGGTCTTAAGACATAAAAAAAAACATGAAATATCCATTGGAAATTTTTGGAGAGTGGTCTAAATACCTAAAAGGCCTAAAACACAGTTAAACTCTAAGACACAATCAACTATCCAAAAAGAACACCTACAACTAGTTGGGAATTGGCTTTGAAAATCATGTTGATAAGGTAAAGAGGTATTTATGGATTTGATAAAGGTTTTGGGGTATCATAAATAGTATGATAAGTTTTAAAAAATTCAATGTTGAAGCAAGGCTCCTAGAAAACCCAAACTGTTGACCTTTTCCAAATAGATATACATAGACCTGTAGGTTTGTTTAGTAACTCAGGGTCCTTCAAAATATTGAGACAAAAATGTTTATGTGAATATTTTAAATATGGAAAGGATATCATGGTTCTTAATCCATTGATAAAAAAGAGTCTAAATAGGGGAGTATAGAGTTTGAGGAGAAAAGAACCAAATAAGGATCACATTCTTAATATGCACATAGCACTGTAGGTATGTTTGAGTGACTTAAGGTCTCTCAAAATATTGAATAGTGGTGTGTGATTATCTAAAGTTATATGGTAATTTATGGTTATGATTGAAGACAAATATAGTTATAATCTTGAAAACAAAGACTAAACATGGGTCACAAAGGGTAACTACCTATAACCTACCTACTCTTGAGAGGTCTAGTTTTGCTTAAAGGGAACTGCATAAAGATTGAGGGAGGATAAGTGTTTGAACATGATTTTAGAGTGATGAAATGGTCCATAAAAATATTAAACTCAATCAAAAATGAAATAAATTAGACCACCCTATTCAGACCCTGCACAATCTTAAGTTCATATTCAAGCTTACACAAGGTAGTCAGTCCTAAGAGGATGCCAATTGGGAGTAAGTTAAGAATTAGAGAGACTTGTATAGTCATTTCATGATGTTCTAGATCTTGATAGTGAGTGAAAAAGGTGAAAATAATTAGTTAGGGTCTCTTAGTTAGATTGGCATAAGAATCCTAGGCTTGAACCAATGAGACATAGTAGAAGTTTGATGAAGGAAGGTGGTTGGAAATTCATTGAAAGAGGTCAATATGAACCCTAGGCTTGAACCAATGAGACATAGTATAAGTTTGATGAAGGAAGGTGGTTGGAAATTCATTTAAAGAGGTCAATATGAACATCATAGACCTCATTTAGGTCATTTGGGGTCAAATTAAACTCAAACAACTCTCACAGAACCCAATTTGTTCCCAGACCTCATAAAATTCTTAGTTTCAACTCGAGAGGCTAGTTTGAATTGTTTTTTTATGGAACACACATGTTGCATGGGACCTGACCTTTTAGGGTATGTTAAATAACTTAGTGTACTTCAGATTTGTGGAATTGATTTGTGGTTTCATGCATTGAGGTTTATGAACCATCTTTAAGAACCCAAAGCACTTTCAGGTTGCCTAGGAGAGCCATAAGGACCCAATGAGAGAGAAATCCATTTTCATGCCTCCAAATGGATCATAAAAAATTCTAAACTAGACATAAAATTTTCAAGACTCCCTTGATCATAAGCCCATGTAATTGGTTGATATAGTATTGTACGAAACTGTATGGATTAGAGCTAAAAAGACTAATTTTTGATATTTTGTAGGTTCGTATAGTAAGTCAAAAATTCAAATTTGGTATGGAGGTAGGGGAGGATGTTGTATAAATAAATCAAACACTAGTTTGGTTTTTGGAACATGTGGAGATCCTATAGAATCATTTTTCACTCTCTTGGTAGGGAGGACTAATTGAGGCCTAGTTAGGAGAGAGAAAGGGCAAAAGGAGATAACTCTACTCACTCTCAGAGCATGAAATTAAACTGGGAGATGTAAAGCCATACTGGGTACTATAATATGTCCTCATATTTTAAACATCATCTATATTTTAATCTACACAAAGAGATTTGCATCATTTTAGGGCTACAAAGTATGAGGCATATTTAAGGCTTTTGGTAAAAAAAATTGTTGGGGATACTTTAGGGCCTCAAAATGAAATTTTTAAGGTCTAATATGATATGAATAGGCCATCCATGAATTCTAGATGAGCTGAAGAATAAGAAACCTAGTTTTGACACTTGTGTGCAAAATAGCCTTAAGAGATGAAGATTCCTCTAAATACCTTGCAAGAGAAAGAGGTGATGTGTCAAACATAACATATTTAGGTCAGTTGAGAGGTGTCAAGATTATAGAAAAGAGGTAGGAGAAAATAATCTGACTATCAATAAGGTCACTTATCTTTTAACATGTCAAGAAGAAGAGAAGTTCCAAGAAGCTAGTAAAGGTGTCAAGTAAGCATTTCAAATCCCACACCACTTGGAGGTTTAGAAAATATTCAAAGGATATGAACATGTATTATAAGACCTATTGAGGTAGTTACATAACTCCCCTCCTAGTTGTAACTCACATGACAATTGTCTACCTTCTCTCTCCTACACCCTTTTTCTTTTCTCTCTCACATTCTCTATATATTGAGCCACTTTTGGCTAATTTTTTATCCTCCACCTAAGTATTGTGAAGCCAATATAATTTTTAACCTTTTAGGAATAAATATTTATTTGGTTTACCTTTTCCATGAGTTGTTTCAATGTGTTTTTTAACTAGTTGATCTTACTAAGTGATATATTCTATTCCTTGGCATGTTGTCCTTGTTTGCATTCATATTCAGCTTTGAAAGTCTATTAAAAGTCTCTTGAAGTGTTCTAATGAATTATTTAATGAGTTTTAGTGAGTTATCTTTCCACTATTGTAATGTTATAACCTTGTGTTTAGTCCTCCTAGCTTAAGTTTGCTTCACAAACCTCCACGAGAAATACTAATGCAAGGGGCAGATTTGGATTATTGTATGTGAAGGTTAGACTTTTGTTTGAAGTGTAATTATAATTGGTTGGAATTGGTTAGGTTATAATTGGTGCATCACCTCATTATGATAGGTTTATTTTATGTTTTCTCTCCCCCTTTTTTAATCTAAATGAGCTTGTAGAATAAGTGATGAGCTTCAATAAACAAATCAAAGGAGCTAGCCCTTCAATCTAGAGGTTTACCCCTGATATTGGTAACCCACAAGCCTAGGGGTAATCCCATGTTCCAATCAATTTGGAGAAGGCTTGAACTACCTCTCCAAGGGTACAAAATTGAGTGACAATGATTGGTACCACACTCCCATGTTTAAAGCTACATTCAGAGGGACTTACTTAACACCCAACTAATGTTGAAAGAATTTAAGAATTAATGCCATATCTTAGATGCATAATCACAAGATAAGAGCAAGTGATTCAAATCTTATGTGATATTAAAATAAATAACACACCTTGTGGGACCTAAGTATTCTTTCTTCTTAAGATGTTCCCCTATTAAAATATTCCTATGAATAGCCAACCATAAAAAAACTTTGGCTTTCAACCATGAATTAGACACCCATATCTTCTCCCAATGACAATCCTCAATGTCAGGGTTAAAGTTGGAAATGTGTTGAAAACATATTTGACCATGTAAAGACCTAAATCTTTAAAGTTACATAAAATAATATATTTATTAGGATTTAAAGAATACAAAAGCCTTCAAAGAGATTTTTTACTTCCTTGTGAGCCTCATTTTGGGAGCCATCTTGATTTTGAAATAAATTCTAACTTATAGTAATATATCCTTGTGAGATACTTTCTACCCAGTTGTCCTTGACCTTGTGTTCCCACAAATCTTTGCTTTCCCTGATAATTCTTATAAGTTCCTCCTTCATTTGAAGTGGGTGTTCACAAATCCATGAATCTTCCTAGAAGTCTGTAGTTTCCCCATTTTTCAATTTTATGAACATCTTTTTAAGTAAGAAATTTGTTGCCTCCTTGATGCTATTCCAACTTTTTTATCCTCGAGGAAAGTTTTTTGTAGTGAAGATTCTTTTAGGATTTCCACTATCAAGATATTTCTCCCTTAGTATATTGCTCCAATGTTTAGAGATACTTATGCCAAGTCTCCAATATATTTTAGTATTAAGTGATATATTTAACATTTTGATATTTCTTATGATTGCACATCCTAGACAAGGTTGATTATAAAGTGTCTTCCCGGCCACTAGGGGAAATTTGAAATTCTCACCTATTCCTTTCCAGAAAAATATTCTAAGAGTTTTATAAATTTATTTGATGATTCTTTAGGTGCAACCATTAGATAAAGCCTTTATGTAGGTGTGGCTTGAATGAAAACTTTGATAAGAGTTATTCTACCTTCTAAGGACAAGGATTTACCTTGAAATAGTTATCAAAATGCTTCAGCCAATATATCTCCAATGGTTGATTACCATAGCTATTGATGCTTCAACATATACTCAGAGAAAATTAATTGATAAAATATTTTTTATAAACATAATGAGATATGAAAAGTATTAAAAAAACATGTAAATCATAAATAATCATGTATATTACAAATAATATCACTTGCTTATATAGGCAAGGTAAAACAATATACAAGTTAAACTAGGCAATGTGGGACAAAACCGCACATAAGATAAAACTAGGTAAACACAAATACCTAGAGCCTAGCAAGCATGAGTAAGATACTCTAACACCCCCCCTCAAGTGAAGATAGGGGATAATAATAGATGATGCAATGTGAAGTCATGCATCCGTATGGACATCAATCCATCATGCTGGAGTACATGGATGTTGAGTCATTGTAGCCACCAAGTCAAAGTAGGAATGGTGCTAAATATGAGGATCACTGAACATAAACACTATACTCAAAAGTACTAGATAGAATGATGAACATGAGGAAACATAGCTTGAACACCCTCCAACATGATGGTGAGAAGTGAACACAAATATTGGTGGGGTTGTCACACTGGTGTCACTATAAGAATCACTAACAAGGCCATGAATTCAAGTAATAATCCTCATATGGGTTTTGATAAATAATGTGCTTGAATAAGATACCCATGTATAAAGGATTAATCCAAAAAACACCCAAAAGTGCAACATATAACTAACTCTCATAAAGTAGAGAAAAGAGAGAAAACTTGTAGGAAACTATCCCCCCGCCCCTTGCCCCCCCCAAAAGAGAGAAAAGAAGAAGAGAGAGATAGAAAGCCCCCCAAAGATGATGCTAAATAAGTCCACACTCCAACTACTCATAATTCAAGAAATAAATCAATCTTCATGAGTGGTCTGAATCCACTACTCGATCACAAAAATAATAGAAATTGGGCTTCACTAGAATAACTTTAATCAATAAGACTGCTAGTGGTGATGAAAGTACAAATGAGTACAACATGTGCAAGGATATCTCAACACTAAGAATTATAATGTACATCACACCCCCCATACTATTGAATGGATGAAGTGGAGAAATAAAAGTTTGCATGAGTGGTCCTATTCCACTACTCAAACATTGAACAAGCTAACATCAGAATAGATCCAAACAAGGAGATTGTCAACTATTGAAAAAAGGCATAATAAATATAGATAAATATCTTAAAGATGATGGCCCATGGTGGTGATGGAAAAGATAAGCAACTGACGAAGTGAAAAAATGCTCAGAATAGAGCACATAAATGCATGAAGGTAGATAAAGCTGAATCAATAACCTCCCCATGGCACTTTATAAATTAGTGAAAGTATAATATAACCCATTCAAAAAAAAATCAGATGGAAACAAAGAAGACACTAGGCTTCACAAGAATAGTTCCAAATTAGGAGATTGTCACCCTATCAAATAAGCCATCAAGAGAGATGATCCAAAAAGAAGGGAGTGAAAAAGTGTCCCCATAGAAGAAGGCGATGGGCTAATAAAGGGGCCTTTAGGAGACATGACATAAATACTAGTGTGTCAAAGTAATAATGCATGTCGTAGAATGATATAAGAGTGTGGAAAATGGCAAAAAGAGCCATGATGTATACAAAAACACTAAAAAAAGATCAACAGCTAAAAAAAATAACATGCAAAGCACAGACAAAAAAGGACATCAGGCTCAGCCAAAAATGCATATGAAATAGTGCATATGAAGTATAATGTAGGGCACATAGCACATGAAACTCCATAGTAGTGATAATGCACACTCAAGAATATGATGTAGGACTCTGCCAAAAATGCATCCATGAGTGCAACAAATGATGACAATGCAATCTAGAAGATTCAAGAATGAAGTTTATATTTCCTGTGAGGGGGTCTGATCTCCTACCAGATCGGACCTCACCCTCCGATATCTAAAAAATGAAATAGATAAAGTACATTCAAAACAAGCAATTTTCCCTCAAAAAATACTCACAACATAGAAAATGCATCACCACTAAAATGTCACCACAAACTATAAGAATGGCAACACATCTAATGTGAAAAGACCTCCCAAAATGTGGCACTTTATATTTTAGTAAGGTTTACAATGTAAATAGAACCAATGTGTGGGAAATTGAAAAACATGAACTTCTTGGAAAAAATGGTACTTGATTTTGAGCTATAGATCAAAAATTATTAAACAATTACATTCCTGTCAATAAGGCCCACTTAATAAAAATTTGCAATAAATTTTAAAAAAAGGGTATTGTGTCTAAGGAAAACCTAGCTTTCCAACCACTTTTTGGAACTGGCACAAAACTATAAATCTCTTCAAATTGACATAAGTCAAAACAAGTCCATGAAATGACATCTAAGCTTGTGCAAGTGAACTACACTTCCTCTTAAGGGAAAAAATAGAGCTATTTAACATGAATAATGAATATACAAATATGTTTAAGAGGAGAAGTGAGTGGATTATAGGTGTCTTGTGATTCTAAGGTGTCTTAACCCTAAGTAAGCACTCTTAAAATAAGAAAAATTACAGGTGAAGAAAATGAAAAGGAAGCATAAGTGTAAAATGGAATGTCAAAGATTCAATTTCCAACTCTAATTTCCAATGAAAAGCACCACTCAATAGAATAAGCCAAAAAACAATATTTCTCCACCTTTCATAAGTTCCTTCCAATGCAATCCAATGCTTGAAAAAGAGACACAAAGGTGTAGAGAAGAAACATTTATGCAGTCTAGGATTCCAATGCTTTGTTATACACTGCACATTGAGATGTTGAAAAGGTAGATCTATAAAAATATTTCCCAGCACTTAAGGATATCTTCTACTCTTTGTAAATCTTACATATCCAAATAAGGATGCTCCTCTTCACTAGAAACACCTTGTTAAAAAAAATTTGAAATGCTATCAATGGAAAAAGGGTGTGAGATCTCACTTAGTGCCTCATAAAGAAATGTAGATCTAAAAAAAACTTGCAAGATGGTTTCAAAATAAGGAAATTTCAATGCCTCCTTAGTGCCTCAAATCAAAGTTCTTCAAACCAACACCTCTAAGCTCTACTTTTCTCATTTAAGTGCTCCTCTCTAGTAACACAGATCAGATAAATTCCTCAATTTTCTCTTGGGCACAACCAATGCAGATATACAAAGGAGAAAAGGAAAAAAAGATGTTGACTCTACCACCTATCCACATCCAAATATAATTTGATGCCTACACAACCTATCCTTATGCCTCTGTAGGCTTTATCTCTCCCATGCTACCGGCCATTCCATGACCCACCACCTATAGGTGTCAAATGATAGGCCATTGATGGCATTGCATATTTGTAAGTGTTAAATAATAGGTCGCTCTTGTGATTCACTTTAAATTACAATTGCTTTGATCGAATGGTATGATATAAAGGGATACTGGTCTGGATCTGATACACTTCTCTCTAGAGAGAATCTTATGATTATTTATACAAGATTTGACAACTCCTCTATATAAGTCCAGAACATGGCCATCCCTAAAAACACATCTGATCCATATTTAAGGGAATGGGTGAATTTATCTCAAAATCTAATTATGGTTCCCAAAAATGGAATTAATGGGAGCTGTTTTAGGGATCCCACCACAAGAATGACTAGAGAAGGTGGGAGTAAGGTCATTGAGTCTACAAACTAAATAAGGATTTGGCCAATGCCAAATACAGATTGAGCCAAAAAAAATATTTCAACATGGCTTTAATAAATTAAACCCTCATGGACTCACCACCGAATCTCCAACACCACCATGGACTCACATACCCTATCTCTCAATGTGTACAAGGGTGCAAAAATATAAGATACAATTATAACAATGTTTTTGAGAAGCAAGTGCAATGGATAAAAATATAGGATTGTAGGCACAAGCTTAAATACATACAAGATACTTTACCAAAAAACTGTAAGTCAAATCAAGCTCGATCCTCTAATGCACCCCAAAGACTTAATAGAGGTGCATGACTCCTCCAAAAAATGAGCATAATAACCTAGAAAAGAGAGGCTAAGGGGTTGAGTAATGGCTACATAAAATTTGACTAATGGATCTTTAAATCATACTCTTATACCATGAAAGAATTATTAAAACTCTTCAATGAAGATCTCTCCAATGGCTCATTACCACAACTATTGATGCTTCAACATATACATAGAAGAAACCAATTGACAAAACAATTGTTAGACACACAATGAGATATGAAAATTATTAAAAAATCATGTAAATCATAAAGAAGCATGTATATTACAAAGAATATAACTTCCTTATATAGGTAAGGCAAAACAATATACAAGCTAAACTAGGCAATGTGGGACTAAACCCCACATAAGACAAAACTAGGTAAACACAAACACCTAGAGCCTAACAAACATGAGTAAGATACTCTAACATACCTTTCCAACCATTGATATTACTTATAATATTATCAACTAAGTTGTTTCACATGTTTTTTTCCCTATTCATTTAAAAAGAGGAAATCCAAGATTAAGTTTTTGGGAGGGTGGCTTTCTCCATACCCAAGATTCAACATAAAAAATTCTAGTACATAGAATTAATATTAAGGAAGATCACTTTTTATTTGCTCATGTTGATTATTTGTTCTAAGGATTTTTCATAGCTTGCCAAAAAATCTCTAATATTATAGATTTCCTAAAAATAAGTGGAGGAAAAGATCATGGTGTCATCCACTTATTGTTGATGAGTGCGAGTCATTCCTGATAAGGTAGCTTGTTTACCTCTCATTTTGGAACAATATTTCAAAGCTTTGAATATTTACCAAGAGCCTCAACCATAAGAATAAAACATTAGGGTGAGAGGGGGTCCCCTTGTCATAAACCTTTGGAGGAAGAAAAGAAGCCTTCTAGAGAACCATTGACAAGCACAAATAATGTAGGGATAACATAACAAATTTTGATCTAAATTTTCCATTTGTATCTAAATCCAAACCTCTACAGTATACCATCTATAAATATTTAGTTAAATCTACCATACACCTTAGATATATCCAACATGATAAGCATTCCTTTACTTTTTGAAATTCTTAGAGAATGTATGATCTTGTGGTTCAAGATGATACCATCTTAAATTTGTCTTCTTTTGACAAACACACCTTGTTAAACTGAGATCAGTGATGAGAGGATTATCTAGAGCCTATCATCAATAATCTTAGAGATAATTTTGTAGATGCTATTATAGAGAGAGATAGGCCTAAAATCCTCTGGGGATTTCTAGTATGATTTCGTAGGGATAAGGACAAAAATGGTAGCATTGAGATATTTTAATATATCCTTAGATTTTTTAGACTCTTGAACAACCTCTTTCATATCTTCACCAAGAACCTCCCAAAAATGTTGAAAAAATAGAGCCAAGAAGTGAATCGGTCCTAGAGATCTATCCCTTGTCATGTTAAAAAGGGCTACTTTGAATTTTTCTAAGTAAATGTTTGTCATCAACAAATAATTATCTTAATTGGTGACCAAATGAGGGGTATGATTAAGGAAGGTTTCCTATTCTTCTCTACTTGACCTATGATCTTCCTTGAGGATGTACTTTTAGAAGTCTACCAGAACCTCTTTGATTTCTTATGGATCCTCCATTGTTAAACCTTCTCTTGTGTCCAAATTCCTTATAAAGTTGTGTTTCCTCCTCATTTTTTAGGTTTGGTGGAAGAATTTCATATTCCTATCTCCCTTTTTGAGCCATTTGATCCTTGATTTATGCCTCCAATATATTTCCTCCTTCTTTAGGATCTATTTTAGCTTAGAGACAACTTCCTCTTCTTCCTCAAGGAGCTTTTCATTATTTATTCCTTCCATCTTAAATTTGTAGATACTTTCACTTCTAGATTCCAAATTAATTTCTCCTAAAAGATTTTATTAAAATATTCCTTATTATAGGATTTTAAAACAACTTTGAGACTCTTCAATTTTTTGAGAGTATTGAAACATTTTTGTACCATACCTTCTATTAGGAGTAGTCTAGTGCTTGATATCTAGGTCCTCAAACTCTGAGTGTTCCATCCACATTTTTTCAATTTTGAAATAGGATTTCTTGGGTTGGGTATCATCTTCTATCTGTAAAGTTATAGGTCAATGATCTAATCCAAAAAAACTAGGACTTCTAAGTAAAGAAGGTAATTTTTGGTCAACTAGTTCTTCGAATCAAGGAATCTTTCTAACCTTTCCATAATAATATCCTTACCTTTTATCTTATTATTCTAGGTAAACCACCCTTTAGAGGGTTTGATGTCAAAGAGATATATCTCATCTATGAATCTACAGAAAATAAAATTACTAAGATTTTATGTTATTCCTCCTTGATTTTTTGAAGCACCTAATTTATCATTAAAGCCCCCCTAACTATCCATGTAGATTTTATATCATTTCCCATTTTTAAATCCTATTTGATTCTAAAATTCTAATTTTTCTCCCTAGTTTTATGAGCCATAAATATTGACAAGATTAAATTTGAGAATAGACTTAAGGCTAACCACTTTGCATTAGAGATATTGGCTCTCTATTATGAGATTTTCTAGTTTGACTGTGAGTGGATTCCAAAGAATAATTAATCCTCCTGTTATTCCTACTACATTTACTTTTAAGCAACTTCCTATTTGAACTAATAGAAAGACCATTAATATGAGCTAAGATAATCTCAATCTTGGTTTTCTTAAGCATGAGTATATCTATGTTACTATAAGTAATAAGATGCTTCACAATTTTTTTTCTTTGGTGCATTACAACACCTTATATTTCATGAGATAATCTTCATTGAGTAGGCTTGCTTCGCTTGGTGGTTTCCAAGAGAGTATCTATATGTTTTTGGATACCTGATACTACCTCTTGCATAGTTAACTTATTTTTTTTTGGTCTCCCTATTGGTTTGGGCACAAAATATAATTTTGGATTTTGATTGGGAGTTTGAGAGATTCCTATCCTATTCCCTTTCATTTCAGATTTTAGGTCTTCTTCTTCCTCTTGATTGGCTCACTGTCTTCTTTTCTATTATGATCCATGTTGTTATAATTTTTTTTTTGAATTTTGTACCTTCATATTTATATTTATGTTTTGGTATTTCATTAATAGGTACCTAAAAGAGATTTTATAGGTCTTATAATCTTCCATTACATCTTATTTTTCCACATTTTTTTTTTGTTTTATATTGTGCTTCTAGAATACCTTCATTTTCCTCTAAAATAGTCTTAGCTAGTGCATTTACTTCATCGATTTTTCCTTGGCTTTTTTGGGTTTTATTGATGGTCTTGCTTCTATCTATATACTTATTTTTTGGATTTTTAAAACCATCATCATCCTTTTTAGCCATTTCGAATGTGTTATGCTGATCTCCTACTTTTTGTACCATAGGACAATCCCTGATGAGGTTCCCATATTTGTGGCATTATCTAAATCTAAAGGGTATGATTTCATAATCCAAACCTTGGGTCCATTATATTTCTCCTACTCTCAACATTATGCTTTTCAATAGAGGCTTAGATAAATCTTATTCAACATAGATTCTAACATAATTATAGAGGCCTTTTCCATGATATAGATTTGATGTTTCCATAGACATACCTAAAATATTAACTATAGTTTTGAAGACATACCTTGACCATAATTATTGTGTTAGGGCATACATCTAGATCCAAACTGATGTTTTTGTTGGCAGCTTCTCCATTGGCTTAGATTCAGTGTGCCAATGTTTCATGAAAAACCCCACATTTATGTAAAAATACAAACCCCCCCAAAAACTCTACCATGATCTTGATAATTTGAAAACACCCCTATGAAATACCCTCTTTCACATGTTTTCAGTTCAAACTCTCCATTTTTTTCCAAACTTTTCATGTCCATACATAAAATTATTCCAAAGAGAGTTTCACTCCTAAGAATTTTCATATCAGGTTCCTTCCATGTAAGACTACTATATCAATTTTTATTTTACCTGGATCAAGCATGGCTACCAGATAATACTTAGAGGCTTATATGCATGACCTTATGGACTTGGATTCTTCTTTTGAAACTTTTTTGTTTCTTGGTACAACCATTATTGGATTGATTTCCTTCTCTAATGTCATTTTTCTCATATCAACCAACATTTGATTGAATGAGGGTTTCTTGGGGGTGGATAAATACCCCCTTATATTTATCCATTGATGAATATACCACTTGATATTGAATTTTAATAAGATCTAAATAAATAAGGGATGAATCTTTAAAACATGAGATAAACTTTCACCAAACCCTAGTAGAGTTATGAGTTTTAAATATACTCAATTGAAGCCTCATTGGATCTCATACACTTGTGACATTTTCATTCTATCTTGGTATCTATAAATTTCCCTTGTGCCAAAAGTGGTTGTTTGACTTATTTAACATACATAAAATTATCAACACAATAATGTTTTGTATCCACAACTCTATCAACACAACATGTTTTTTTTCATCCACAACGTTATCACCACAATACATTTATTTACATCCACAACATTTTAAACACATTAACACATCATTTTCAACACAAGAAAATGTAAAACAATAAAGAGATAAAGTCACTCACATCCTAACCTTATGATTTCATCAATTCACTAAGTCCTAGTCAATCCCTGATCCTAAGAGGTGATCCCCACATTTTCATAATCCAAAATAATAACAAAGTTAAAAATACAACTATAGATTTAAAAATATAAAGCAATGCATAGTCTCAATAAAATTAGGCCTTATGTACCTTGGGAAGGTGGGAAAAATTGAGATGAAATGCAAAATACATTATAAAATAACATTTCTTTTTTAATTTCTTTACCAAGATGAATAGGATAAGAAATTAGTAAGTATCCCAAAAGGTCCCCAATTTTCACTCTCAATCATAACACTCTCAACATAGTCTTGCTTTATGAAAATTCAAAAAGGGAACCGACATCCAACCTATTGGCCCTATATTCCTCCTTAAATTTATCATGAAAAGAAACCAAAAAGTATTTATATAGGCCCCAAGTTTTTCTCACATATTTTAATAAGTTATCAAACCCTTCCCAAGTATATCCATGCAATTATATCCTACAAACAATTATAGTCACATATTTCACACACAACAACAACATTTCTAGCATGTGTAATAGCCAATTACTTACCTCTAATCTTACAAATTCTGATAATTCCCTTAGCTACTTGTTCTTTGTTTTCCCAAACTCTTCAAATCCTTCTCAATTATCCCAATATTATGTTACAACAAAGAATAATGAGAAATTTCAAGTTTTCTTTTTACTTAAGAGAGGAAGACATTATTTTATGTAGACCATCCAAAAGGGACAAGTGTCCTCTATTATCTTCCCTTCAAAATTTAATTGGAAATCTCAATTCTAGAATTGTGTATTTTTGGAAGCTTTCCCCCATGGCCTAACTATCTGGTGAGGCCTCCTTTTGGGCCAATTAAAAATAGTAAAAATATTTTTTTGATACTTGAAATTTGGGTAATTATAGGAATCTTATAACTGACATAGGAAATGGGTTCCCTCTAGGCACTCATTTATCTATGGAAGATTAAATAAATGGTTGTACTAAAGTTTCCACAAACCAATTCAAAATTTGACTAAAAATACCTCAAGGTTAAGCATAGGCATAAAACTAGATAAATACATAACACATAATACGATACACACACGCAATTGAGGTTATTACAACAAGCTATTATATATTGTGTAAGTTGGTTTATGGTCACCTCTTGTCCCTTACCTTCTTACCAAACAAAACCTACTTCTTTCACACTCGATTCACTTTTTAAAACATTCACATAAAAACAATAAGGTGAACATAATATCATAATATTTAAAACCATGTTTTTGGGATTCTCGGAACCCTACTATATTTACAATACTCATTCTCATAAAACATATGCGTTTGCTAAAAAAATGATCATATATTCTTGTATTGTGCCCATCATGACACTAGTAATAATAAACTACATATAGGATTAGTAACTATATCAAATCAAAAAAATATAATCATCACATCACAACAATATTATGCAATAATTAACTAATATAATAACTTGTGAAATTTACAACCATATCCATGAAGAAATAAGAGTATCATAACAACATGTGTATTAGTGAATGTACATCATTGTTAGTACAAAAATGAACTAAAAAAAACACATCATAAATAGTCTGTAAATCAATACAATCATGAATACCAATGCACAAAATAGGTTGGAAACAAGCATGAAAAGGTTAATATGGTGGAGGAGAATATCCTAATTAAGGAAGATGATGGATAGTTTCTTATTCCTCTCACTTAAATTAGGGTTTTGTGAGAATTACGGTCCTATCTGGTCACTAAAATCTACTTTATCACGTAGTAATTTAATCCCTCAACTGAGTTGAATGGGAGTTATGTCATCAAATGGCATCTAATTCCTATGGAAAAAATAAATGGGACTCATACTTTCGTAGAGCCTAATTTAGTTGGACACTATTATCTATATGTGAGAATTAAGACACTAAGGGAGAGCCACCAATACTTGTGCATCTTAAATTTTACACCTAATAAATATTTCAAATGGACATCAATTGATGTATAAATAATGTCCATTTAAAATTTCAAGTGGAGGGAAAGTCTGATTTTCCATTTGTGTGTTTAAGTGGAGGGAAAATCACTTTTGAATTGATCTAAAGTAGGAAATTTTAAATACATTAGAAATAAGTGTAAGCAAAACTTGTGCATAGAGTATTTTATACTTGTGAGGGTGATGCTTTATCACATGATTCACTACTTTGAATTACTATTTGGTCAAATTTATATGATCACATGTAAAATTTACACCTACTTTTTAATAAAATATAAACAACTATTAGCTCTTTTTCTCCCAAGTACTATCTCAAATATTGGTACTCACCCAACTATTATTTCATATCCAATTATATGGTTGATAAATTTCTCCCTTCTTAATAAAACATGAATTTTTCAAATAATGTGAATGGGTGTTATATTTTTCTAGATCACTTTATTTTTTTAGATTGATATTCACTTTTGACCAGAGCTCCAAACAGATACTAATTTTTATCACTAGAGAAATAACCGTTCTAGGACACAAATGGGGGACCCATATCCCCATAAATAATCCTTTAACAACAATACCACCTTGACGGGACACTATAGTCCACAAACTATAAGCTAGTCCAACTGTCATACCATACTAGCTTATGACATCATCAGATCTACCATAAGACAAGACACTATAGCCCACCAACTACAAGCCATTAAAAACATCCAATAATACCAAACTACCGAATATGCCAAAGCTACCATAGATCCACCCACACAATGTATGGACACCTATACCACCATTAACAATCACATCTAGCCTCATATGCCTCAACAGGAATTAAACTTTGGTGGGCTTGGATACATCCAAGTGACCTCACCAACTCATCCCCACCTCATTGGTGCTCTAGATCACTTTATTACATTAAAAAGGATAAAGGAAATTTTATCTGGGCCTTTTATATCCTTTGAATGGATTATTAAAACATATAGTCACAATGTTCTTTGGTTGAGCTATGTCTACATATTGAATTATTGTTATTCTTAATCATCTACATGAAACTTGAAAGGGAAATGAGATTTATTATATATTATTGTCTTCTCATTTTATGACTTATTGAAGAATTTTTATTATTTGATCTTTGTATTTACAAATATGTTTTAATTAAGACTTGATTGATTAGCTAATTAAAAATAAATATCAAATGATAGTAAAAAAAAAAGTGCAAAATCGAATAATGTATTTTTAATTTTATAATCATGGGTTGCTTTATAGTGTATATAATTTTTCTTGGGGATATATAACACATATAATTATTATTTCAACGTGCATCCATTTACTCTGATCTTTAATTTCAAACTTAATAAAACTCTTTTATTCTTTCATGGATTGATGTTATTTTCCTAAATACTTATAGGAAGATTATAGATCCCTATAATTTGTAAATTTTTTTAACGAGTTTATTCTCAATCTAAAAATAATAATTAATAAATGTCCATTGGATATTTTAAGTTGTTTGACCCTAATTTTGGGTGTAACAATTTGTTTTGTTATTTGACACATTTCAGCCTTATGTTACTGGAAACACCCTTCTCTAGCTTGAAAATTTTGAAATATAGTGGTTCATAATAACCCATCTCTCATGATAATGAATTATTTACTTGACATTTACTACATATAGGTGATGATCTCTTCTACATTTAATTTAATTTTTATTTTTACCAATATGTAAAAACTCAAGACAATGTGTGCTTCCATTTATATCCTGTACCATGCAATAGATTTTTATTTGTATTTAATCTTGCATACCAACCTTTGAAAATGAGTTTTCTTAAATATCATTACACATGCCTTGTAACTATATATATATATATATATATATATATATATATATATATATATATATATATATATATATATATTTTTACATAACTCTACTTTCCATTCTAATTACCTTATAATAAACCTTGTTGCCCTTATCAACATGACCATTATACCTTCAAAGTGAAATATATTGTTAGCCTTTATCACTCAACCATTTAGGTGTAGTCATCCATGATGACAAAGACCTATACGTGTGTCTATAATACTGAATAAAATATATTAAGTATCAATTTTTAGGTTACTTTCATTTATGAGTAAGCATTTTTATTTT